>VZTF01007421.1:1121475-1193942 GCA_013397755.1 Cnemophilus loriae
TTTTTTTTTTTTTGGATTTGGGATAGACTACATAGGAGTATGCTGTACATAAAAGTAAAAGCTAGTGCTTTGTCTTAGTAGTTTTAAGAAATTACAACAAATTAAGTTTTCTTGTATTGAAAATAACATGATTGTATGTTTTGCATTCCTAGAAGTAGGATAACTGTGTTTTTAAATTGTTATAACTTCACACCTTTTTGAAAATCTGCCCTACAAAATTTGTTTGGCTTAAAACGTCAAAGCCGTGGCAATTTGTTCCTTGATGTGATTGTATTTCCAATTTCTTGTTCATGTAAGATTTCAATAAAACTCAAAAATCTATTCAAAACATTACCTATTTCAAATTCAATTGTGTCCTAAAACATTATTTCATTGGTAATTCTTGTGAAAAATATTGTTTTCAAAGTATAACTGCCTATGTGAGTGATCAAATTCATGCAAAATTTCCTGTGCTTTCCAACATGTAGCACTGTGGACATCAGACTGAAAACTAGGAGAAATTACAGACAGCCCAAAAGGCACTCACTGTTTAATTGCTGTTCAATAATTTATCAGCATCTAATTTTGAAACTTTTTTTTGTCCTATTTAAAAGTGTTGAATTGTATCCAGGCATTCACAGAGATCTAATTTAAATCTAGTCTTGTAATGTAATGTGGAGAAGGAAGCAGATCCTACAATGGTGTTAATTTTGTTCCTTTGATGATGTCCTGTGGAGTCCCTGTGGAGGCTGTTCTGGTAGGATCCAGCCTTACTGTATAATTGAGCGTACAAACACACAGGGAAATTATTTTGATCTCAAGCATCTTAGTCTAATCTAAAATAATATTTGACTAGGAATGAGAATTACAGCTTGGGTGCTGTGGCACGCTAAACTAACTTCTTGCTATGGATAACACAAACATACTCTCCAGATTCTGCTTATTTCTATCTTGACATTTTAATTTGATGTTCTGCCATGATGAACAATTTGCCTTAGAATTCTCCTGCCTTATAATAAAGGCTCTTAAAAAGTTTAAGACGTTATCTTTTGAGGGCATTGCTAGCTACATTATATTATGTGTTGCTTTGACCCTTGTCTTGGACATTCCCAGATGTCAATTTTAACTGGCAAATCATGACATTACTCTTGTGTTGCATCTAAGCCATTCTGTACCCCAATGAAGAACATTTGCTTCTCAAGAAAAGAGAGAAACAAACGGATTTATACTTTCTCTAAAGAAAACTATTGCCGGACCTCTAAATATCCAAATCCAATACATTGCTCATACTTGATTTACAGCATTCCAAACACAGACTATTGAGGAAGTTAAACTTCAGTGGTCATACTCCTCCCTTTGTCTTCTATTCCTGTCTGGTGTCTCAAGTGTGTTATGTCAGAATATACCCAGTGAGATGAGCCTCCCCACACTGCTATGGATCTGGAATGGGATTGCAGGGTTTGAGTTGTGACCTGAATTGAAGATGTCTGTCTGCTTCTCAGAAATCGGTTTGCCTGTGTCAGGCTCTTCCAATTAATAGAATTGGTCATAAGTAGCTTAAAAGTGCTTTTAAAAAATCAGTATCTAGTCTGTTGGGGTTTGGGGTTTTTTTTCCCCCACTTCATAAAGTTAACTGAGCCAAATGATGTCCTCTCTGTTTCTTACCTGAGCAGCGAACTCAGAGGGCTGTTGCCTGGGCATACACTTCAGGCTTTGGCTTGTGATAAGGATCTGGTTTGTAATTCTGTATTAACACAAAGTTTTGCTGCCCTATCCGTATGACTTTCTGGTAGTTATACAGGTCTTGTAGTGCTGAGCAGAACCCTGTAGTCCCAATAAGTGTTGGCTTTTCAGTATTCATTGTAAAGGGGTCTAGTACAAGGAGCTTAATTGGAATCATGTTTTGAGTCCTGTCCATCTTGGAAGAAGGGAGTGTTCCCATATTGCACATGTTAGCCTAGGAGAGGTGAGGTGCTAGTAACTGCTGTGGGGGGAGTGGGGAGGAAGTGAAACACCTCAGTTATAGTGGTTACAGCTGAGAAACTAAAATGTTAAAATTGTCTTCCTCAAGAACTGTAAGGCTGCCTCTTGTTTTTGCTTCTGCCTAAATCACCGTTTATACTAGTAGTTTTATTAAATATGAGGAGCGAGCTATACATTTTTATAATTGAAAATCATAAGTTAAACTCCGTAGTTCATATTTACAAGATACACCAAGTTCTTTGATTTACATTGTTTATGGCTACTCAAATTCACCTTTTAAATTTGCAGCAGTACTTTTATTTAATCCTTGGATAAGGTGTGCTGCAGCTTACTCGAATAGTGGTGTGTGCTGAACTTGCAGAACTTAATGAAATGATGGAAAAAATTATCAAGCAAAGATACTGTAGTACAGTGGAAAACTACCCTGCCTGACTCAAGGGAAGAATTTCTCAGCACAATTTTGACATCTAGTTAAAAAATAAATTTAAATTAACTCTCATGCATTTCTTTTGATTGTTTCTTCAGTATAACTTAGCAAAGATCCTCTATAATATGTTGAAAATGGATTTTAACTTGCACACCAATATTCAGCTTTTATGAGTGCCCTGCTGGCATTGGAGGAGGAGCCATGAAATGGAGTTTTAATAATCATTTGATCACTCATTTATAGCAGTTGCTTAAATGTCTGTATTGATAAGGTGTTTGACTTAAGAAGCAAGTTACCAGATTCCTAGCAGTTCCAAAACTTGAGCAAAATACTTTTACAGCTACTGTGTTATTATATACTTAATTTCACTTTATTAACAAGTTAGTTTACTAAACTCAACTTACAATTTTACTATTTCATTCAACATAGTTTGCATTTTTTCAAAGTGTTAAAAGTTTAAATTTTTCTAGCAATTGTTTATTTTTAAGTCTCAGCTTCTGTAGTCTGATTATTAAAGAATGACAACTGCATTGCTTAAACCTTTCCAAAATAAACTTGAAGTAGAAGATCACCGCATGATTTTGGTGACTCTGTATAAAAACCTGACCGCTTACTGTCCCTTCTATGTTTGGACATTAAGCCCATTTCTGTAATTTGAACTACACAGAAAAAAAGAACAGAGGGCACTCTTATTATAAGGCTAGGAGAGAAATAAATGTGAAGTGCTGAGCAATAAGTCTTAAACCTGTCAAAAACATTTGGTACCAAGACCTGTAGATCCTACTGAATGAATGTATTTATTTTCAGCAAGACTTAATTATTATCCAAAAATGGTGGTGGCCCATCCATAGAACAGCAAGGAGCTATCCTAGAAATGTGTCATCAGCAATCTTTGATCATGCATGACTTGAGGTGGAGGAAGTGTGTGATTAAGGATTGCTTGTGCGGTGGAGGTTGTCAGTGGAATTCTGTCATTCACTACAGAGTAGTGAGTAGCTCAGAGCCTTATAGAAAGAGTGTACCACGTTGTGTTCCTGTTTTTTCTAAAACATCAGCAACAAAAAGAAGTTAGAGCTTCTGTTAACTTAGAATTTGAATGAAGCTGTTGTAATCTATTGGCTTAAATTGTCCTTTGAAACCCAGAGAGGTTTTGTTGAGCATGTATTAGTTGATAAAATGTGTAGAGTAGGGAGAAAAAAAAAATCACTTGTACTAAAGGGAAGCCATAAGCTTTTGGTCTCGTTCAAATAAAATAGTCAAGGTGGATCTGCGATAGTTGGTTATTGATCAGGAACTCGTGAAATTTTAGAACAGGAGAATCCCTCTGAAGAAATGTTTTAACAACTTGGAGGTTACCAGAAGCTCTGAAAGACAGTTCAGAATATATTTTCTGATGTCCAGAAATCTGCAAGTGTCAATTTTGTATTTTAACTCCTTCCTTTTACCTGACTATCAGGGAAGCGTGATTGAGGCTGACCTGACATGTCATGATGTCGACTTGCTAGGTGGGGTTCGCAGGGGACATTAACCTTGGAGTTATCGGTAAGACAACTTTCTTTCTCATTTCCTTCAGTAAGGTGAAAGGGTTGGGCTGGGAGGAGGGAGGATATGAGCTCCACAGACCTGAGCACTGGAATAGCTTTCAAAATCTGCCATTGCCATGAGGAGATTTCAAGTGTGGAAGGTAAAGGTTGAGGTTAAGTTTGTCCATGTTCAAGAGAGGCATGGCATAGGTTCTTGAAATTAATTTGAAAATAAAGATGACTTGCACTTCAGAAGAATGGTGGATGCTCTTTTAGGGGTGCTGGAAAAATAAAACATTTTGAACATTTAAATTTTTCTTCTCTAATTAAATCCAGGTATGGGTTGGATTTCTTTCCCCAACCGTGGAAAAGCAAAGAATTTGCAGCACACTTCTTCAAAGCTTAAGAATGCTGTTAAGAAATGTGTCCAAGTAGATCTCTGGAAAATAATAAAATTTTGCCTTGGAAATAACAAAACTGGCATATCATGAGTTTGAATCATTTATGTATTTAACATGATAATGCTTAGAAGGCACTAATTGAGAGAGAATGGCTTTTGTACCAAGGGACAGTTGTAGTTGATCCCATTATAAAATCCCACTGGATTTTAATAATCATCTCTTTTTGTGGAGGACCTATGTTGATTCTAGACAAACAAATAGCAAAAGCTGAAGAACAGGTTTGCAAATCAAATACTTGGACATGTTGAATTCTTCATGGCACCTGCTCATCTTGCACCTTTCCTCAGCCAGCAGACTTGTCTTTTCCTGCTTGTACGTTCATGCAGTACTTGGAAAGGAGCAGAGAAGTTGGAAAAGCTTACTAGGCTAGAGGAGCATTCCAGGTGCAGTCATTGTTTACCGTGGGACTGAATAGCATGAGAGTTCTGACACCAACTGCAGAAGAAATGAGCCTGGTGAGTACAGGTATTTTGTAAGGATTTTTCAGAAATGAAGTATTTGTTTAATTCCAGATAAACGTTACTCAGCATACAGCGACTCGAGAACAGTTACGATCACAGAGTCATCAATGTTGTTTCACTTGAAAGATCGTAAACAGAAAAAAAGAGAATCTCTTAATGCTGGATTCTCCAATCTGCATGTCCCATAGAGCTGCTGATAGTGAGTGTTGTAGGATGTGTTGCTCATGCTCGGTGGCCTGTCTCTGGGAAAGGAAGCAGATGGCAAGGTCCTTACAGGAGAAAAAAAACACTGAATGGATTGGCTTTTGCACGTGTAGAATTTGGAGATAGCTGGAAATAACAGGAACGGGACATGCTCCTTTCATAAAACATCAGTCTCCTATCAGTGAAGTTTGAGTTTAAAACACAGTGTCCGTATATATTTATGTGATTGTAAGCTGCCAAATTGCATTAAATGCAAGAAAAAATAAGGAAAGAAAGAATGAAAAGCAGACCAAATTCCAGTTCTGCCCTCCTTGCTTCAGACGCAAGCTTCACTTTTTTCCTTCCTTAGCACCAGTGAGCACACAGTCTTCTCATTGGATTTTCCTGTTGAACTTCCTGCAGAGCTTGTGCAAGTGTAGGATACACAGTTTTTTCTCTCTCTGTTTTTAAATCTTCACAGCAGCCTGTGAGAGGTGGTTGTATTTCCATTTTAATTTTGAGGAACGAGCATCCATTGCATCAGCACCTGTTCACGTGACGTGATTCTTTCTGACATACCTTCAGGCATTTCAGATCTGGTGTGCAGAAGGTGCATACCCAGCTGGAATTTCAGAGGAGATGTGGTGTAAGCATTAATTTCATGATAGGAAAGGAATCTAGTTCTGGAGAGCATTCAGCTGTCTTAGCAATAGATGCTTCTTTCTGTTCTGAAGTTACCTGCTGTGCTGCTTTAACTGCTGCAGAAAAAGGGAAGTGAAACGCTGCATGGGCTAAAAGTCCTGTGATTAAAAATAGTTGCAGTTCTTTAAAAAAGCCAAAACCAACCAAACAACCCTTACAGAAAACCCAAAGTCCCAAACAAGGAAAGCCAGCATGGCTGTGCCCACAACACCCTGCAGACTGGGCACCTTGTCCTTCTCTCCCTGGGAAGGGCAGAGGAGTTGCAGTAGTGTCCTTGCAGGTAGGTGGTAGCTGGTCAGGTTTGGGAAACACCCCACTGATGCAGCAGTTCAGGAACAGCTGGATCGTTTTTCATGAGTTTTTGGCAGGGATGGCTCTAGTCCAGCATCAGGTCTGGGGCCTCTTACCAAAGTTTGCTGAGTGCTGCTCCAGGAAGAGGAAGAGAACGCTGAACTCTTTTTGCTTTCTTTTTTTTGCTGGTATGGCCACTTTTCAAGTATTTTATAAATCTGTTCGTGCCGCAGTGGGCCTTCTCCTCCCACCTTGGAAGTATCCTTGATGCGATGTTAGGAAGGTCAGAGTTGAAAGGGCTGTGGTGAGGTGTTCATGGAACTCTGCTGGAAATTCAGAGATCTTGTACAGTGCTAAATATTAAGCCAGGAGAATATTAGCACACTAGCATTCCTGAGGACTGCAAGTCATGTTCAACAGGGTCAAAAACTGGGGAGTGTACATCATAAAAAGGTCCTTTAATAGCTAGATAGCTGAGCAGTGAACTCATAAATAAGGACAGTCATGCTTACCCCATTGTGCTTACTCCAGAAAGTTGAGCAGCCACCTTTATTCTCCTGTTTCCAAACAGTTCTGGATTCAAAGTTTTTGGTGGACACAGCTTTAAAGATGACTTTCAGTCATAACCATTTCTGTCAAATTTGTTTTTCTGCCCCACCAATTTTTTTTCAGCTATTATTTAAGGGTTCACTACAAAAACCCTATTAATGAATACCTAGTCAGTCTTTATGCCATACACGTTGTTTTGGATTTCTGTAGCTTTGATTTTCCAAATTGCTGTACATTTGCAGGATGCTAATACATTGCAGTCTGTAGGCTTTTTGACAGAGCACTGCTGAGCTGAACACATAGGTCAAAGGCAAAATTAAATTTCAGGTTGAAGAGCGAGTCTGTAGCAGTTCCCCTGGTGAACTTGCCAGCAGGATTTCTCAGCTGCTTCTCGTTAAGATTCAGAGTGATACTTGACCATCAGTGCTGTTCCACTTGTTACAACGAGGCTGCTCTCTGGAAGCAGTTCTTGCTACTCTGATACTGTACAAACCAATGAATACTAGTAGAGACATTGAATTTAAGGTTCCTGAGAAATGAGGACGCTTAAACTCTTAATGGTAGTGTCGTAGCTTCTCGCTTCTACTCTTCCTTTCCTCTCCCGTTGTGGGATGGATGTACACCTGTACTTTTCTCCTTATGTAGAGAGAAAGAGGAGAAAAGTGTTCCCTGCAGCGTCTTGCATCTGTTGAGCCAACAAGCTGCTGGTGCAGGTGCAAAGCCCTGTTGCAAGGTTTGAGGTTTTTTTTGAGTGGACCTTCCTGTTTTTCAAATGATTTTTTTTGATGTGGTATGTAAAGGTAAAAATACTGCGGCATTCTTCAAATTTCTTTGATATTATTCCTTATCTACATGAAGTATGAGAACTTGAGTTACTGATTTTGTCAGCATTTCTGTATCATAGATGTGGCACAGAAATGTAGGCATGCGCTTAGAAGCTAATTTGCTCATATAAAATCATTTTATGCAAAAAGCCATTCATCATTCCTTATGTTTGTGAAGCATTAGAACATATATTTTCTTTAATGTTCTGGTAAATATTAAATCTTTTCTATGTTTCTTTCATGGCAGTTCATAGAAAATAAATGTGCTTTTTTTTCTCCTCACGTTTTTTCCTTGACTGACTCTTGGTTGTAAAGTTTTAGCCTTTTCTTTTTCGTGTCAAATTTTTTCATGTCAAGTACATGTTTTCATCTACGTGCCTTAGGAGTGGGTTCAGAAGGGTTTGCAGTGTAGCATGTAAAATCTAAAGGTCACAAATTCAATCTATTTCACTGTGCCAAAGCAGGGTCCATGCAGTGAAGGCTGCACCTTCCCCACTGCAGGAGGCTGAGTGGCCAGAGAGGTATCTCCACTAATGTAGGTCATCTTTTTCTTTAGTTTGAAATAGCTTGAAAAATCCTTCTAGCAGCTAGGCTGAGGTTTAAAATAGAAGCAGCTAAAGAACATCAAATGTGTGGCTGTATCAGTAGAAGTTGCTGAAATGAGACACAAATGTGCAAGTGTTTGAGGAGCTCTGTGATTTTTCTGGTATGAGATGTGTACAGTGTGGGATGGGCAGAGTGTTTCTGTTTATACAAATGGAGGAAAACTAATGTGGTTGTTCAGCTCTTAATTGCTGTGATTAGCTCCACCCCTTTGACCGAGGAATAAGTAATAATGGAAATTTGCATTTAAGGAATACATGAAAAGCAGTGCTCTTCTGTTACAGCAAAGTCCAGAGTCTAGCATAAGGGTTTAGAGTCCAGTTTTCCAGTGGGAATAATCATCCTTCTCAGAGGCAACACTCAGAATGTTTATTCCTTTAACTTAAGTAATTTTCACTCGTTTGAACTTTTTATACTGTGTTTTCTGTTCTCTAATTATACAAAGGCCATATATTTGAGTTCTTGGGATTCAGGTGGGATAACCTGACTTTCCATGAAGATTATTTCTGCAGGGTAGAGTTTTTTGGCATTCTGAAGAAAGTCGCTTAATTTTTTCGTAGACTTGTCTTGTTTGAACTGTTGAGTGCAACTGAAAGCACGTGTCTGCAGATACGATCTTCTGAGCATTTCCTACTGAGACAGGATATTTTTAGTGTTGTTTTTATGTGAGCGAAGAGTGGAAGTGAATTAGCTCAGAAAGTTTTCTACTCGATACTTCTATAGAATGACTGACCTTGGGAAAAAGAGGGGACATCAGACCTTTAGGAAAACGGTTGTACATTACACCAGTATAGCCAGTCTTCTTCACTAATGGACTTTATTCTCCCTTCTGTAGGTCTCTTAGTAGTGAAGAGTGGCGTTTGTCTCAGAGATCTGTAATTTGTTTGAGCTGGCTGAAACAAGTATTTTATGTCTGAGTGCACACAGGTCCTTGAAAACAAAGCTGACTTCATTCATTTCTCACACTAACACTCTGGTTTCTGGTTTGGCTGCAGTACAGGTTTTGTTTAGGGTTGAGAATGAGAGCTAGGGAAAAGCCAGGATACTGCTTTTTGTGTGCTCCAGGTAGATGGCTGTAGGAGAATGAATCATAGAGGGTTAAATGTGGTGGATCCCATCATTTACTGCATGACTTTCCAAATGGGAAACACTTCTGCTAGTCTGATTTTACTGGGAGAGTGTTGGTTACATCACCTTAGTATCACACGTGGCCACGTTTCCATATGAGGCTGGCAGCCATTCCTTGCCAGAATGAGTAGCTACATTAAAGGAACCATAAAGAAGTTTCCAGGAATTGAGCAGGAAGGCCAAGACAGTGAAATAAGTGAAATGATTTCAAGTGTCCAGCTTAAGATGTAGGCAGGTAGTGATGGACCATTCCTCAGCTGAGGACAACTGCTGGCCAGTTACTTGTAGGTTTTCCTTTAAGTTAAAGAATAAAATAATCTGGTGATAATGCCCCTGTACAAGGCTAGGAGAAATGAGTGATGCATATGAGATGCAGATAGTGGCTGCTGTTTCTACTAGCTGTAGACAGGGAACAAAGCAAGTGACACAGATCCGTGTGGGTGAGCGGGGAAATTCCTCCCAAAGACTGGAAAGACGTGGCACCCCTTGTGCGTTACAGGATCTTGTTGAAGGACTGTTCTGTCTAAGTGTGCTGTGGAGTCGTCTGGCAGGCAGCATGCTGGAGGAGCTTGCTGTTTGACTTCAATCTCCCTGTCATATCTCTGAAGAACACATGTGGGCTGTGCTCCTGGAGTGGGTCATCTTGCTTTCCTGAAAGTGTGCCCATCACAGACCAGTAGACTCCACTTCTGAGGTGTGCGTATCAGGCAAGTAAAGTCATCTCAGGTTTTTGAAGCAAAAATGTATGTGAAGTCTAAAACCCTTAATTGAAGTAAAAGTTACCAGAGGAATTTTGCATAGGCAGTTAAAGGACCACTTGCAGTAATATCAAAGTTGCATTAAAAGAAATCTGTTGTAGTCTGATGATGTAGTCTCAGTCTTCTGTGTTATGTCTTAAATTTTTCTAAATATGATGACTGGGTACAAAGTAGCAGTAGTATTTAGGTAGGAAGAAGAATGCTGGTAAAGTTGCAGGTTGTTTTTTAAGAAAGTAACATAAGCATTTTTTTGTTAAGAGAATGCTTGCAGTGGGCTCTATCTTTCCATTTTCATCTCTTCCCCTCAGCTCAATTAGTTCCACTAGGAGTACACCCTTTGGAGAAAGGATGCAGATACAACTGCTTTAAACATGTGTGGTGAAAATCATGGCAGCAATGGAACAGCTTTTTCCTGGCATGAAATCCAAATCCAGAGTAGCGACTTGCTTCTAGGCTGGGTAACCAGAGGAGGAGTAGGAAGTACTAACACTAACTGGTATCTGTGCTGTCTTCTGTGGCTGTTTCAGTTTGAGCTCCTACAAGCTTGAAATGCAAAGAACTCGTGTGTTTTACATCTTTTTAACCATTGTGTATTTCTTACAAAGCCTCTAGCAATAAGTTAATTAATGCAGGACAGACCACAAGGATATTTGGTGTAACTTTTTTTTCTATTTAAAAATACATGTTTTTCAGATACTGAGCTGGATCTGGCCATAGAGACTGTGAACTTTGCTCTTGATGTAACAGAAACATGGGGTACATAATTCACATTGATTCTCTATTGTCAGGTACTGCGTTGGCAGGTGAAAATTAGATAATAATGCCTGAATTGATTAATCCCCTGGGCACTGAGGAGCTGCAGTGTATAAATATGTAAGAAGACCTCCAGGGGGAAGCGTGGGATTGGCAGAACCAGGTGGATCTCAAGCAAATACAGACTCCTTTTTGATGCACAGAGCCTCTGCTTGTGTTAGCAAAAAATTCTTCTCTGTTCCGAACTGAGACCACAAAACCTTTAGTGAGACAAAACCCCGCAATCAGACTTTATTACCAAGAGGCTGAGAATAATTGCAGTTACTTACAGAGATAGAATTGCTTGATGAAAATTGAGATGTAAGTGTGATTAGATGTTCATTTGGTTGTTACACTCATGGTTCAGTCCTGTCATTAAAACAGTTCAGCCAGTGCAGGTGTCTTACTGCTGCCTGTAAGAAGATGGCTGATGGCAGAAGGAAAGGAGAAGCAAAAGCCTATGGCTGTGTAAATGCACACTTTCTTTCCTCTATTAGTTGTCCAAAAAAGCTATTTTAGAAACTATAGTTATTAACAGCAATCAGAAATCAGGCTCTGAAGAAGTTAAAACTCATTTTTATATCTTCATTACACAAGTGCCTGGACCCCTTTATCTACTAATAATGTTTTAGCTTCCATTCTCATCTCACCTCATAATCGCTGAAGACCATTCTTGATGCCGTATGAATTGAGTTGGTAAGTTACCTCTCCTTGCTCGTGTGGAGAAGTTTGATTGCTGGCTTTCCTGAGAGGATTTCAGGACTTCATTTATGCCATCTGGTATTACAGCCCCTGCACACACACTAGGATAGTAAAGCTGTGTCACAGTATCAAGTCAGTTGGAGCCTGGCTATGCTTTTAAATTTACAAAAATCTAGCAAAATTCGTATTTCCCTGGAGAGGACTCTTGGCCTGTGGCAGTGCTGTGGGTTGTAGCCTGCAGGGCAGTGCTGCTCTTCACTGCCTGACTGATGCAGCTGCTGGCTGGTATCTGGCAGAACAGGAAACAGGTGGAAAGGGATTACTAGAGCACAAGTATCAGTCACATCCTGGATTCTTGGGCAGGGTACCATGCTCTTAAACTTGTTAGAATAATACCTGCAATAATCAAGCTATGCTCCACTGCTTAAATCAAGTTTCTTTTTAGCCCAGTGGTTTTTGAATTGAAACTGCTCAGGCAAACCTTGTTTTTGAAGTATTTATAATTGCTTCTTACAGTATTGCACACAAATTGCAGCTGAATCTGGACTGAAGGAATTTGGGCGTGCCAGTAGATGGCTTCTCAGTGCACCTTTGCAACCTTACACTGGGGGGAAAAATGATTAAAAAAAGAAGAAATAGCTGACAAGTAGAGAAGTTGAACGGAAAATTATATGACTCCCTAGTTTCTTTTCAATATTTATTGTTACATTTCTTGAATATTTTTCCTTTTCTAGGTGTTTTCTACATTTCCTGGACTTAGGCTTTGTCCCTCTCAATCTCTTATGGTTCGTCATGCACCAGCAGTCAGCATGGTCAGGAGGCTTGGCTCATATTTACCTCACAGTTTAGAACTGATTCTCCTTGCAAACATTTAAGAAGGAAAAAAAAAAGAAACTAGTATTTTACACCTTCCTGGTTTTCTATATTTTAAATTGAAGTGATCAGGAAGCTGGGTTTTAATGAGCTTTTAGTAGAGGTGAGATAGAGAAATGTTTGTGTAACTGCTCACTATATTTGTCTGAAAACACCTTTTTGGGTGTCACCTGACTCAGTGCCTTCTCAGGTACCTGCTGCTTTGCAAGGCTCAGGTGGAATATTTGTGAGACTGACACAACAAGAGAGGCAGAGGAGGATAAAAATCAATCGTGTTCTCACAAGTGGAGCTCAGTGCCTGCTTTTTTCACATGTGATTTGGGTTGGGAGAAGAACTGAACCAAATAGTTCTGGTGTTTTGTCCATTGATACCTGGTGAAGAGCAGCACAGAGCTGCATGACCTGGCTGAAGGGGGGCAGCCCTTGGGAGCTGGAGGGAGGTAAGGCATTGGTACACCTTGTCCTTGCTCAGCCCTTGCTTTCCTTGTGCTTGACCTATGCCTGCAGCCTCTCTCTCTTCGGTCACAAAGGTGTCAGGCCCCACACACCTGCACCCTTTCCAGTTTCTCTCAGGGAAGTTCCTGGTCTTGCCAAAATCCAAACAAAAAGTATAGCTTTGCCTGCAGCTTTTCAGCTTTTATATGTTTTGCCACAGAGTTCTGTGCTTGTCTTTGTGTTTCCACTTCGTGTGTGACCTTTTCCCCTTTGGGCTCGGACCATTTCCCCTTTGCACGATGGCTCTTCAAGGCTTGGTCTTCCAGCCTCCTACCCGGCTTATGTTTACAATGAGTAAAATATTTTCAGTCCTTTTGTTCATTTTGGTGGGTTTTGTCCGTGAATAGGACCTCCTGACATCACTCGGAGTCTCCGGTGGCTGAGGTGTGGCAGTAGTAGGTGGTGTTTGAGGTGCTGCTGTTAGAGGTGATTGTGCTTCACTGGCTCTACAGACCTTCCCATTCCGCTGAGGTGTTCCCATCTCTGTAGTAATGCCTTCCTAGCGCTGCTGAGTTGGAAGAGTTTCCATCTTCCAGAGCATTACCAGAGGTAACAGGAAGGACAAGATCAAGTCTTTTTTGGCTTTGGGGTTTTGCTCTGTTGTCTGAGCTCTTTCTGGTACAAATTGCATGTCTTGTGACCCAAGAGTTTTAGGTCCAGAAGTCAGCTTGGTTTGAGTGAGTTTTATATCTGCACACTGATGGCAGGACCCCATCAACATTCACTGCTTCTTGGAACAGTTATTTGTTGGTTGCATTCATTTGAGGTGCGTGATTTTCATCTGGGTTCTTTGATCTCTGGTCTCTGGCGAGTGCTGGATCATCAGCCTGGCTTAGCTTATGCCTCTTGATCTCTTCAGGCTTCACTCATTTTTTAGAGAAATAGGATGTTGTGATCACAGTTTTTGAATCTTAGAATCTCTAGCTTCTCTGGAATTGGCTGTTTTGTATTCATGGCTTTTGGCTGTTAGTCTTAGAAAATGCTCTTGGGGAGTGTGGTAGTGCACTGCCTCCTGCGATAGCACCTTGCTGGTGACACCTTGACAGGTCTCATCACTTACTCGTGCCTAAGCAGCAGGAAATCTTGCAGCCTGCTTATTCATTATTCACGTGAGTGTGTCAGAGTCATTTAGGACTTCAAATCCTTACCTTGTCTTAAAAAAGGAGTAAGCAAACACCAGTTAATGTCACTGCTGCACGACGTTATGAATTGCCTGAGCAGATGTTAGTGAAGTGACTGTTGCATTTTATTTCATCTGCAGGATGTTCAGGTTGATCCATCTTTGAGCAGTTTCTCTCTCCTTAATGGCCAGTTTGGGAAAAATGATGATCTATTCCAGAATAGCTGGGATTTCTTTTTATTCTGCGTGCTTAAGAGAAGCATCTAAAAAACAGCAGGAGGAACAGAGTTAAAAAGAAGAAAGCCTTATCAATAAAGTCAAGAAACATGGATATTCATTACTTACCACGGACCAAACCTCCAAACTGGTATTCAAAAACTGAAGTGTAAAAATAGCTGAAATCAGCTCTGGCAGTATGTCACGTTTCCTTTAGTGAGCTGAAGCAGTAGCTCAGGTGAGCATCACCTGCATTCTTGTTTCCAGATTCAGTCCTAAGTTTTAGCTTATAGATAATTATGCAGATGCAAAGAGTTGTAGCTTATTTTGAAAAAAACCCAATAAGGATCTTCCCAAGTCTACTTCAGTAATTTGGGATATTTGGAGGCGTGTGAAATAGGTGACTTTTTTTCATTTACATTTGGCTTTATAGAGAGGCAGGAGGATGGTGTAACACCTGCTCGTGCTCACTGCAGTTCTGTAAACAGTGTGTGTGAGAGTTGATTAACTATTTGCATATTAATATTACTACCTAGCAGTCTCAAATTATTCACCACGTTTTCTGAGATTGTGAATTCAATTTTATTCATGTTTGCTGCTTTTGTATCTGCTGAATGCCAGCTCCCTCTTTTCCATGGGCTAGGATTGCAGGATCTGTGCTCTTTGTTTTAATAACTTTCTCCTCTTTGAAATGCCGTTATTTCTGGTCTGTTTTTAGATGATGAAGGATAGACACTGTGATGGACACTAAAGCATGGACTTGAAGTGTGCACTCTGGTGGCAGGTACTCCTATCTGGTCCCGGTGGTCTGACGTGTCTGAGGAAAGCTTAGGTGCTGTGTGTCTTAGCTGTGGTTATCCCCATTTGCTAATTTCAGTGTTGATTGAAATGTTTGTCTTTATTTATAGCACATCCAACAGCTGTGTTGCAACAGAGAAGGTAAGTTTGGAGCTTGGGGCTGGGGGCAAAGTTGACAACCAAGCTCTGGATAGTTAATCTGTTTTGGTTTTTTTTCTGATACAATCCTTAAAGTTCATGGACAGATGTTGAGTTTATGGACATCTGTCAGATTGATCAGACAGCTGCTAAAACCATTACAAAATGGCAAGAAACAAGGCATTTATTATATATTATATGGGGAGGAGAAGAGACTAATTTGAGAATTAGATTTTTAACCATTCTTGCAGTATTTATTTGTCCTTTAAGATGCAGACACAGATGCAAATTCACCAATCTGTTCAGTGAGATTTTTTTCCTCATCATTTTCCTGACTGAGAATTAGTGTCGCACTCGTTGCTAGAAACTATTGAGTTGGTCATGCTTATTTTTCTCTGCTGAGCTCAGTGAGTTGTACTCTCCACTCTGTGATGGGGGGTTGCTGGTTGCTGTTAGCTGTGCTTTAAAGACAAGAATTCCTGGGTTTGGTCAAGTTTAGGACATGTTTGTTCTAAAGCCTAATAAAAGTATTAGCTAGTATATATCTGGATTCTCTGATGTGGGTTATAAAGACTTGCCTGTGAATACATATGAATTACTGTGTTTTGACAGGTAATTAAATCTGGATCTCTTCCTTAGCTAACAAAGCAAACAGTCTCAGATATGCTTTGCTAGGCAGAATCATGTATAGACAGCAAGGTTTTATTATCTGTGAGGAAAAATGCATTACAAGAACATGAAATCTTGATGATTTTGAGTGAAAACAAAGAAATAAAATATTATGAGATACAATATATTAAGGCCCCAACTTGGATGTAGGAATTCCTGAATGTGAATTTTGTTTTAACTGTCGTTAAAGCTCTGTGTACAATCTGTACTTGTGCAGGAAATGTGAAACATCCCAGGGATTGGGTGGCTGCCTGAAGAACTCCAGCACCTGCCTTTCATGGCAAGTGACCTGAGCATTGACGTGCCCGTGGTAGCAGTTCAGGTGGGTGTGTTACCTGTATTTGCAGACTTTTCTTGTTCTCTGCATTGTACCAGAAACTGCACGTGCCTTGTACAATCTGTTTGGCCCTCTTGTAATGTCTGGTTTTCCTAATAAACATCTTTTGAAGTCTTTGCTTTGTGGCTGATTTCCAAGGGTCCAAGTTCCCATGTGTCAGGTACATTCCTCTGATGTATTCTTTGGAGCGTGCAGGGAGGAGAAGAGAAACTCATAACTGCTTTCTTTGAATAAAAACCTTATTTGAAGCTGCTACGTCCACACAAGACCTTTGCTAGTAGTTTCTCTGTTTTTAGTATTTTCTTGGAGTGTCCTGATGCTTAAGATCAGACAGAAAACCATTGTAAGCAAAATCAGAGAAATTTCTCATGAAGAAAAATTAATTCTGAATGTTTGCTTAGGAAGTGATGATGAAACAAATGGGAAGTTGTGATCTTGGGCTTTTGTTCCTGTGAAGTGCCAAGTCCTGTGGGGAAACTTCAGCCATATGAAGGTGAACTACCTTGCACTTACATGAATACCAAGAGTTTGGCTTCATCCTGGCTTGCTAGTTTTTGTTTCAAAGGAGGACTGAGAGTAGAATGCACTCAGTGGTCTTTAAGCACTTCCCTGTGTTTTCAGCATTCCTCCATTTGCTTCTTTCCAGGGAGGACGGAAGGTAGCCTGTGTGCCCGTGCAGATCTGTTTTCAAGAGGTGAAAATTTGTGTGTGTGCATGTGTGTATTGACTTCAAAATCCCTTTTTTCTATAGCAGTGTTCTGGCATGTCGTGGAGATCAGTTTGGCTTTGTTTTTCAGTTCAGCTGGGCAGACATTACCAGAATCCCTCAGAAAGACACTCTTTTTTCCCATGCTTAATCCTTTTTACATGCAGCATTGTGCTAATCTTGCTGAATAGCAGGAATGTACGTTTCCTAACAACAGCTACTGCAGAAGTGTAAATTAAGAAGCTGGTGTGAGGTTATTTTGGAGACTTGGCCATGAAAACAGGATTAGAGTTAATCCTATAACAAACATGTTTGGCAACTTAAACAACCATCCAAAACCAAACATGTTTGGCAACTTAAAATCCAAAAGTTTTGAAGTTTGATTCAGCTCTAACCCTCCTCAGACAAACAATATCTTCTCGAATGTCTCATTTGGGCACGGTGCGGTGTCAGTGCTGAGTGTGCAGTCCCTGAGCACAGCTCCCTGCTCCTCCTTGGTGTGGCCTGCTGGCAGGCAGCTTGCTCCCTGGGAGCAGGATGGTGTGATGCTGTGTTCAATCAAAATCCAGTGAATGTCTCCTATTATGGAAAATGTTTGTCCTGTGAATAACCAAGCAAATCACTTTCATGGGGAGAGGGGAGATGCTTTTCAACTAGGACTGGCCTGAAGGAATCATTGGCTACAGATGAGGAGCCATCTCCAGCCCTGCGAGTCCACCAGAACAGGAATAAACTTGCTTTATGATTGTGTTTGATTGTGTGAATTCCTGCTTTTTCTAAAGGCATCTGTGAATTGGAAATGACTCTCGTGTGTAAGTTGTATTCGTGTGAGACCCCACTGCAGTGCTGCATCCCCCTCTGTGAGGTCCTCAGCACAAGGAGGACAAGGAGCTGCTGGGCAGAGTCCAGAAGAGGCCACGGAGATGCTCTGAGAGCTGGATCCCCTCTGCTCTGGAGCCAGGCTGGGAGAGCTGGGGGTATTCACCTGGAGAACACTTGGGGGAGACCTCAGAGCCCCTTCCAGTCCCTAAAGGAGCTTCAAGAGAGCTAGAACAGTGTTATGTTCTCAGTATTTTACTTCTTTTTTTTTGCCCCCGACAATTTAACTTGATCAGTTATAGACTAAATTCTTGATGGTGTGCAGTTCTTGCATTTTAAAAGTTAACAAGCAGCTCTTTACTGATGATTTTATTGCCACCTGCTGGAGTTCAAATAAAAATTCAGATTTTTTTTCTTTTTTTTTTAAATATTTTGGCTACGTGAAATGCCCTTGGATGAGGGCAGGTGCATTAGAGATGTATTTAAAGAAATGCAGGCTAACCTGTCCCTTACCAAACCACTCACTGACTCATCATTTTGTTTGTAAAGATCAACTGAGAAAACAACTGAAGGCCAATATTTGAATTTTATCTTTATAAGAAAATCAGAAAAAATTGACAGTAGACAGAATTGGAAAATAGTGTGCAAAGGTCAGTGCTGTCAGCTGAGGTGGCAGATGCAGCCTGGGCTGCAGCCTTGGGTCTGGGGACAGCACAGAGACAGGACAGTGCTGGGAAACTGTGACCTGCAGCTCCAGAAACAAATGTTTCCAGACAACTGCAGCAGCCTTGGTGATAATTTTGGGGATTTTTGCATTCCTGGGCCTGCCCTTCATCCAACAGGGGCTTTGGAGTGGAATTGGACACCTCTGCAGTATAAATTTGTCATTAATCCTTTCTCCTGAGCTGTGCTGCTCTTAACTCCGCTGGTCAGACTCTGCAGGAACCAACGCTGCCACCAGCCTGGGTCACTGGGAGTTGGTTATGTCAGTGCCACTGGTTTTTGGGTGACTGGAAGATGTGCCTGGAAAGCACACTCTAGTCAGGATCACTAAAAATTAGCTTGTTATCCCATCGTGACCTGGGGTCGTACCAGGAAAGTGAGTGCAAAGTTTCATGGCATGGATGGCTTGGAGGAACCTGACCCACCTGCAACTGATGTAAAAACCTTAAACTGAAGGACAGCAGGTGACAGTGATTATTTTTGTGTTGATAATGTCATGAATTGTCAGTTGTGATGTAGTTTAAACATGTGCCCTGTGATCACTCCCACTGCTCCGAAAATTTATGCTTGGTTTCTGCCTTAGACTTCACTGCTTCCACTTCTGATTTCTGATGCTTTTTCCTATATTTTCTCTCTATGCAGCTTCTTTTTGCTTTATGATGGAATGGATTTCCTACAGAGTCTTGCAAAACACGAAAAGTAATAAAATCTCTTTGGTCATGACCTGCTCAGAGCTTTACACACCTCAGGTTTTAGCTGTAGCTACTGCAGACCCCTGTACCTGTCGCTCAGGGACTGTGTGTCTCCAGAGCTGAGATGGATTGGGCGAGGAGCTGTGTGCATGTGCATGCCAGTCTGCCAGTCCAGGTTAGAAACCAGAGCACACCTGCTCCTGAACTGCAGTGAGGCCCCATCATCCCCTCTGTGGAACCACCCACATCCATGTGACAGCTCTTCTACCTGCGTATTGCCTCCTGTGATGATCTGTCTCATTATCTGTCTGCCACGGCTGCTGTCATTGCCTCCCACATCTGAGTTCTACCACTGAGCTCCCTCCTACATCAAAACTTTCAGAGCCTTCAAGGGAGGTCTTCACATTGAAATTCTGTGAAATCTGGTTATTTCTGTGCCCTGGCTGCCTCGGCTGGGAACCTACAGCTCTGCCTGCCTTTTGCTTTGGGAACCTCCAGTCTGGGGCTTTCCTGGCTCCTTGCACCCCTGTGCAAGCTGGAGCCACCTCCTGTGGGGCAGCAAGTGTCTCTAATCAGATTAGAGATCCTGAGGCCCCTTGAGTGTATTAAAATACTTGGGGATTCATGATTTAAGTATGCAATTGCCCTCATCTTCCTTGTGCAATGTGGGAATGATTTCATGCACCCTGTGTACCTGTGCCTGGTGCTGTGGGAGGTTGGGGTGCAGGGGGCTGCTTCCCAGCCCCTTGTCCAAGGCTCACAGCTGGGCTCCCTTGAGAGCAGCCCTGGAAAGACCCACTCCAGCCCCAGAGTAAATCTCTGCTGGGGCTAGTGCTCTGGTTTTTCACTTTCTTTATTGCTTATTAGCAAAAATAAGTGTTTTCCTGGTGGGCAGAAAGTATGGCCTCTGGCTGCAGCAGGCAGAGTGGCTGCTGTGGGATCTGCCCAGACAGAGATGAGTATATTCATATGTAGATTTGATGTGCATGTGCTAACCGAAGAGAGGCCCCGGTTCCAGGCAAAGCCCAGCTGGTGATTGTGCCTGGAGAACTGCCCAAGCCAGGCCCTGCAGGCAAGGAGCTCCTCTCCCAGTGTGCTCCCTTTCAACCGTGCTGTGGTTCTCTGTGACTCAGTGGGCTGGATGGCCTAGATGTCCTTGTCTTTGTAGAAGCATGGGATGTACTGTGTTCCTACAGGATGAACACAGGACCCAACTGTCACCTCCTAAGCAGGGATATCCCTACGGCTGCTGGTCCGAATGCAGCCAGTGATGACCCTGCCAGACCTCTCCAGGGACCAGCTTTCCTCAGAGGCTGGGCTGGGGGCAGCTGTTCCCACCTGCAGGCTTTTGGAGGACTCTCTTTCCCTTTCCTGGTGGTGGTGGTGTATCCCTTTGCACGGACGTGGCTGTGGGAGGGTTTGGGACTGCAGGAATGGCTCGGGACTTCTGGTTCCTCCTGAGCAGCAGGGTCCTGGCAGGAGGGAATCGCTGATGGGATAACGTGAGCAGTGACGATGCTCTTTCCAGGGTGATTTGTGCAATGGAGATGCTGTGACCTGAACACACAACTCCAGTGCATGGCTGGAGGCAGGACATGACTGTGCATTCTCCAGCCAGGCTGAGAGCTGTTGAAGAGAACCAAGTGGGATGGTTTTTCACCTGGGATCTGATTGCTTGGCACATTCAGAAACCTCTGAACAGGACAAGAAATATACGCAGGATCTGTGTGTCCCCTCAGAGACACTGTTTTATTGAAGCATGGCCTTGGCATCTCGCTGGCATGTGAGCCCGGGACCCCTGCTCCGGCTCTCCTGGCTCTCCAGGGCAGAGGAGCTCCAGCCCTGTGCTGCCCCAGGCCTTCTGCTTACAGGCTTGGAGAAGTCACACTCCTGCTTTGGGAGGTTTGTGTGAAACAGAGACTTGTCCTGGTGGTGCCATTCCTGAGGACTGGCTCAGTCATCAGCAGCTGGGGTTGTTGCTGCTTTCCCAGGCATTCCCACTAAACACTTCCATGGGGAGGAGAGGAATGGAGTAGGCTGGACTCACAGCCTGAGTCCCATGTTCGTTATCCCTGTAAGAACTGTGCAGGACTGTTGCAGCCATCACATGTCATAGATGTTGTCCAACTGTGACAAATACCATTTACCCAAGCCAGTGGGGCTAGAGAAATCCACCAGTCTTGGCTGGTTAGAACTCTTCAATGATTGCTCCTAGTGAGGGGAATGACTTTGCAAGCTCTCTAGGAGGACACAGACACAGAAAAACCTCTGCAACCTGCAGGGCCAGGCATCCTGGCACTGTGCAGGGTGGCTGCTGTGAGGAGCCAGCAGGAAGCAACCTAATATCGCCCTTGCACTAGCTAGACCAGTGACTGGGGGCCTGGGGAGGGCACGAGCCCTGTCCTGTTGCTGCCCTGCAGGCAGGGGACAGGACACAGCTGGCCCTCTGCGTTCCTGGTGGCTGTCAGGGTATGTGACACTTCCTGCAAGAGTCCCTGGGTCCTCACGGCCTGTGGCAATCACTAACCCACCTGTTCAACTGCTCAAACGTTGTGGAATTCAGAACAACAAGCCACTACTTGGCTGCAGCTTTTTGCTCTCAGTTACTGGTTTCTGAAGTTTCACGGTAAAGACGTATCGGGGGTGAGACAGAGCTCAGCCTGGCTGCAGTCAGCTGGGCTGTGCCAGCTGCAGGCAGCACCAGCCTGTCAGTGCTCATTGCAGGCACAACAGCCTGAAGTTTTGCTTTTTAGTATCATTTTTTCTTACTTTTTAAACAAAAATTGTACAGAGAAGCTGTAAAATAAAACAAGTATTGTTCGTGTTCATATTTTGTCTCTTCTTTTGACTGTCCAGGTGATTTGGGGTGAAGTGAAATCAGAACAGACGTGAGTTTGGGGGAGTTCCTGACGCAGGGAAGGATCTTAAAATATTTTCTGTGTAGTCCTGACATATTCTGCTTAAATACTGTGGTGTAGCATCCTGGGGAGGGTGGTACTGCGTATCAGAGAGGAGGAATTTGATGATTTTTAGGTCTACAGGAATAGAAGTAGGACAAATGCAAATGTGCTGAGTGAAAGGATGGTCCTTTCACAGAGTGATTTTGCACCATCCTGGGTCTGGAATGTGACACCTTCCAGAAAGGCACTTCTGAAAACTGTTATAAAACGCATTTGCCCACAAGGCTCCTGCTACACCCAGCTTTGTACTGGCACATCTGCCCGATCTAAGGTTTACAGAGACCCTTGGGGGCATTCTGAGGAGCTCGAGGGAAGGTTCGGGTGGTCGATGTTGAGCAGCAGATAAGGCAGGCTCTGCCTGAGCAGTATCTGCAGTGGGAGCAAACTGGGACTGTGGCCAAGGGGGTGCATGAGTTGCACAGGAAGGCTGAGGAAGCCTGTCCCATGGAGCCATGCCCTCCCACGTGCTGCTCCTGACATGACAAGTTGGCAAACTATGGAAAAGGTGTGGGAATTGATGTGGAAAGCAGGAATCAGCCGAATTAGCTGCAAATGACACATGAAGAAACCATTCCCTGTCCTGTAGCTGCTGTGTGCCTCAGGGAGAGACTGCAAGGTGCACTTGGGCAAAGGAGACCTTTGCTGTCACTGTCTTGGACAACTCAGATGTTCCTGTCACCTCTGCTAGTCTTGTGCCAGGCCAGCTTGTTCTCAGTCATTGCTCTGGCCATGGGCTTCAGGACTTCAGACTGGCTTTCTGCTGTGAGCAAGAGTCTGTCTCTTGCCAGGACAGAGACGTGGTGCAGAGACCTGTCCCCGTGGTCTGTGTCCCACTGGGTCAGGTACAGCTGGGTCTGGAGTGTTCTGCTGCCTGGTGGTGCCAGCAAGGGCTGGGGAAATCCTGGCTCTGGTGCATGCAGGGATGTGATGGGAGGACAGTGACCGAGTTGCCACTGTAGAGACCTTCCAGCCGTTCCTGGGCTGGTCTGGGAGGTGTCCACAAGTCAGGCATCAAATAGCACAGGGTTGTGCTGCATCCAGAGGAAGAGGCTTCCATCCGGGACAGGAGACAAACTCACTTGGAAGTTGCGCTTAGATCCAGGCTGACATAGAGGCAGAGTCAGGAGGCAAGGAAGCTCCAGGATGGGGTGTGCAAACATGGCACACACAGCCCTCCAGAGCCCTCTAACACGTGCTGGGCCACCAGCACACGTGCCCTCCACAGGGCACGCATTCTTCACCTTTTATGCCAGTCTTGGCGGGCAGTGGGAGGGCTTTTATCTTCTATTCCCAAGGCATTTACACTTCTTATGCCTATCCCAGGCAGGTACTTGTCTGCTGCCCTGGGGTGTTGATGTTGGTGTGCTGTGGTGGAAAGCTGGCAGGTGCTGGGAGATAAAAGAGTGGCTATGATTTCCTGCACTGAGGAATGAAAGGATGGCTGCAGGGAGGAAATCTCTTGCTGCTTATGCTGCAGAAATTGTTAGGTCTGCTTTAGGCAGAGCAAGTGTGAGGGATCAATGCTGAGGACAAGCTTATGTGGTTGTAGTTCAAAGTCAGCCACTGGGATTTAAAAAACTTATTTGATTTAGGAGTAGAACTCCATGATGGCCAGTGGAATGCAGACAGTCACGTGAGGCTCTTGGATAACAGAATCCTGAGTTACAGGAGCTGTGATGCTTCACATTTAAGGCCCACTAGCCCCTGAAGTGTCTCGTTCTTCCTCACAGATGCCAGAAGAGAAGAGCTGAAATCCTAGTTTTAAATGAGGACACCAGAAAGCACATTGCACCAGCCACCTGGTGCGAGGAAGTCACTGCTGCTAGGATGCACGATATGTAACACATCTCCAGAGCCAGTGTCGTGTGGTGCCATGTACTAAGGGAACCTTGCAGTCACGTTAGTCAAATAAATGGTTCAGCAAATAATACAAGGCCCTTTTGGAACGAAGTGTCAGGCCTAAAAGCTAAAGGAACATTTAGAGCTGGCTCAGGAAACAAAGGGACATTGGAAAGGCTGAAAGCAAGAAAGGTGACTGCTTTGTGCAGCAGAGAATAGGGAACCCACAAGAGAAGTGACTTTTGACGTGGCCTGGTTTGGCACAGGGTTGGATTTGCGCTGTGCAGGGGCAGTGAAATGAAAAAGTCATATGCAGTAGTGTTTGATGAAAAATGAAAACAAAAGGTCTTGTTAAAGATGTAATGAAAGAACAGACCAAAGGGTGCAATACTTGCAGAAGGTGTGAAGCCTGTTTGAAGCTAACATAGTGGAGTTCTCTGCCTTTTTTCATTAAAGCCCTGATGACTACTCAGCAAGGCTGGGAAAGCTACTGCGAGATGCCATCACTGTAAGAAAAGTGACCCTGATTTTGCCAGCATCAGGGGCTCTAAATTTGACTTAGATGCTAGAAACTAAGAAAAGTGCTCAAAAAGAATACAAGACATGTTTGCAATGCTTTTTAAATCCCTGGCCGGCCCATATAGTGATACTGTCCGCAGCATCTGTTTGAAGAAGGTAAACTTGCAGGGAGGAGTTGAGAAAGGAGCGGCAAAGATAACAGAAATTAAGGAAAAACTTTTGTGAGAGAAGCGGCTGAATAGATCAGGACAGCTCAAACTGCACAGGAGATGCCTCGGGAGTGTGTTCAGGATTATCCCATTTAGACTGAAGGGCCCAAATCTCCCATTTACCTCTTTCAGAATAAGAGCTGGGGATGTCAGAAGAAACTGATGGATGTGAACCAAACCACAGCTAGTCCCTTCTCTTGGCACACAGTGAAACACGTAGACATGGCTGGGGTAGTACAGAGGGTGAGGGCTCACGTGTTCTTGGAAAGTGATCTGAGAAGAAAACGCTGTTACACAGACAACATCTCCAGTCCAGGAGCCCCTGAGCCCTAGAAGGGCTGCAGAGAAGGGTCCTTTGGGGAAGCATCACAAAGTGCTGCCTGCATGGTGCTGGTCAGCTGAGCTGCTTCACAGAGGCACAGGATGCTGAGACCCACATGCCGTCCCACGAGAACGCTGACCTGAAACCTGACCATTGCCAGCGGTGGGGGAAGAAGGAGCCTGTGCAGCCAAGAGCCAGATGAGAGAGATGAAGCTCCTCCAGCTGCCTCCTCTTCCAGCTGATAGAGGAGCTCAAGGCAGCTTCAGAGAGGGAGGTCTCCCAAGTAGCCTGCATGCTAGGGGAAGGTTGTCCTGCAGGGAAGTGGGTCACGCTCTCCTCTCTGATCTGGGGGCCACAGCCCAACGTGTGGCAGGGCACGATGTCTAGATGTGCAGTAAGAACTTGGAGAAGAAAAGCTTCTTCCCCTGGGAGTGCAACCCTGGGCCATCAAGAGCTGGGTTAGACAACGCCATGGCCAACCTGAGCTGGTTTGGGGGACAGCCCTCCTCCATGTGGGAGGGTGGACCTCCAGGGTTCCCACTACAGCACTGCTGTAATTCTGTGACTTGGCCCCTTGGGTAAGACGTGGGATCAAGAGGATTGTGAGAGGGAGAACGGAGGGCTCAGCTAACCCGGGTCAGCCAAGCTCCTCAGGCAGCTGAGACACCACTGGGTGTAGGTGTACCAGGGTGTTTTCAGGCTGTCCCCTGCCTGCTGCCTGGTTAGAGCCAGCCCTGAACACATCCTGCAGTACCAGACCCACGTCTGCAAGTGGTGCCTGAGGTGTGTTATTGCCAGGCTGCAGAGATGGTGCCTCGTGTGTGAAGCTACTTCTTACCTGGAGAACACCCAACTCTCAGTCCCTCAAACAGCAGCTTTAACTGGAT
The DNA here is from genome assembly GCA_013397755.1 of Cnemophilus loriae. Taxonomy (NCBI): domain Eukaryota; kingdom Metazoa; phylum Chordata; class Aves; order Passeriformes; family Corvidae; genus Cnemophilus; species Cnemophilus loriae. Next base: position 1,147,164 of record VZTF01007421.1, read on the forward strand.
GTTTTCCACAATGTTCCTCCGTCCCAGACATCTCCAGAGCCATAGGAAGCTGGTTCTAAGATGACAACTTGGATAAATGAAAGTGTATTGTAACCACACTATGTTAAATAATGCAGCATATGGACAGCATGGAAGTAAATTTTTAAAAGGTTTGTCTGCACTAGTTCCTGATTGCTTTCTCATGTGCGGCATATTCTCTGACCCTCTTCCTCTCCATGTTACTCAGATGCTATTGTTTCATGAGAATTTCTTAGAGTTATTGGTACTTTAATGTCTTTTTTTCCTATATGTAATCACTGTTAATTTCTTTCTGCATTAAAAATAAGATTACTGTGTAATGTTTCAACATAATGTCTTGGTTTCTTATGAGGGAACAGTCACTGAGTAAATTATTGATGAAGGTAACATTACTCCTGCTAGAAAGTGCCTTGACAGTCAGTAAGTATGTCTGAATTGCTTAGGATCAATAACGGGGTTTTGCCATGCCCTGAGTGTTCAATGCTGACCCGGAGCCCAGGAGCTGTCACGTGCTGGGTAACTGTAGGACAGTGCCAGCCCAGAGGAGCAGCAGCTCTGCTCCCATCACGTCTCCACCCTCAAAGGTCTGTGTCACCACCTCAGGGTCATGCAAGCTTCTGAAGGAGATATTGGGATGAAAGGGGGCATGGTCCAAGAGCTACACCTTGGGAACGAGCAGCCAGGAGGAGAGGAGGTAACTGGCAGCACGAGGTCTGGTCAGCTCAGCCCTCTCAGTTCCTGCACTACCAGGGTCAGCTGCTGCAGATGTTTCAGCCTTTGTCCAGGCTTTTGGTGCAGAAGCTCTTCTCCAAGGGTGGGCACTCATGGCCAGAGCAGAAGGGTGCAAGTCTCTGAAACAAACAGCTAAACCAAGGTGTGAGCTGAAGGGCTCACCTGGACCAGGGCACAGGGAGTGGGGGGTTGTCCTCCCTAGCACCTCTTCCCTTCTGGCCAAGGACTGCATGCTCATGGAGGAGGGAAAGTGGGCGCCTACTGCTGGGACCATGCCCTGGGACACTGGGAATGGGAGAGAGAATATTTATACTCAGGGGAATGGGGTTAGCAGAGGCGAGTGCTGGGAGAAGGGAGAGCTGCCTTGTAGCTCAGGGCTTCGGTGAGGTTTTGTCCTTTTGTTCAGTGGGTTCCCCGCTGCCCAGCCTTGGTACTCCACATCAGGCTGGGCCCCCTCCTGTCCCCATAGCAGGGACATCACCACCTCATCCCTGCAGAATTTCTTGCCAAATCATACCCTCTCTGCATCTCTCCACACCTTCACAGCCGTAAACTGTCAAACAAATGAGCCGTGATTTGTTAAACAGCCCTTGCTGTGTTCTGCTATCAACTCCTGTGTTAATATGGACTTAAATCTGAGAAGCCATGCCAGCAGGTCAGGAACGTGTTGGAAGTGGTGCAGTCAGCCCTGGGAAATACAGCTGCCATTTAGAGATGTCTCAGTAAGCTGGAGGAATGGGTCAATAGGGGTCTTGCGAAGTTTAACACGGGGAAATATCTGCTCCTGCCCATGGTATGAATAACACTCTGCAGCCAGGACAAGTAGGGGACAACGACATGGGGAGCAGCTCCCTCAAAAGACCTGCTGCACAACGGCTTCACCGGAGTCTGAAGAGCAACCACGTGATGAAGATGGCCAGGCACATACTGAGTATTAGTGAGAAAACAGCCAGAAATTTAGGGATGTGATTAACACCCTTGACTTTGCACCTTGGAGAATATCTCAGCATTGTGCCCTCCTTGAGGCTCCCCAGTCAAGGGAGGTCTGACAAACTGGAGAATCTGATGGAGGGACAGTAAGATGACTGGGAACGAGAGCGCACAATGTACAAGAAGCCGAAGTAAAGAGGTGTCAGGGACAATCAAACTACCTGAAAGGAGGGTCATAATGAAGACTGGACCAGGCTCATCTCAAAGGTGCACAGCACCAGGATAGGAGGCAGCTCACGAAGAGAGAAACTGTGATTGCACATCAGAAAAAAAACTGTGAAGCAAGAGGACATCAGCTACTGGAGGAGGTGCCCAAGCAGGTGGACTCTGCACCCCCAGAGATTTCCAAAACCTGACTGGAGAAAACCCTGCTGGAGATGCCCTGGCTCCAAAGTTAATCCTGCTTGGAGAAGGTTGTACAAGGTGACCTCCAGAGGTCCCTGCCACCCTGAGTCTGCCTGTGATTCTGTTAGGAGGTCCAAATGCCTTAGGCATGAGAAATCCAGGTGTACAACTGGTTCCTTGTTAAATACCAAATCATTGACATATATATGGCATCAGCCACTCCATTCTGTCACGGTGGCAGCAATAACTGCAAGAGTTAAAACAAGTAATGCGAAGGAGCATAGCACGATTCAGTCCTGCAGGCATCAGGAGTCCTGAAATGCAGTAACATAATTTTTCATGCACACTTTCTGTTTTTACCGTCTGCAGAGCAGAGCTGAAGCTCTGTGAGGTGCATGACTGCAGTGACCATTCACCTGTGGATCTCCCTGATAGCTCTGCCTGGGCCGTGGGGAGACGTACCCCGAGTAAGATTTAAGAAGACTAGTCAAGACACTCACTGATGTGGTGTCTAGTGCCTAGACTGGGTTGGATGAGGCAGTTTGCCAAGGCATTCTGTTGAAAGAAGGGTTCTTCATCAATGCAGTCCCTTTGACTTTGAAAGAAATGAAGATTTGGAGAGGCATTCGATGTTCTGATGGCAGCACATCCCCTGCACTGCAGAAAGTGGCTGGAAAAGGTTGTGATAGAATGAGACAGCACAATAAGGTGTTGACAGATGGGCAGAATGTATGTGCTAAAGGGAGCAGAGAAGTGAGCAATCCAGCCCCTCCAACTGTGCTGCATACCTACACTCCATTCTTCTCCTGCAGCACAACATGCATCATTCTCCATTATGTGCACGCGTGTCTCAAGACCTGCTTTGATGCCCTTTCAAGGTCAAGTTTGGCTTGTATTTGAGACAGTCAGTTTAGGAGGAAGACGTTAATCAAACGCACCTAGTCTGGTGAAGAGCCGGTGGGTAAATGTAGCTGGCTGAGGCCATCAAAGGCCATAATTTTCTAGGAAGCCCCCTTGGCTCTCAGGCCGTGCCCCTGGCTGGCTCCCTCCACAGTGACCTTGGATTCCTCCTTCTCCAAGTCCTCACATGCCCACCTTGGGCAGGTCCCACCCGGGAGAACCCCTCCACAGCGTGTGCCCTGGCAGGCACCGAAGGGGAAGGCAGCAGAGGAGGGTATCAAAGGAGACATGTTCAGGACAGGATTGACAGTTTGCAAGGAAAAAGCAACTTGTGGAGGGCAAAAGAGGTGAAATGCCAGAGGGAGTCACAGATGTGTGAATTCACCATCGAACACCCTCGCTGTCATCTCCACTTCTGCCTTCAAGTCCCTGTGGGTGAGCTCCCTGCCCACTCTGCATTTCCTCTGCAAATCCCCTTCTTTCCCAGCTTCATTATTCAGTTCTACTTCAACCAGAATGTTAGTGAAGTACATCTAGAGGGAATTGTCAAAAAAATTAAATGGTGACGTGTCAGGTTCAGTCAAAGGTTAATTTCCTTGAGATGTCTGCAGATGAGCAGCAGATGGGAGCTGGACTTTCCCCTGACGTTACTGGGAGATGAAATGGAGCTGCTGGGGATGTCTGCATGAACGGGGAGCACAGATGGCACAGCACCACCTGCTTGCCTGCTTCCTTGGGGGGCTGGGGCTGCTGGCTGCAACAGAGACATCCACCACTGATGTCCAAGGGGAAATGGATTCCACCACAGTGTACCAACATAATTTTTATGACCGTGGCTGCAGGAACCCCGTTGTTACCTTGGTCGCTGCTGGCAGCCTCAGGTGCCCCTCAGGCCTTGTACTAGACAGGACAAACTGGCAGCCAAGCACTGGCAGCTGCCCTGTGAGACTGTGGAGCAGAGCAACCCCCCTTCCTGCTGGGGCCTCCCTGACTTCTCTGCCAACTGCAAAAAGGCTTCCAGAGAAGGAAGGTGAAAGCAGAACCCCCTCCACACACCCCTGCTTGGCTTTTGCTATCCCCATCTTCCCCTTCGCTTTCTCTCTCCTCTGCTCCAGAGAGGAGGTTTATTGTCTGCATCTTCAAAGGGGAGATACACTGATCCTTATGGATGCCTTCCAACCTGAGATATTTCCTGATTACACCATCCTAGTCCCTCATACAGTTCTCTTTCCAGCAGTCTCACTCCTCTCCTTTCTCCTGAGTGCAACTATCTGCTCTCTCCCATCAGCCCCCATAACCCTTCAATAACCCCCAGTACCCTATGCCCCACTCAGCAGACCCTGAGGACCCTACCCCAACCCAGACACCCGCCCTCCATCAGTGCCTCCCAGCCCATCATTCTCCTTCAGCAGTGATCCTCTGGAGCTGTTGTTGTGTCCCCTTGGTCTGAGCGTTGGGTGGGATCATGTCCGGGGTGAGGCTGTCCCAGGGGTTTCACCCTGTTGATAACGGGTGGCAAAGCCCAACACAAAGGCCACAAGCTCATTCAGAAGAAGCAGCACCTTAAGGGGGAAAGGAGAGTCCTTGAGCTGAGACGTGGGTGAGATGTTCGGTCTTCTGACGTATTTAGAGGACTTCCATGGCTAGAGAGCTCTCCAAGGGAGTCTGCTCTCCTGGTTATCTTAGCCGATGGCACGGGGCAGAAGCAACAAGGCACCGGGCGTGGCAGACCCACATGTTATCATGTTACTGATAACTCCAGGGTGCAGCTCAGGGAGCCAGAAGGGAGCCTTGAGTCATCCAAAATGTCTCCCAGCACCAGCACTGCAGTGTGCTATGGATTTGGCCCCACATGCCTCTGCTTTCTCAGCAGGGAGAACAAGAGATTAATTCTTTTCACAGCACATCATGAGACTCGCCCACCTGTGTGAAGCATTTTGGACTCTCTGTGCTCACAGCACCGTTTTTAGTATTTAATGAATGAGTCTTACAGTCAGTTAGGCTGTTTGGCTCCATTCGAGGGCTCCAGTTTCCTTTTCCTGTATTTTTTGATATGTTCTTCATCAGTGCTGCTCTAAAAGCTAACTGGGGTCACTGGAACTCCAAAAGAAAGCAATCAAAAGGCCCTGAGGAGGATGATGTTCCTTGAGGTGTCATCACTGAGCATGGGTTAACACTGAGTGCTGGGTGCTTACCTAAGGGAAGTAAGTATTTTTCCTGCTGTTAAAATGATTCACATTGAGTAGAGATGTAGGAAAAAGGGTAATACTTAAATATACTGGAACTACAGGAAAATAGATGCAGACTTAAAGTAGGGCTACTGGAAAAATTGACTATCAGTCTTCTCAAATATTTTTAACACAATTTGAACACATGAAACTGTTGCCCATTTCTAGCCATTGAAACACAGATTCTGCCCATCCATCAAGACACTTTTGTCAGGTGTTGTTCACAGGCCTGTGGGTAATGTCAAGGATGGTCCACAGGAAATAGGACTCAGAGGAAATTTCCAAAGCAGTGACCACTGTTGGTGGTGTTAAGGTGGATCTTTTGAGAGTAATTCTCTAATCTGGTCTGTCACGCTTCTCATCAGCAGTGGAGTTGAAAGAGATCTCCAGGATCAACCACGCAGTCCCAGAGCTCAAAGATGACAGTAAACATCCTCCTCTTCATCAAACCCCTGATCCTGTTGTGCTGTTTATTCCCCTCTACCCTGCAGTGAGGCAGTTCTGGGCACTCACTGATTTCACGGCAGGGCACATTTTCTTCCTAGTGTAAATCTAGTAATGACCTACTAACACATAAATTTTGAGCTTAAACCCATGAGCTCAAAACCACGGGGTTTGAGTCATCTTTGTCCTTTAGGTGAAGCAGCTGAGCCTTTTTCTGCTTACCCATCCGATGTGCTCAAACACAGAACCATGATCCAGCTGCTGCTGTCTCCCTTTCTGGGAGCCCAGGGCTGTGATGGTTCTTTTGAAGAACAGGAGGAACATAGTGGCTGCTGTTTCCTGACTGTTGCATGTCCTTGTTCTTCTGTTTGGCACTTCTGCATGTGTGATTCATGGGTTCATCTCGGTTTTGATCTTCCTTATAGTCTGGCCTTCATCTTCCTGTCTCAAAACATTCTCTTTCATTTCCTGTGGGAGGAAGAGACTGGTCCATTCCTGTATGTGGAAGAATCAGATATAAGTTATTGAATCTGTTTGCTTACAGATTGCCAGCATGATGGATTTTGAGGAGAGAAATGCCCAGTGTTCCAGGCTTTTGGAAGCCTTGGCTCCTTAAATAAAGGTGAGAACCTTACATTAGCAGTGCTGTCAGATGAACTAAAGCCCTCCAGTACCTGCTCCAAAGCACTCTGTGATGCTGCCAGTTCATTTTGTACCATGTAAGTACTTGTTCTGTGCCAGACTGGAAGAAGATAATGCGTAATGACTAGCTGATAGTCTGTCCTTAGACCATCTTGAAGTGACTTGCCAAGACTGCCGTGCTATAATCGCCTTTCTAGCGTTTCCCAGCCTTTAGGCAATACCTTGCTCCTCCCCTCATACTGCACAGCAGCACATGGAAAATCAATCCTGTGTTTCTCAAGAAACTCACCCTGAGAGATAGAGCCCCAAGAGCTAGCTCTGTTCAAGGTCTCTGTAATTCACAGAGTTTATGACTAGAAAAAAGTGATGAGAATTTATTTTAGCTCGGCAGCAAAGTCATCAAATGTCCTGTTGTTTCAGCTGGTGGCCCATTGTCAAAGGGAAAACTAAGCATGGTTGTGGGCCTGTTCAATAGTTTCCACTGAAGACACTCTCTGGAGAGAAGGGTTCTAACCCTGCTGCCCTTGCAGCCTCCCTGTGGTGTGCAAAGACAGAGGCAGCATCTCTGGTCCTGGCGTGAGGTTTAGCTGGCCTGCCTAAAGCATCACATCACAGCCTTGGTCCGAGGGACAGGGCGCCTTGAGCAGTGCTTCAAGAACAGAACAGTGCTTCAAGAACAAGTCCTAGGAGCTCCAGAAGAGCTGACTTAGTGCCAGTGGTTCATCTGGGTGGAAAATGCTCGGTAAGACTGGTTCTGAGTGCTGCTTTAGCTGAAAAAAGCACATTCTCAGTTGAGCACTTGTGTTTTGCATTCTGTGTCATTTCCCATTTTCTCCTTGCAAGGTTTCAACGCTCCTGTTTTACTGATGCAAATACCCACTCAAAGCACTCATTGAGCTGGCTTTAATGAGCACTTTAATGAGCCGCTGAAAATTCAGGATTGCATTTGAAATGCTTACAGAAATGTCTGTCACTTTATTCCACAAACCGTAAAGGACTGTTCAATAGATCATGTAATCACAGGATGAAAGGACCTGGAAGGGACCAGTTGTAACAGTTTGCTTGGGACTTTTTCCAGTTGGGACCTCTTGGCAGGCTAATTCATCTGTGTGGCCACTCCCTCAAATGACAGTGGAAGTCTTTCACATATCCAAGCCAAAAGCAGTGATTTTTGACTTTACGGTCCTCAGACTAAATTTAAAAGTATATGCTTAACTGTAAGTGCTGTTATCAGAATGCTCTGGATGATAAATCCTTCCCTAGGAAACTCATGATATCTCCTCTGTAGCCCATTTGGGAACTTCTTTGAGTATGGTTGTTGAAAGAAAATAACAGAACCACCAAGAACACCATTAGTACTCCAACCATCCTATTTTCTGAGCATCAAGTGCAACACATTGATTTAGTGAGTACGTGAATAGGAAGATTTGTGTGCAAAGAGGAGTAGGAGGGTGTCTGTCCCAGGAAGGAATATGGCTCTGGAGGCGGCGAGTGGCTAAACAGAACATCAGTTGAATGGTGCTTTGCAAAGAAAGGGAGCATCAATTCCCACCTCTGTGACAGCTTGGATGTCAATCTCTGAATAACCACAAAAAAGTTTCACCCAGGTTCAGGTTGTCATCGAAACTGCAGGAAAAACAAAAACTCCCCAACAACATTTTCAGTGTTAGAGGATCAAGGCACTACTTTGTTCTGGCCAGGATGTGCAACAGAAATCATCTCATTCACACATAGCCCGGGCTGTGCAGAGAAAATCATTCTGTGACACATGACTTGGACTGGATTTTTCACATGTCTTGTGTGTGAAAGCATCAGCAGAAAACCAGGCCGAGGACCATGTGATAAAATTGGCCAGCACTGGAAAAAGTGTCGTTTGCATCAAGACAAGATGCAGATGAGTTCAGCAGAGCACATGTACTCCTGTAGCAGGTGGATGACAACGAGGTACCACAGATCAAATACACATTTTCTCTTCCTGTTATGCCGACTGGGAGGCAGATTGCTGCTCAAAAGATCTTGTCAGGAAAATCAACCCACAAACACCAGAGGTTTATGTCCAAAAAGGAGACAGAAGAGTCCTGTAACTTAATTTGAATAAAGGGAGAGGTCATGGGCATTTCCCATGGGGTCTCTCAAGCTGTTGGAGGACACAGCCTCCTTTCTATCCTAATTTCCCAGCCACATTTCCCTCTTTCTTTCCCCACTGGCTGAGGTACTTGAGAGGTACAGACTTCCCAAATCACCCAATTCAGACCCCCTTCTAATGTGTACTCCCCTCTTTTTCTTCTTCCTTGTGTCTCTGTTCTTTTTCTCTAAGTCCAGGAGTTTAGCACGGCCTTGGGTGAGCAGCAGTCTGTGTCAACCAGTGGAATCCCTATGGAATTTCTGGTTCCTCCCCATTGCTTCTTCCACCTCTCAGTATCTGGCTTTATCTACCAGCAGACCCACAGTTTGTTTGTAAAGACACCTCCTTCTCATTCCTTTCAATCTAAAATGAGGGAGCACAGAGAAAGGGATTGTGTGAATGGCTGAAAGGGAAAAGCTACTTAATTAGGCCACTGGAGTGCTTATGAAATTAGGCTTTAAGAAATAGATTTTATTAAATACGTTTATTGTTTAAATTATCATTAAGGTGATTACATTTTATATTTTACACAATATCTCATTAATTACATTTAATATGCAGGCTAAATCCTAAGACCAGAAGAAGACAAACTGGTAGAGTTTTTGGTGCAAAAATTTCCTAAAGGAAAATATTCAACATTTGCTTAGAAAAACGAGCTTCATGTAAGAGAAAGAGCTAAATAACTCCAGAATACAAAGCTGAACTTTTAATATGGCTTGAGAAAAATACTCCAGGTTTACTCAAAAGTTTGAAATCTCCTCAAAAGTTCTGCTGGACTTTCACTGCGGTGAATTTTCAGTTAGATGCTTGGATTGACCACACGGTCAAAAACCTCTTGTGTGATGAGATCTGGGTGCTGGTGACTCTCAGAGGGCGGCGCAGGGTTAGCTGTGGACACATTTTGGGGAAGGGTTGTGTCGGCTCTTGTCCCCTGTGTGCTGCAGCCACTGTGGGACCCAGACACCAGCGTGAGCCTCGGAGAGGGGACGGCTCTGTGGCGCAGCCCACGTTTGTCGCAGCGGGCGTGCGGGCGCACACAGGAAAAGCAGCGAGCACACACGACACATTTGGGTTTTCTATACATAGAGTGGGTGAACTTTCCTGTCTGTGCACAAATATAGGCTCGATGCTGCATCACAGGACTCGCCTCTGCTAGAAACCTTCCCCGCAGGACTCAGCTGACGCTGAGTTAAGCAGCAACATTTTCACTGGCGAAAGTCTCGCTTGGAGACTTCTCCTGACAGCACGAATGGGGCTGTGCCCCCCTGAGTGCTTCAGCTTCTCCCACCCAGCCCAACCCTTCCCTAGAGAGGCTCAGTGACCGTGCTTGGCGGGTGCAATGTGGGGACAGGGGGGGCAGGGTCCAGGTAGAATTGAGAAATGTTGCAGCAGACAAATGGGAACAGTTGTATGCAGTGCCCTCTTTAACCTGGGGATTAAGAATAATACATCTCAGTGTACAGAGCTGTAGGGAGAGGACCAGCCTGGAGAAACAGAGAAGCTCTGCAGCACCAAAACACTCCCGGGATTTCTAGATGCAGCTGTGTGCATCTCATGGGGGTAAGCTGCATATTGCTTTTTAGAGACTCTCTCCCTTTTAAAATTCAGCCCAAAAGCAGATGGTTTGGTCTGCTAGGGCTGGGGCAACACAGCTATAAAGAGGTTCCTGCACTTTTCTCTCAAACATCTGCTTGTGCACAGGAGGGAATGCAGATATTGTGGTTTCAGCATTCATTACGTTTAATATTGGATTTAATTTAATTTGGAAAACCAAAATGTTTTCTTTTGGGACCAACATAAAATATTCTGGTTTATCTGAAATACAGTATTTCTGTCCTGCAGGAGTGGTGGGGTGGGAAGGATATACAAGGATGCATATTTGTCCATTTTTGTTGACACAGTTTGCCTTCCACTCACACTGATTTTTAATTAAAATTTTAAATTGAAAATTTGAACACAAAACCTGGGGGAAGGGGAAAGCCATACTTCTGAAAATGTCAAAAAGAAATGCTTCTGTTTCAAAATGTCAGAAAAAAAATCACTTGTCATGCTGGGGCTCTGTTCCAACAGAACCATTTATCTCTGTTTCAGAAACTGCAAGAATTTGCTGCTTAATTTTCCATTTCAAGGGTCCAGTCCAAGCCTTGATGCAAGGGAAATAGTCCAAAAAACTCAAACTACTATGCTGGGAAAGACCCTGCTATGCACATGTTGCCACTGCCCAGAACAGGGTGCCTTGGAGCACCTCAATAAGAGTCCTCAAAGCATAAGAGAGCTCAAGATTTGCTCTGTGCCATCCATGAAGGCTGAGCAAATCTGGTGTCAGGGTTCCTCTGCAGCTGATCTTGCCCTCACTTTCTGCCCACACGTAAAGAAGACACCCGTGTTTCCCCCGACTTGTGATGGATATCACAGAATCAAAGAATGGTTTGGGCTGGAAAGAACTTCACAGAATATCTTGTTCCAACCCACAGCCACGGACACCTTCCACTGTCCCAGGCTGCTCCAAGCCCCGTCCAGCCTGGCCTTGGACACTGCCAGGGATGGGCAGCCACAGCTTCTCTGGGCAGCCTGTGCCAGAGAAGAATCTGCGCCTCCCCACCTTCCCAGGGAACAATTCCTTCCCAGTATCCCATCCATCTCTGCCCTCTGGCACTGGGAAGCCATTCCCCCTTGTCCCAAGTCCCTCTCCAGTTCTCTTGGAGCCCCCTTAGGCCCTGGAAGGGGCTCTCTCTGCAACGTTCTCTTTTCCAGGATGAACAACCCCAGCTCTCCCAGTCTGTCTCTAAACTGGAGGGATGGATTTGATGAGTGGACTGTTGGATGGATAAGAAAAGGGTTGGGTGATCACATCCAGAGGGTTGTGGTCAGTGGCTCAGGGTCCTGATGGATGTCAGTGACGAGTGGTGTCCCTCAGGGCTCTGTAGTGGGACCAGTGTTATTTAATGTTTTCATTAATGACATAGAAGGATCGAGTGCACCCTCAGCTCATTTGCAGATGACACCAAGATGAGGGGACACACTTGAATGATGGGATGTCGTACAGAGGGACTTGGAAAAGCTCGAGAAGTGGCCCATGGGAATCTCATGAGGTGCTGGGGCTGCACCTGGGCCGGGGCAATCCTTGGTACCAGTCCAGGCTGGGGGATGAACTGATCCAGAGTGGCCCTGCTGAGAAGGGCATGCCAGTGCTGGTGGATGAGAGACTGGGCATGAGCTGGCCACGTGTGCTGGGACTCAGAAACTCCCAGCAGCATGGGTAGCAGGGTGAGGGACGTGGTTCTGCCCCTCTCCTCTGCTCAGGTGAGACCCCCACCTGCAGTGCTGCCTCCATCACAAGGAAGACACGGACCTGTTGGAGCAAGTCCAAAGGAGCCCTCCAAGTTGATTAGAGGGATGGAATACCTTTCTTGCAAGAAAAAAGGCTGAGAGAACCAGAATTGTTCAGCCTGGAAAAGAAAAGGCTTCGGGGTGACCTAAGTGAGGCCTCCCAGAACCTAAATGGAGCTGACAAGACAGAGGGACTTCTTACAAAAGAGCATGTAGTGACAGGGCAAGGGGGCAAGAATTCAAACCAAGAGAGAGTAGGTTTAGATTAGATATTAGGAGGAAATTCTCTGCCGTGAGGATGGTGAGGCACTGGAACTGTTTGCCCAGAGAAGCTGTGGCTGCCTCATCCCTGGAAGTCTTCAAGGCCAGGCTGGATGGAGCTCTGAGCTAACCTGGTCTAGAGAAAGATATATGTGGCATGGACATGGCTCCCTCAAAAAGGAAATATTATCCCAGGAGATGAACGGGCACCCCCAGCTCCAGGAAAACCTGGCGCAGAGCCTGCTTCAGCTGCTAGCTCACTGTTCTGCTCCCATGAAACCACATCCTGTGGGAGCCACCGCGGACTCTCCTTCCTTGCCATGATAGACCTACACATCCCAGAGTCTGCCAACACAAACTCAGAGTGGCTGGATCTGCCTGAGCCACAAACTGCCTGTCTGCTGCTGTTCTGCCAGGCAGATGGGCCTCTCTGAGTGCATGAGAAGCGTTCGGTGCCACTGAGGGTAACATGCAGAATCTCACTGTATTTGGTCGTGGGATGTTCTCTGCCGTACATCTCATATCAGAGATGTCTTATCTTGCATACAAACGTGCTCACAGGCAGATAGGATCAATTAAAGAAGTGAAACAGCTTGCAAATCAGCTGGCTCTGAGAGCTCCCCCGGTCTCCTCCAGCAAGTCAGTCAGAGCACATGGAGCCACGACTGCATCAGGCATCTCTAGAGAACACAGCGAGTGCAGGCTAACGTGTTCTGCCCAGGAAACTGATAATGGGGATGAGTGCCACCTGGTTTGTGCTGAAAAAGCTCCAAAACATGAGAAAAACAGGCTGTTTGATTGGGATTTTCAGGAGCAGGAGGCTTTGATCTCATTAACTATTTCATGAGCCTTGGTGACTTTTCAGTTCTGTGAAACAGCCTGGAACTTGCCTGCTCAGGCTATTAGAAGGATATGAATTACTGTCTCCAGATCTCTAAATACCAAATGTTTCCACACTGAAGTGGGGAATGAAACACTGGAAGAGGAAGCCAGTGAGGGTATGGAGGCTCCATTCTTGAAGATATTAAATGTGAAAAGCCCTCAACACCCTGAATTAATTTGAAAACTAATCCACCTTCAAAGCTGGTCCTGCTTTAAGGAGGTTGGTTGGACCAGGTGGTCCCCAGAAGTCTTGTAATACCTGTATTACTCCATAATTCTGCAATTTATAAACAAATAACAAAGAAAACTCTGATGAACTGGTCATTCAGGTTTGAACCGAAGTCCCAAGGGGTTGCTTTTGGACAAAGCTGTGATGGATGCTGCTTTGTAATTTTTTTCCCCCAGTAGTTCTTGCCCAAAGCATTGCCCTCACTCACTGCTCCGTGCCAGAGCCTTCTCCACACAGGCCCTTCCTGACACAGCATCCTCAGTTAAAGATATATGTGGCTCTGTCCTCGTGAAATTTAGCATATTTGACAAAATGTTGGCTTGCACCTCTCCCACTGACATGAAAACGCAGTTAGAACTGCCTTTCAAAAGTGATTTTTGCTGGCATACTGAAGAGTGATTAAAATACGACATTTCTGTAAATTGGTCATCGTATAATTAGAAGTTTAAAGTCAGTGTATTTTTAATACAACAGATGCCGTTATCTCCACCTTTCCATTTAACAGTAGGAAGAAAGCTACACAGCTACAAGAAGGAAATAAATGGGTTTTCAAGAATGTTCAGTGAATTGGATGTTGCAAACTTCCCCTGCATTACAGCAGCTCCAACTCCCCGCCAAGTCGTGACAACTCTCAGGATAAACCAAGGACAGTTCCACAGCCACGAGCTGCACATTTCTACGTGTTCTGTGGTTCACAAAGAGGACAAAATCCCATGCTTGCCTGGTGGGAGTTTTGCCCTTCAGAGAGAGTGAACTGAGTGCCAGAACTCCTTCCATCACCAGATCTTGCCTCAGGCCAGTGCTGGTTTGCTTCCCGTTGGTGCGGGGTGATCTCCTCCTAGCCCAGAGCTGCCCCTCTCGTCTGTCATTACACACCAGCACCAGCTCAGTCCAGACACGGCCTTTGACACCCTATGGCTGCTGATGGACTAAAGTATTGCATTTAAATAAAGGGTCATCACTGATAAATGCATGGAACAAGGTAATTAAAATCAGATTTGATATGAGTGAGGCTCTGATGCACCCTAGGTTTTGAGAGTGTGTGCAGAAGATATTTTGAATGCTACTATCTGAAAACAGCTGAGATGTAGAAGTTGTTTTTCCTATCTGCTCGTGGAGGAAACCCCATTAAATGCTTCAGCCTTTGTGGTTTGTCACTCCAAAGCCAGGCACAGCAAATGTCTTGATATAAGGCACCACTTTGACAGAGGTTTATCACACAGATCCATGATTCTTTACTGGATCCATTTCTCATAAAGCAGGTGGGGTTAATCTCATAATTACCAGAAGGACACTTTAACCCTGTCCTCCTGAGGGCTGCTCAGCTGACTGCTTTTGGATGTCCAAGTGACCCCCTCAGACATATTTTTTTCTGCTGACAATAAACAAGACCAGACCATCTCAGACAGAGACAACCACCCCATGGATGCCTGTGGCGAGACCTTCTCCTGCACTGCTCCTCAGGGTCACCAGCAGGAACAGGGAAAGGACTACCTGCACCAAAAGGAGCAGCCTCCGTGCCTGGTTCTGCTCTGGCACTTGACCTCAGTGCTGAGGTGAGCTGAGACACCGAGACTGCTTCCAGCTGGTGACTCAGCTCTCCCAGCCACCCTCCCAGGCACGCACACGGCTGTTTGTGGTAGCAGCAGCCCAGCAAGGGCTGAGCTCTCTCCACTGTCTCTGAAGCACGCGGGTTTTGCTCTTTGGGAAGCATCTTTGAACCCACCTGCCAGGAAGAAAAATGAAGGATTGCCCTGTGAAAGTGATTCTTGCAGGACATTCTTGAAGCTGGAAATGGCTTCTTCTGGCTGTGTCTGGTTGTTCTGGCTCTGGTAGTAATTCCCATTAGGACCTTTTCACTCCTCACTGCAAAGCTCTCCCAGTCCCTACCCAACTGCAAAGTCAAATCAAGGCACTGGTGATAAGTAAAAGCCCAAGAAATAGCACAGCCAAGAGACCAGACCAGGGGGTGGTAACAGAAAAGTATCCAAACTCTTCCACTGTGGTTGACAGCCAAGGAAGGTTTGATCAGGTACTGCCTTCAGAGGAGCTGTATAGTTGGAAGGCATCATATCTGTCACCTCATCTTGCCTGGAATATTGCTCTTTTCTATGTGTGTAGAACAAGAAAAGCATTCTATGGAATAACTGTTCAGCAGAGAGCAAGAAACCGGCCTTGTGGTGTGTACTCAAGAGCAAGAAATCTCCGTGCTGCAGATTTTGAGGGAGCGATGGAAAGTGTGCAAAGTATAAGCCAGTGTATCTTTAATTCCCCGAATAATACCAGTGTGATATCCTTCAGGATGTAGAGTATGAAATACCCTAATTGTGTATAGAAGCCAGTGTTCCAGCAAGTTCCAGTGAGGGAGATCTTAATGAGAGGGTTCAGATGGTTCCTCAAACTGAGGAATTGCTCCTGAACATTTAATACAGCTTCTCACACACCAGACAGGAGCAGACAGGAGATTTTCACCCGAGCCATTACATCTACAGCGAGAAGAAGCAAGCGGAAGGCAGCGAGATGGCATTTCCCAGTGCCACTGGTGGGTGTGTTCTTTCTTTCCTCTGATCTCTCTCTTCTCAAATGAGTTGTGCTTGCTATGGGACTGCTCCCTAAACCCCCCCTTGGAGCCAAGGCAGCTCTAACCTTCCTGCTCTGTCCAAGCAAAACCTGCTGCACGGAGCCTTGCCCCCCTGCTCCATACTTTCCTCTCCTCTTTTCGTGAACTTTTGTGGAAACTGGAAGAAGCATGTTCAGTTTGGGTCAGCAGAGGAGGTGAGGGGAAGCCCAGTATGCCCTGGACCCAAAGTCAGCTGAGGCACAGTGTGACAGCACTCGCTGTCCCTGCCCAGGCAGGGGACATGGGTGCAGCCAGCATCACAGCAGGGTCACCGTGGGGTGGTGGCTCTGCAAGGAAACACAGCAGAGAAGACAACTGGTATGGCAGGTACTGTGGAAGTGTTGTCACCCATCAAACAGTGGTGTTTGTGTCACATCTGTTTGGAATCACAGTGTTACTACGACAGCAGGAAAGAGCTCGTGTCCACAGGCATCACAGAGTTTCTAACTCAGAGCTGTGGCTGTCTCCATGCCAAAATCCCCTTTGCTTTGATGGCTGTGGCTTCACCCAAGGGAAAGTTCCACCAGGAATCTTCTGTCTCCCATGGAAAGAGAGTGGAGTGGTTATACCTGAGGGAACTGTGACTGTGGCTCCTCTCACATGAGCAGGAAAGAGCAATGGACTTGCCTTTTTGTAACTTGGCTATTTTCCTTTCCTTTTGTCAAAGGAAGAGGAGGAAGAGGATGAAGGTCCAGCCCACCAACGCTCCAGGCTGAGCAGCACTTTGGCACCCTGTGGCTGAACCTCCACAGTGGAGACTTGCTCACTGCCTTGCAGTGTTTTCCTGTGGCCAGCGTTTGCTGGTAGCTCTGGATCAGAAGCACTGGGAGAAGCCCATTTGAGGTGGCAGTCCCAGCTCGATCCTCTTTGCCGTGATGCAAAGGATGGTTGGTGGGCTGGGGCTCTGGGGGGATGTCCCCCCCTTCGGTGCACAGCCCCCACAGGGCACGGTAAAGTGGTGGGGCAAAGGCAGAGTTCCAAAGGAGGGTGGCTGTTGGTTTCCTGTCCTTCTGCAGGGGAGGTGCTGGGGTCAGAGGCACTCTGGAGGATGCCCCAGTTGCACCGTGGAAGTGGTGGATGAAACTGGTGGGTTTTGTGCAGCCCTTTAGCAGCAAACGCGCTGGGAGGTGCAGATAGCCAAACCCAAGGAGGATCAGATCTGTCACTTCCTGGGAGACTCCAATTCTTTCTGGCTTCCCAGGGTGACTCACTCAGACAGCTGCAATGTGGAGGCTTAAAGCCAGTGATGTAAATCCTGCTTCATGAGGAAAGCTTAAAAAAAGCTGAAAAAAGAAAGAGAGCAGAACAAGACAAAAAAAAGGAAGCAAAGAGGGTGTGACTTCACCCACAGCAAGGACCATGAATTACAATCTCAGCACGGAAAGGTGCTCTGTACAGAGCAGCGACTAGCAACACGCCAGTGCTCTTTTTAAAGGAGACACTACTGGTAAGCCCTGTTCCTAGCTAGAAGCAGAAATCAAAAGAGAGAAATGAAGCATGGCTCTCATTTTCTCTACGTTGTGCAACTGGTAAGGAAACTCGCTGTGGGAGAAAGCACTTCTGAGAGGATCCTTCCATTGTGAGAGCAGAAGTGCCTTCAGACAGCCCGGCAGCCACTGAGGAGATTTCCTGCAGCGCCGAAGATCCAAGAAGTTTTCAAAGTGGACATTTTCTAGTAATGTAGCATATAGCCCGTGGACATTGAATATGTGTGGCTGCAGCCTCAGTGCTCCCACAGAGAGGGAGGCATGGCTGGGACCTAAGCCCCCAGGGAACTGCAGTGCCATTTCAGCTCACCCATTTCTTGGAAGATTTTGCTGTCAAGGTGGCTGCTGTGTACGCAAGGGTTGGGGCAGGCACAGCAAATACTAGAAGGAAGTAAAATAATTAGAAAATATCCTTTGGACATTTAGCTGGTGATGGTCCACCAGCTCTGCTTTGCTTTGTGCGTTTCACCTTGCTTCTGGGCAATATTCAAATGAAATAAGCTCTTCTGTAAGTGATCAGAGTAGTGCTGGGCCAGGTTCAGCTCAGCAACTGCAATTCTCTGACAGAAACATCTGCAGACCTTGTTCTGGATCACGGTCCCCTCGTGCTCAATCCTTACGCCATGTGATACAATGCAGTGCTTACCCTCATGAGCAAAGTGCTTGAGCAAAGAGGAGAAATTCACGTTCCAGGGGTCAGTGCTGTGCCAAGCTGCAGCTCATCTCCCAGCCAGGAAACGGGAAGCACAGATGGAGTATTCTGAGTTCGGAGTTGGTCCGGGTTTGGATTTGTTTCTTTGTCCCCAGGGTCTCTGAGGTATTTTTATCCAGTGCTGTGAAAATGAACAATGTCTTTATCTGCTGAACTTCACAAGCGATGCGTTTATCTACTCTAGCTGTCTGCTAAAATTTTAAAAAGTAAATTACTAAATTCCTTGGGCACTAAGGCTCCATTGTGAACTCCCTCAGTATGGATGGGGGCGCTTGCTACAGTTCTCAGGAAAAAATTGGATCAGACCCAGGGGAAACATCCAAAATACCTTCCTTTAATGACAATGACAGGTACTGAAGCAATTATTTTGAAAGCATGGAATCTAAATATGATATTAAAGTGAAAGTAGCTCCATGATTATAAAAAGGGAGGTAATAATAGTAAAAGCCTCTCACTAACATCCATGACCTACAGCAAGGAGCTCAGACTCCAGTGCTGAGATATGATACAAATATAACACAAAGGGCAACAAGCAGAACGTTGTCCTTATGTCAGCGTCCACCTCACAATAAAAACAACCCGATTACTTTGACAGCCTCTTTTTTCAGTGAACTAAACAAAGCTGTGCCTGCCTCTGGGTGCAAGGGCTCTGGATGCCAGAGAGCCCCAGGACAGCGTCCCAATGCAGTCAGAAGCTCCCTGCTGGGAGGCAGTGCCATGCCTGGAGGTGACTGTTATGGTTCTGGAGGGACAGTTTCTGCTGCCACAGGCTGGTCCTGCTCTGGCTGGGCGTGTGATTTTCCTCTGGTCCCAGCAGTGAAAGTTGCTGGCGTTGGGAGTGTGACAGCCAGAGAGTCTCAGGAACGGAACACTATTAGCACTATTAACCTGGAAACAGGAGCCTGTATATCTTGGGAGCTCAGTATGGACACAAGACCTGACAGCCCATCTTCCCTCAGCAGTGCAAACCCTAGGAAACCCACGTAAGGCTCCCAGGGTTCAGTACAGGACTGTGGCACAGCCCTGACAGACTGCTTTCATGAAAAATTAAAATGCTGTGTACTACTCGTGTGCCAGCATCTTCATAGCTGTTAATCACAGTGTCTTGTCATGGTTTGACACTGGCCAAACTCCAGGTACCCACGAAAGCCACTCGCTCACCCTCCTCTGCCACAGCTGGGCAGAGGAGAGAAAAAATTAACAAAGGGTTAATTCTCTAGGTGGAATTCAAATTGCCCCCACCTTTGTTTTGATTTTCTTCTTAAACATGTTACCACAGAGGCGTTACCATCATCTCTAATTGGCCCAGCCTTGGCCAGCAGCACGTCCATCTTCAGAGCCATCAGAGACTGGCTCTGCCGGACATGGGGGAAGCTTCCAGCAGCTTCTCACAGAAGCCACCTCCATGGTCCCCCAAAAACCAGGCCGTGCCAAACCAACACATATCTTCATACAGAATAAAATAAAGTTTATTTCCCAAACCCTCTTTTTCCAAGAATTTGCTTTTTCTGATGAACAGAGTCTCTTTACTAGATCTGTGAAATGGAAGCACCACAGCTCCTGGTTCAAATTCAAACCATTTAAAATACTTTCCCGTTTTTTAATACCCACTTTTCAAGTGTGAACATGAGAACATGAGGACATGGAGCCTCAGCTAGATGTGTTTCATAGAGTGTGACACGTGTCACTCTGTTCCTGGGACAGCAGCAGGACAAATGGAGAAGCTCCTGTGACTTTCACTAGACGGTTGAGATCAAAATGAATGTCAGTTCCTCACTGACAGTGTGACATGCACGTTTTCACGGAGCCACTACTGAGAACTGCAAGGTTGGTTGTCTTTGCCTGACACGAATCAAGTGGCAGTTGCAGGTACCAGAAATCACAGGAGAGGGGCCCTGTCAGGAGTTTGCTCACGAAGGTGCTCTCCTGCCTTTAATCATCCAAAGCCGTTGCTTTGCCGAGCAGTCCTCGTGCTCTCCTTCCCCTGCCTGCAGCTTGCTGCGGATCACAAGGCTTGCTGCAGGTCGGGACTCCTGCAGCTTGCCTCCCAATCCAGACACCTGCTCCCAGTCACTCGGTGAGCTGGTCTACACCATTCTGCCCCTGCCACGCTCCTGATGCTTCCCAGAGCTGTAAGGAATTCACACCTTTGATTGCTTCACTCCTTTAACAACTGGAAATTTGCCAGTGAGTGTAATGGGCAGGAGGTGCCACTCTCCACAGGGTCTAGTTGGAATTTCCCTTGCTGTGGCTTTTGTCTGTTGCCTTTTCACCGTGCACAGCTGAGAAGAGCCTGGCTTCATCCCCCATAACCCCATTAATTAACTGAAGATGGCAGTCAGATCCCCCTCATCTTTTCCAAAATGAAGGTGCCACGTCCTTCAGTCTTTCCTCACGCGATGTCTGGTGGGCTGTCTCCAGCCCTGATGTCAGGACCATAAACTCTGTCCAGAAAAATGCTTCACTAAGTCAGGGGGAGAGCAACGCTGATAGAGAATTCCTCTCTCCCGTGGAAGAAAATGAACAACAACATTATTTTGTTTAATGTGTAAATAAGAGCTCATGGAATTCAGTGAGCACACGCAACTTCTCGGGAGCTGACTGCCTTTCTCAGCTGTACTCTGCATAAATCAGATGGTTTAAACAGGCTCAAGGAACTGGGGAGAGCAACTGCCAAGCGGCTCGAGGCTCTGCTACAAGTTAGCTCAGCAGTTTATAACAGAGGTTTTGTATTTTGGTTATGTACCAGTTTCTGAGCGTTTTTCTAGTTGATAGAGAAAAAGGAAAGAGAGGAGCCTCAGAAGAAGGAAGCATTGGCTAGGCTCTTGGTTCTGGTCCTTTGTAAGACTGAGAATAAAGCTTTAAAGCCAAAATACACCTTCTGTAGAGAAGCAGTGCCTGAAGAATTCTCCATATGTCAGCGTCTAAGTGTGAGGTTTGGAATGTGACAAAAACGTGGAATTCAGAGGAAAATGACTCATGTAGGAAAAAAAGTACTGTGAGTTTCCTCCTTTTTTGGAATGTCTGGGTCTTTAATTAAGTTTTCAATGATAAAGCAAGGTGACATGAAATATCAAAAAGCAAAGAGAATTCCTGAACCAAAAGGAAGGACCTCACATGATGCACCTGTCTTCCTCAGACGAAGCAAATTTCTGTGACAAGAAGCCAGTATATTTCGTTGCCTCAAAAAAGAGTTGGTTGGTTAATCATGAGGGTAAACCTCGAGGAAGGTCCTGCCGGACGCAGAAGAAATAGATGTAGATTAGCAGTGGGCAAAATTAGACTGAAAACTAGGAGGGTCTTTTGTATCAGTGTTCTCACCACAGTTTAACGGGGAGCAAAAGCAGTTTTGAGGTACTCGCTGTAGTACTCAGGATGACATCAGCCTTCTCTCCTTCTCTAGTCTGGGCTTGGCAAGATCTCCAAAGAGAAAAAGCAGTGTCTCTGTTCACAGCAGCAATGGATCTGACTGTGCTGCACTCCCAGGGAGCCGTGCTGCTGATGGGGAAGGAGGTATTTTCACTTGAACATGGTCGAGGTGCAGCCATTTTAATGTCATTTCCCATCTTCTGAGGAGGTTCAGGTGATGGTTTTCAGGCGAATTCACCGGAATTGCTCGGCCCACTGTCCCTCCCATATGCTGGACAACGGGACTGGGATGCTTTCCAGCTCTTGAAAAAGCTACAGCCAGGACAGCAAAATAATTCTAGTCTCAGAGGTTTTGTCTCCACTTGTGCGAGAGGTGCTGGTTCTCAGTGTAACACAGCAGTCTTTTACCGGAGCCAGATTAGTTCGTGCCTATGCAGAGCCCTGCAGAGGCCTTCACTACTGACTGTCACCCCTCCTGCCAGCTCAAACGAGTGAAAACCCTCCTCCAGCATTTCTGGGAAAGTTAAATAGTTAAGCATCATCCTACTTCCCTGGGGAGTCACGGTAGGGGAAGCAACATCACCTCGATGTGTTTGGTCCTGAACTGGATCAGACCAGGGGAGGGCTCGGACCACAGAGTTTGGGCTCACTCTGGGGCAGTCTGGACAGCCAACACCCCTGAGAAGGAAAGCATCAGTTCTGTCTTTGATGGCCTTCCAGCTACACCAAGGGAGGAAACTGTTTCCCACACTGTGAAAATATCAAGTTTTCAGCCTTTCTTCTGCAGTGAGGGAATAAAACCCCGAGCCCTGTGAAATCAGACAGCCGGGAGATGCACTGCACCACCTTAGAGCAATCAACAGCCTGGTTGATACAGCGAGGCATGCACTCAGGATTCTGAGGAGGGAGGTTTGAACGAGGTTTAATGGTTTAATTCTCCTTGTACGTGCCTGTTAACCCTTTCTCCACCACTCCCCGGCCTGGGGACTCAAGGCTCAGCTGCATCATAACTCTGGCTCAGGCCGCTGGGGAAATGGTTAAGCTGTGAGCAACAGCAGTGAGAAAGTCTGAGAGTCAAACATGATAGGAAACAAAATTAGAGGTAGGACTGCTTAGACGGGCTCAGTTTAAAAAGAAAAAATGAAATCGGCCCTGTGAAAGTTAAGTAAGTGGATTAAAAGAAGAAACTCACTAAAAGCTGTGTATGAAATCCAGATCTTCACCCAAGACCCTGCCTCGGACAGCACCACGTGGATGCAAATGTGCCTGAGCTCCACTGATGCACAGCACCAACATCTCCAGCACGGGGATCTACAGACTGAGCATCACCAACCCACTGCCGAGACTCTGCCAACCATGCCAGTGCACCTGTGGTTTGGCTTTTTTCCCCAGGGTTAGGCCAAAGAGTTAACTTGTTTCAAAGACTCCTTTATCTGTAGATCTGTCTGTCTTACTGGTGCACATTTGTACCAGCTCTGGGCCTGTGCACAAAATTCTCTCTGCGCACCTGCCCCTTAAAAATGGAGATAATATATCTCAAAAAAGAGTAGGTGCGTTATTTTTCTAAGCAGGACATTCAACACAGGATATTAAATACAGTCCTGATTCTGGCCTTGTAAAGCACGAGAGAAATGAGCTACAGCTCTTATTAGAGAGTATCTGGAGGATCAAAATCAGACGGAGAAGAAAATTATTATTTTTTTTATAATCTGAAGACCAGTCTGGGCCCCAAAATTTTCTCTGATTTTCCCAGTCAGCCTAAGGAAAGCCACCAGACACTTCCTTTTTCTGCATGGAATTACTGCTTCTGAAAAATAACTGACATCTCTGAAGCCCTGGCATGGGAGAACAACAACTTTACGGCAACTTTACTCCTTTTTTTTTCTGTTCTAGGAGGAATCTATCCTCTGCCCGGGGCACCTGAGCTCCCTTCCCCTGACAAGGGCCTGCAGGGCAGCAGCAGCTGGCTCGGGGTGGCCACAGACCCCAGACCAGCCTGCACTCTGCTGCAAAGCTCTGCAACGTTCCACGGAGTCTCTCTACCCCAAGGGCAGAATTTATCCCTCAGCCGGAGATATAAAAGAGCCAACCTCTTTCCTTTCACATTGTATCACATCAAACACATTCCCACCCACGAAACAACACCCACATTGTTTGGGAGGAAAAGAAATGGAAAGGCATCTTCAGGCTTTCAGAGAAAACCTATTGTAGCTAGTCTTGTCTCAGTGGGAAATTCTGAAGGCTCAGAAGATTCACCATGTGTCCTCTCCCAGCCTGGGAGCGAAGTGATGCTGCAAGGAATTATTATTTTTTGTATAAGATTCACACCATGTGGCTGCAGTTTAAAAAGCTTGTATTTTCCTCTCAGGCTCAAGTGAGGCTTTAGCTTTATGGTTTACACCCTACTCAGCCATTTCAGGTTCAAAACCATTCTCCATTGCAGTGGAGAACAGATAAACTGCTGCTGTTCTGGGAGCAGCCAGCTATTTGAGATGTTGAAGCTGGGACAAAACCCTCTAAAATATTTGGAGAGAGTGTGACTTTTTTGAGACTGAGTTGAGGGCAGCTACAGCAGATTTGGGCTCAGGGACAAAAATCTTTTACTGAGACACTGTGGTGGAGAGGGCAGAGCCTGCTTATCAACAGTATGAAGTGTGCAAAAATCATGAGATCATCTGTATTTTGAAAGTAATCCAATAGATAAAGTAGCTGCCAGAGGAAAATGGAGACAGCTGGCAAAGGCTGATTTAGAATCTATTTAAGGCCAAATGATGCTGCAAAGGGGCTGTGGCTTAAGCATTTCTGTTTCAAGACCTTGGAATCTGAATTACTTTTATGTCAAAGTTTTGTCTAGTGTGAACATAGTTACTGCTTCTCCGGAAATAAAAAAGAACATTCATTTCTCATTAGCGACTAAAACTGGGAAAATCCACTAACTGCATAGCTTAAAAATGCTGGAATTCACACTGGGTCTGTTAGGTTCGGATGCAGGAGGGCTGTGCTGAGAGGGTGTGCAAGCCCCAGGTCGGAGCAAAGCTGAAGCAGCAGTCGGGTCAAGCCCATCCAGCGGAGCTCTGAACCGCCCTCCGTCCTCGGCCATCGGCGGGGCCGCCGCCGCCGCTCTGCTCATCACCGTCATCCTGAGTTATCGATCCTCGAACCAACCGGAACACCACGAGGGTCTCCGGCCCCTGCCACAGCCGCGCTGCACCGGGGCCAAGGCCCAGGCTGGCGCAGCGGGGTCCGGTGCGCGGAGCTCCCGGGCGGGGGTGCGGCCGCGCCCCGCACACCTCGGGCAGCGCTGGCCCAGCGCCCCCCCGAGCCGGGGCCGTGCGCGCAGGCGGCGCGGGGGGCTGGCGGCGGGGGGACCCTCGTTGCCCCGACCCACGGGCGGGCAGAGCACCGAGCACGCCGGCTCCGAGCGAGACGCCGAGGCCACACCGAGGAGCGGAGGAGCGGCGGAGCGGAGCAGAGGGGAGGGGAGGAGAGCGGAGGAGCGGAGCGGAGCGGAGCGGAGGAGCGGGACGCGCAGCGCGGGCGCGACGAGCCCGGCCGGGGCCCCGGTATTGAGGGCGGACGCTGCCGGAGCCGGGCGACAGCGGGACGGCGGGGACGGCGGGTGAGTGCTGGCGGCCGGGGCGATGCCGGGACGATGCCGGGGCGATGCCGGGACGATGCCGACGGCGCGGGCGCTCGGCCCGAAGGCTGAAGTTGGCTCCCGGGGACAGAATGCTTGGGGGCTTCGCCACGGCGGCCCCCGAAAAAGCCCAGGGACCCGGCGGCGGAGGAGGGGAAAACGGGAGGCGGGGGTCGGGAGCTGGAGGCCGGGGCCTGCGGCGGCATGGCCCCGGGATCACCGGGCATCGCCCCGGCTCTGCGGGCGCCGGCGGATGGGGCGGGCAGAGCTCCCCGGCGGCATCGCCCTGCGGAGCCGCGGAGAGCGAGGACCCCGCAGCGCCGGACACGGGCGGCACGGAATTACCGGATGGTTTGGGTGGGAAGGGACCTTTAGAGGTCACCTAGTCCATCCCCCCAGCCACGAGATGCATCTTCAACCGAATCAGGTTGCTCAGAGCCCCGTCCAACCTGACCTTGAATGTTTCGAGCCACAGCCTCTCTGGGCAGCTCGTAGTGACCCTTTGTGCCGCGTATCTGGGAGGGAAGCTCACAGGAGGAGATTTAGAGCTTTAAACGCTTATTGCAGGTCCCTTCCCTCAGGTACAGGGTAATATTGTATAAACGAAGTGACCACTTTAGAAGTGTAATTTTGTGTGGATTGCCCTGGGGAAAGCTTTGGGTTACTTTTAGGGTTGTCCCTTTATTATCCCCCACCATCCTGGTTTGTATTCCACGAGTGACACAGCTGCCTGGTTTCTTCTTCACTCCTGCTTCGGGTGAGATGGTGGCCAAAGGTCACCTCCGATTAGGTGCAAAACCAGGAGTTGCCACTGTAACATTGTACCCTTGGAATCCTCACCTGTCCGTGTGTATGCACCTGCTTGGATGCAAGCTTGGATTTTCAGGACAAAATGCACTGTTTTCTCACGTGGAGCCAACGGACCACCTGCCACCTGTCGCATCAGTGATGAACGTGAGCCACTTTTGGGATGAGTTTTGGTCCTGCAGCAAAGAGCAGGACCCAGCCAAGGACTGCCAGCATTGCAGTCTGGTATTTCCAGTATACTGAGGGCAGCAATGCGTGAAACTTGAACACGGACTTTAGGAGAATAATGCTTCCCCAGAGAGACAGTCCCTTTCCCAGCTGTGAGCCTGATGTAAACCCCACGAAAAGAAACTTCCTTTGCAAAATTAAGTAGGCAACTGACTTTAGAGAGGTGGGATTATGTTGCCAGTAATTGTAACTTCCCCCTTGCAGGAACTGCTGCCAATGGAGTGTTAAACAGATTATTCCAGAAAGCAATGGCTGAGATCTGTGAGGTTTCTCAAGGCAAATTTGCTTTTGCTTTTCATATTGTCTTTAAAGTTAAGGCAGCATCCTAACAAAGGATTTAGGATGTACATCATACACACTTCTCAAATATTAAGATTAGCAAATATCAAACAAATAGTAAATTTGTTGTTTTCCATGTTGCTTGTAACATTTTCTGGTTTTCACATTTACCCCCAGATCTGGATGATCTCAAGTAGCATTCTCAGCAGTCATCACTCATTCATTTTCTTCTGATAGGCTGGGAATCAAGCATGTGCAGGGCAAGCATGTGTAAGTAAATGGCAGAGAATAAGGAAATTAAAAAAAAAAAAATCAAACCCATGGTGTGAACACTGCTGGTTTGCAGCTTACTTAAGAATCTGGGAAATGTATTTCTTGAGTTGAGACATGTCAAAATGCAGGAAGATGTGAGAGGCCTGGCTGTTTTCCGTGTCTTAACACAGAGTAAGCACGATGGCAGTGTGCTGTCCTCGCCTAAACGCAGAATAAAACTTAGTGACAAGTATGACTCACTTCTGGCACGTCCACAGCAGGGCAATACAGTTGTCCTGCAGCTGTTTGCCTGGATAGAACTGTCCTGCATAGAGCTCTGAAGGAAACCACCCAGATATCAAAAGTTAGCATAAAAACTGACTGGTTTTTTTCCTCTGTCTTTTGAGTAAAGATCTAAAAGTAAAGTTCTGTCCCTTGGTGATGCACTCAGAGATACACGTAAAGGAAGATGTCCCTCAGTGTGCACACAAGCCATAATCCACCCTCTGTGATCCCCAGAGGTGCAGTGCAGAACTCAGCCAAGATGTTCCTTCCTGCCTGCTCCCAGGCTGCCCATCACTGACTCTGTACGAGCAGAGAGACATTGTGCATGAGGAATTCAGACATTCTCCCATCTCTGAGCTCTGTGAAATTGGGATGGCTACGGGAGTTGATTCTAAACCACAGAAAATAATAACCAGCATCATGGCCATAAAGACTGGGGTCAGAGCAACAACTGTTCAGCTTCTTTGCCGAGAGCTGAAGAGTCATCTAGGGGAGTGCTACTTCATAGTGCCTTAGAAACGTTCAGGGACCAAAGGAACAAGCCTTGTATGCCAGGGAACCCTGTGTCTGCATCCCAGAAAGTGAAGCTGGAGGCAGAGGAGTGTACCAAAGATCGGAGCGCAGCAAGAGAGGAGGGTGGAGAACTGTTAGGGAGCAGTGCTTGGAAAGCCAGAGGCACGTGGAAAATGCTCATGGGGCTGATGCCCTAGGCTGTCAAGAGAACGTTCTGTGCTCTTACCTGCCACAGTCATGGGCACTTCATTCCTTGTGTTCATGCTCTGAAATGATGGAGGCTGGGGGCTCTGGTGCCCCCGTGACATCCACTGACAGTTGTTATAAGCAGCTGTGTCATTCCTCACCAGTCCCTTCTTGAAAGCAATAAAAATTCTCTGTGTTCCTCTGCCCATGTGGAACACCACAGCACCACAATGCTGAGCCTTGAGCTGGTTCCAGACCTGAACTCTGATGTTCTGCAAAACTTTTCACTGTCAGTTTTTTGTTCATTTTCAATTGGCTACATTTACACCATATTGCAGTCAAAAAAATTCTGGTTTTCACCATTTTACATGGGGTAGACTTCTTTAATTCACTTTACGTTCCTGATGCTTCATTGGTTATAGGAAATCACACCCCAAAAAGATTATTCGACCTGTCCTTGTGACTTTCTGTGATGAAGATGTCACAGTGTCCCTGAGCAATACTTGGTTTCACTACTCTTACTATCTCCAAAGTTTTCTTAACAGCTCAGTCTTCCTCGCTGTAGTTAAGTCCCTTTCCCTTCAGTGATATTAGTCACAGCCACAGGGAACAGACTATTCCTTCCTGTTCTGCAGGCTTTCATGCATAGAAAGGCTGTTGAACATCTCCCTCAGCTGTGTTCTTTCAACCCAGACATCCGTGTTCCCGTGCAGTTTATTCCCATACATTTTCTTTTCTGATGATTCCTGCTGCTTTCTTCTGATTTCTTTCTGTGTGGTCTGTGTCTTCTTGGGAACAGTGCCCGAAGCTGAATGCAAGGCTGCCATTTGACCTTGTCCAGAACGAACAGAACAAGATCTATTCCAGGCCTTATTCCTGGTTACACACCTGCCAAGGTGTTTGCTGTTTTGCCCTGGTACAATGTCACTGGCTCTGCTGACAGTGCACATTTTTCAGACACTGTGCAGAGCTTTTGCTGAGCTCGTTATTCTCCATCACACAACAGGGGAACTGCTCATTTCTACCTGAACTACATACCTTGCACTTGTTCTTAAACTCAGCTTTAACCTTAATCCTCTTCCCTAGTGTTCTGGGCTGGAACCCCAGCAGGGTCATTCCACTGGATGAAAATACCATCTACTTCATCACCCATTACTGAAAATACCAACTGCTGGGCCTCCTCGTTCCTGTCACGGTAAAATTGCTGGTAGAATTGTAGAATTGTGTGGTAGAATATGTTTCATCCTGCTTGTGTCTAGGTAAAACCCCTGCATGTTCCTTCACACACCACCTGCAGCTGGAGGTCGTTCAGGCAGAAGTTGTTCCCAGTTTTTTCCTGAATTGCCTTCAGGACAGAGGGTAACAGGATGCAGGGTGCTACTTCCAAGAAGTGTAAATCACGTTTCTGCAAAAGTTCATTTATTTACTGGGTGAGGAAGAGCTGCAGGAGAAGCCTTCTGAAGCTCTCTCCTCCTCTCTGTTGGCAGTCAGGGGTACACTCTAATTCAGTGTCTCTAGTTAGGCAGACCAATTATGATCTATTGTATTTTTAAGGCATACCTGTTTATGTAAGTGCAAGTATTAGCACAGTAACCAATGCCTTTCAAATCCCTTTGCAGGCAACCCTGTAAGATCCTTTCTGGAAAAAAATATAATTCTTAACTTCTGGACTGGACAAAAAGGTCAGGCAAAGAATAATGGCCAAAGCATAAAAGTGAAACTTGGTGCATATGGGTAGCCCTGAAAAATCTTAAAGGACCACTGTGCTCGTGGATAAAGTCTCACGGGAGTGGCTGTGCATTCTGAAACTGAATTCAGTAAAGCAGCAGTAGAAGAGCCACAGAGCGCAGTGAAGAGCTGAACCAAGCAAGGATGGTGTGGATGAGACTTGCAGGAACTTTTTCTTCTTTGCAGGTCTGTCTAGCATTTATCATTATAGATTCCAGCTGATTTTAAAAATTGGAAGGTTTGAGCACTGAGGACTCTGAACGTGCTGGCCTTTTCCAGAGCACTCAGTATGAGCCTTATTCCCATTGCTCCATTGGACGAATGCTAACATTTTGTTGACTTAAGAATAAAGGTATTAAAACATTATTAAACACTTGGAAAAGTCCCCAAGCCTGAAAACAGTCTAGAGGTACTCTGCAGGAATTTGTAACAGCGATTCCCCATTCTTTCTAGTACTTCAGGGCAGGTAATTGGGAGACCCCAGCTGATCTCCTGTCCCTGCTCCAGCTCTCCTGCCTTCTACCACTGCTTCCAGGCTTCAGGCAAGGCTGATGGGCTCAAGTTAGGCTCTTATATGCTGGTGTCACTCCAGGTGTCCTTTCCAGAAACTGGAAAGGAATGGGCACCACTAAACAGCTCCTAGAACAGGAGGGGAAAGTAATTTGCATAGATGGAGTCTATGAACAGCCACTCAGATGTGTTAGATCAAAGTTTCTGTATTATTTAGCTCAGCCAGATCAGAGTCAGTGTCATTCTGCTTGTTCCAGATCCCACCTTGCAGGCTCTTGGACACAGTTGGAGTTACAATCTCACACCCCACTGTATTTCTTTGGCCCTTAAACTTCCACTGATTACGTGACACTGAATAATAAATGGAGACAAAATGTGAGAAGCAAAAAATTAATTGGAGATTTTGCATGGTGGACATTTGTCATCAGAGACTTTATGGCTGAGAGCTAAGTGCTCCAGCCCCTGCTCCCTCCAAAGAACTTATTGGTAACATGCAGTAGAGTCTGTTTTTGCAATGTAGTATTTGCCAGGATCACTGCCCATTAAATCCCAGACTTTCTCTTTGATAAATAATATTTAGTTACAACAGCAATTGTAACTCTGTAATTAACAATGGGTTGGATAGCTAATACATGTTGGCAGTGTGTAAATAAAGGTAAGAGAGGAAAAATATCAATAATTTCTTAAAAGCTGAGCAAAAATAGAAGGTGGGGAGAAGAGAGCAAAGGTGTTAAACATTGCTAACATTTGCTTGCCAATTACTACAGTTGCTTATTTAGAATGAGAAATGTTTTGCATACGGTTTCTCATATAGAATGCTGTTCTCTACATCAAATGAACAAAGTAGGCATGCCTGATTTACTTGGAAATAGCCCCAGTGATCCTAGCAGATCGCACATCTAGCCATGAGCCACGCTGGAGTGAACACTTGCAGTCAGGTATACTCTTCCAGAAACATGAACTCTTCTCTACCAGCTCCCCTCACTGGCAGTGAAGAGAGATGCTCAGCCCTAAAGGGCCCAGCTGCTGCTGGGCTTGACCAGGAATTGTGGTGCAAACAGAATTTACGTAGACTGTAGCTTTGATTTTTCAGTGCAATACACTATAGCATTGCCTGGTTTTCTCCCAGGAGCTGCATCCTGGTTTGGTTATGATCTCTGGATGGGCAGATTCCCAGAGCTAATTCTAAATGTACTTCACGTTGTCTGAACAGGGCTTTTGTCCTCAGGTTGGACTCCATACCTACTCTATGATGCATGCTTGAGTCAATTGTCCCAAATAGGCAAGAACTTATTCAAAACTTGCTCCCTCTTTTAAGTTCTGCTCTGAAATGGGCCTTCAGAGGGGTTCCTCTTGGCCAGAGTGCCACCTCCTGTCCTGCAGGGGACCTTCTGGCCACCTGCTGTTGGCTCTCACTGGAAGCAGCTTCACTGCTGATCACACCTTCAGCATGACAGACTAGACCTGGTCTATTTAGTGGATTCTACATTTAAATGAAAAGTGAGAATCAGTTGCAAAATGAATTTTCAGTAGTTTGCTGAACTTCAGCTCTGTTCTCAGCCATCCCTTTGCAATTCTCCAGCTTCAAGAGAAGAAAATGAATTCCCTAATTCCTCTAACTTCAGTGTGAACTTAAAGGAAATGTGCAACTTAATAAAGGACATTTTATCTCATTTTCCTTTTTTTTTCCTGCTCTATTTAGTGAAAGAGTAAATTCTGTATTTTTATTTCAACATACCTATTTTTGTACACATTATTTATCCCGCTCCAGCCCAGCTCTGCAGGGACACATCAAAGCCTTCTCCTCGCAGCCCAGCATCCTCAGAAAGCGTGTCAGCTGCACCATGAAATTACAGTCTGCAGGAAGTGCCCCATTCTCCAGTAACTGCTGTGCTCCAGAAGGGACAGAAATGTGTCGGGACTTTGTTTACCCTCGGGACTGAGCACCTCTGGTTATCTGGGCAGTCTCTGCAGCTCCGTGCCCAGAGCCCACATGATGACACTCAGTCCTGAGGAGCTCCTGCTGCCACCCAGCCTTCTCCTGCCTGTCAGTGTACCTGCCTTGGCACACCTGGTGCTCAGGTTTTCTTCATAGAAACCCTCCCCTGCCACCTTGCCCTTGCTCTCTGAGTTTAACTGCAGAGCTGGAACACCAAGCACCTTTTCCTAAGAAGTACCTGGTTTTAAGTGAGGACCCTGAACTGTGAAGCAGTGCCAGTGTTATCACCGACAGTTAAAACGTGTTCTCTTTTCACATTGCACATGACCTTGCTTCACCTTCCAGACCCTGAGCTAAGCTTTCTGCTAAGTTAAATAGCACTGCAGTGTCTGGAATTGTCTCTCCATTTAAATGCTCTTTCCTGTGATGAAGTGCTGCTTGCTGTGGCTGTATCATCACTGCCACACATCTTCAGCCCAGAGTCACTCTGTGCCTTGGTTTCTCATCCTCACTGCACGTGTTTGCCCCATCCTCCCTTGACTGCCACGCCAGCACACCCCTCAGTGCAGTGGTGTGTACAATGCACAGGGACAGCAGTGTGGATAAACCACTGGGGACAGCAGTGTGGATAAACCACTGGGGACAGCAGCGTGGATAAACCAAGGGCAGGGGTGCCCTCCTTTGCTCTGTGCTGTTCCTGACGGCTCTTTAGCAAGCCTTGCCTGCAAGCGTCCAACACAGCTCTGTGGCTTGCTCCAGCTTGGCACTGTATGTCAGCGTGCTGTGCTGTGAGAGCCTCACTCTGGCTGGCTGTGACATCACCTTCAATTTATTTCAGGCACTTTGAAGCGACAAAAATACCCACAGTCCACGGCCAAGAGCACCAGGTGAAGCCCAAGAAAAGCTGGACCAAGTAGAGTTCCGATGCAGCGGAGGCACCCGGGAGGATTCCCGTCCCGGGCAGTGACGGCGACACGCCGGCCATGCCCTGCCGGGCGGGGCTGCCGCTGCCGGTGCCTCCCGCCTGCAGGCTGCACTGCCACCACACACACCGACCCAGCCCGCGAGTGGCACACACGGGAGGCAGTAATGCTACCTCACCTAGAGGTGATAACATCCCCGCCATCGAGGAAACTTCCCTGTGTGACCACCCGGGAGCCGCTCTGGCAGTCACACTCGCACCAGAGTGCCACCGAAGCCGCTTGGCAGCTGCACCCCCACACTCACACGGTCAGCCCTGGTTTCCTCGGCAGCTCAACACAAGGTTTCCCGGGCAGGGTCTCAGATGTCTCGAAGGAGCTGTCACCTACAAGAGCTCAGCCTGCAGCTGGCACTGCAGCTGCGCCCGGAGCTATCGGCACTAAATGCATTCCTCAGCCGCCGGCTTCTGCCCAGTGCTCGCCATGCTCCAGGGACCGTGCGCATCCTGCCCGGGCAGAGTGTCCCTCTGCTTTCGGGAAGCGTGCTGGCTGGCCACTTCCCGCTCCTGGCCTCCGGTGTTTCAGGATATGTAATGTCTGTGCACTCGTGTTCTGCTTTCCTTACCAGGCAGTTATGTCTATGACCTTGTACTTAATTTAATGACTGCTTGTCATTTAATGTTATTTTTCTTCAGTATCTGTGGTTTACACAAACTTAATTTCTTTTTCTTTTTAACAGGAAAATAATTTACCTCTATTCATCATTCTTTTGTTGAGTAAAAGGTAACTTCCTTGAAATACTAAATTACTGGGAATGTGTTCATTTTGTCTAGATGGTAACTCTTCCTGAGTACATGATAAATACCTGACTTGGAGCATTTTTATAAAACACTCGTTCTTTTCCTTTGGTGATCACATTAGAGGAAAACATAATTTATTTATAAAAATTAATTCAGTAACTCAGTATATGTTTGGTTTCAGTGCAACTTTCTCCCAGTGTTGGGTTGCTTGTTTACGGACATGCTGAAGATTAAGAATTCATTTGAACTCTAGACTAGTTCACTGGACTGCAAATACCATGTTTCACATCAGTTTATTTTTTCCCCACAGTAACTGCAAGCTGGTGGAAGCAATAGGACTACTAAAAGGCTTGTTCATGTACAGGTGGTGGTGAGGTGCAGTTCACTTTAGTTCATATTGCTAGACTGTTGTAACACAGAGAGAAAGCTGATACAATATATGGGAAAGGCTCGATATCCCTTTTTTCAGTGACTGAAATCAAGGTTGGATTTGGCTTTGGTTTTTAGGTAATACAGTCATTGTCTGTAATAGTGCTAATAAGTCTGTCTGGTGGTTTTGATTTAGATTTTCTCCTGTGTGGGATCTGCCATCAGCCCAGTCTTCAGGTAAGAGATTTCTTAGACTCTAAAAGTGAGAGCTCTGAAGTGAGCTATTACTGTGTCAGAGAGTTAAAGGGATGGTAAAGGTATGGGGAAAAAAAAAAAAAGATAAAGGAAATTCCTTAGAGAGAAACAAGATTAACTTCAGCATCTCTATTCACTAAAGAGAAACTGGGGGATATTTATGAGTGGAACCTTTATTTCTGGCCAAAGGGAACGACAACAAAATTTTACCATCTCAGCTAGGGAGTTCAGTGCAACTCGAAGTGTGATGCAGCAGCAGGGCTCAGCCTCTGCTTCACCTCCCTTTGCACCTGCCAACTGCAAGACAACCACGATGGTGCTGCTTCCCAAAGAGATCTGGGGCAACTCCTGAGCCACAACCTGAAATCTGTACCCACAGCCAGCCGGCAGAAATGACAGGAAACTATGTATTATTGTACACATAGTAAATATGGTGATTTGGGTAACAGTCAAAGCTCAGACTTTAGTAAAGTAAAACCCAATCTGTTAAATTAATTAAGAAAAGCTGATGAGTATATGGAGTGAGGGAAGTCCGACTGATACAATTACCTAGCCTCTCAAGAGACTTTGAGCGATCTGGAAAGTCCATGAATAGTGCGGTGATGACATCTGATGATGAAACAAAGCTCTGCAGAGTATTAAAGACAAGGACTGACTGTGCAGAGTTGCAAAGAGCCTTAGTTAAAAAGTGGGAGAAGGAATACAGTACTCGCAGATGCAACAGCTGAGCAGACGGGGGAAAAAAAGTTGATATTACCACTCAAGGTATTTGGAATTACATTAACTGGGACCGCTCTGTGGAAATGTCAGATCAGTGCTATGCAACGATTCAAAAAGCAAAGTACTTCTCAGAAATCATTAGGAAATAAACTGAGAAAAGAAAACACCATTACGCTGAAGTATAAACCTGCGGTGTATCCACATCAACAACTGTTTGTGGTTCTGGTCTCTGACTCCAAAAAAATGTATCAGTGTTGGGAAAGCATCAGAAAAAGGCAGAAGGGTTGAGCTAAATGTATGGACCATTGCCAGAGACTGGTGACTGGATTTGATGGACCTCGGTCACTATAAACATTTTTACGTTCAAAAATTCTTATAAATTGAACCTCTGCTCAGTATCACAAAATGGCCATTAGGAAGGGATTTTCCCTTCCTGGAGAAAAGAAAATCAATAAAGTAATAGTCTAGTGTGAAATATGAGATGTTTCTATGTCCCCTTATTAGAAAAGCACACCTCAAAAGAAAAAGCATGTCTGAAAAATGTTTGACTCACAGAAGGTGGTTGTAGATAAAAAAAATCAAAACACACCAAACTGAAAAGTGTTGCTTCTTATATAAGGATTTAGCAGCTTAAGAGAGGCTGTTTGACTTCAAAGTGCTAATGTTTCATGTAGAATATATGCTCCTCTTGCTCCACAGATTCCCAAAGTGACTCCCCATTCTGTGCTGGATGGCATGGATCGGTACCAGCGACGACTGAGAGAGGAGCTTCTCCTCGGTGGCTGGGGGAAGGCTGGCCTGGTGATCATCTCCTTGGAGAAGTTCTCCTTGTAGCCCTCAGAGCACACCTCAAAGCCATTCACCACCCACATTCAGGATCTCTTTCAAGAAGGGTTGGGCTGGCATAATACGAGTGGCATTCTGGTACTCGCGGGTGAAAGCGAGCGAAAGGCCTGACGGAAATCTGTCTTAGGATGCTTCCTTCAGGTTTGTGAAGACTTCAGGAAATCCAGTCCTGGTGAATACAAGGAGAAGTACGGAAAGTCTGTAGATTGCATACAATGTAATGTGTGCCAGTGCTTTGGGGTCTGGTACCCAACACCCGACTTCAGCATTTGGAGACTAACTGTTGAAGGGAAAACCTGAACAGTCTGGAGAAATAAATGAAAATGGAGATCTGTACTTGAAGAAGTCTTGATTTGAAAATCTGGCAGAAATTATGTTTACAGAAGGAATCCAGAAGTATTGTTTTATATGTTAGGTACTCCACTAATAAAGCGTCCCTTGTAAATAGCAAAAACATGACACTCAGCTGTTAGAGAGAAAAGGAAAATACCCTTGAGGGTAGCTTTGTCCCAAGCAAAGAGGCACCAACTGCATGCTCAGATGTTTCTTTTCTATCTCTTACCCTTCAGTATTGATTTATGCAACTTTGCAGAAGATTAGGTCAGAAAGGAGGTGTGAAAAAAAGATAATAAAGAATTATTTAGTTTTCTTCAAGATGAAAACTGCCTAAATTCCCATCACTTACAGTACTGTTTTCATTGTCGTACACCAGACTCATGTCTGGATGACATTTTGCTTTAACAATGATGTAATTGATGTGACGTGACGGAAAATCTTGCATAGGACAGTACCTCATCTACTGTGTCAGCTGAAGTTTTCAACAAGTTAATATTTCTTCAGTGTTGGACCAAAGTATGAAAAATTCTATTTTATCAAAAAAAGTGAGCATCTTTCTTCATCATCCCAGAAAGATTACACTGGAAGGTGAAATCAGAGCAGAGGATGACTCAGTACAACCATTCAGCACAGTTCTCTCTCCAGAGCTCAGCAAATAAATCATTAAATGTCCCTGAAACACCCCTGTCTTGGGATGAAAGGACACTCTTAGGGCTGAAGATTTCACTGTCAATCCTTCTGTCTGTTATAACTCTGGCAACAATCCTTGCAAACGTTTTTGTTGTCATTACAATTTTTCTGACTAGAAAGCTCCACACACCTGCAAATTACCTCATCGGCTCCTTGGCGGTGACCGATCTTTTAGTGTCTGTCCTGGTAATGCCTGTCAGCATCGCTTACACTGTCACCCACACGTGGGCTTTTGGCCAGCTGCTGTGTGACATCTGGTTGTCATCAGACATCACGTGCTGCACAGCCTCCATCCTGCACCTGTGTGTCATTGCCCTGGACAGATACTGGGCCATCACAGACGCTTTGGAATACACCAAACGCCGCACTGCTGGCCGAGCAGCCCTCATGATTGCCGTGGTCTGGATGATATCTATCAGTATCTCTGTGCCACCGTTTTTCTGGAGGCAAGTGAAAGCTCACGAAGAAATAGCGAAGTGTACTGTAAACACAGATCAGATTTCCTACACAATTTATTCTACTTGCGGAGCTTTCTACATCCCAACCGTGCTCCTCCTGATATTGTACGGTAGAATTTATGCAGCAGCTCGATCCAGGATTCTGAAGCCACCCTCGTTATACGGGAAACGTTTCACTACTGCACACCTGATTACTGGTTCTGCGGGGTCGTCCCTCTGCTCCATTAATGCTAGCCTCCATGAAGGGCATTCCCATTCAGGTGGATCCCCAATATTTATCAGTCATGTTAAAATAAAACTTGCAGATAGTGCGCTGGAAAGGAAAAGAATTTCTGCTGCAAGAGAAAGGAAAGCTACCAAAACTTTAGGCATTATTCTGGGAGCTTTCATTTTCTGCTGGCTGCCTTTTTTTGTCATATCCCTCGTCCTACCAATCTGCCAAGATGCCTGTTGGTTTCACCCCATCCTACTGGACTTTTTTACCTGGTTGGGTTACTTAAACTCATTAATCAATCCAGTCATTTATACAGCTTTTAATGAAGAATTTAAACAGGCTTTCCAAAAACTAATACTTTTCAAAAAGTGTTCATCTTGAGACTCTCCTCTTGTGTAACTGACCCTTGTGCAACCTCACAGCCTACCTGAAACTTCCCATGCTTTTATTCCTAAGGAACAGAGTGGTAATTGCCATCTCTGCTGCTACCCTGTTCTGTGCATGTAACTGGGAATTTCTTGCCAATTTGATACTTTCTGTCTGGGATTGTACATGCCACAACAGAACCTGTCCATGGTCTCTGCAGTGGTCATGCCTGTACATAAGATCAATGACACATGAAAGAAGCTTTGCAACGAGGGAAGGTGTGTGAACCAGGGAGCTGGTCTTGTGTGATGAGGTGACACATTATCCAATCCTACCATGCTTTGTAACCTGATGGGAGGAAATTGTGTGTGTATTTACAGGATGTCAGTATTTCTGCTGTATATTATTAACCATTTATGTAGGCTGAGAAAGCTTCTGGAGAGCAGGATCTGATACTTACATTTTCCATGGCATGTATCTTACCCATGTGGAGCTGATAAAACCTGTAACTTTTTCAGAAGACGTGTGACACAGCCTGACTATAATCAGCAGCAGGGCAGAGCAGCATAGCACAGATGTAAGTTACGTGGATATTTCACAAAGGTTGCATTTGAAGTTACGCTTTTAGTGAAGTGTAGAAAGAAGACAATTTATTTGAATTAATTAATACACATTTTATCATGAATAGAACAACCAGTGCAGAAATACTACAAAATAAATAGCATGAAAATTATTGATCATATATTTATGTCATTTAATTTTTTTGCATGCATGAACTGAAACAGAAGAACATGGTTAGTGCCAGTGTGGAATGACTAGGACCTCATAAAATAGCCAGAAGGTTCACTCCTTGGTGACAAGACATGGGAAGTTAGAGAGGGGACAATGAAGTGACACACCAAGGAAAACTTTCTTAGTAATTAAGGTTGTTGGCATGGATGTGGCATCACTGCCTCTGGAACTCTTTAAGTACTGGTCAAACAAACTGCAGTCAGGAATCACACTGTCAGGATCCGCTGCTGGGGTCGCAGAGCAGGTCCCTTCTAACACGCACTTCTCTGCCTCTGGGATTATTTCCCTGATTTGGCAGGTGGGAAGCTGGCACGTGGAGGTCCTGGATGAAGTCTCAGACAAGACAGCACACCAAGTGGTGCAGCCCAAATTTCATGCAACATTTTAGCCTCTGGGCACTTTACATCAGAAGTGGCATGTCTATACTGAATGTGAGAGCCACGCATTGCTTTGAGAGTTACACCATCATCCTTCTGCCCGCGTTTCCATCTCTCAGCCTGCCCCAGTTCATCTCCACCATCCACTGCTGTGGCCACCCCAACACACTCCACCACAGTGCATGTCCACCACAGCTTTCAGCCTCTCCTTCACATTTCTAGCACAGCTTTGCAGCTTCTCCCTGTTGCTGGCGCCTCTGCTGAGGATGGACCATAAAGTGATGCCCCAGGACCACCCGCATGCTGCAGAGTGAGACAGAGCAGTTGTGTGGTCCTAGCAGTCCTCTCTCTCTCACGGAAGGCATTTAAGGCTGCCCTGTTTGGGACGTGGCTCCTCCACCCTCCCCAAAGTGCTCTGATGTAGCTCTGTCAAGTTTAAGGGATTTTGATGGTGCCCTACGTGGCCACGTCCACGCAGTTGGCTTCCAAAGCGCGGCCACTATCAGTGGAGATTCTCGCCTGTGCTCACTCCTGAGCTGTGCTGCTGCCTTGCCTGGGGACACGTGAGCTGACACGGGCCACAGCCCACAGGGGAATGCCTGAACCATTAACTAGTGCAGACAACTGAACTCTCACACCTGGGGCCAGTTCCTGGTACTGTTCAATTTGCTGTTATAGCAGCAGTCAATTTTTCATCCTCCTCCTCTGATGATAGTCCAAAATGTTCACCTTTGAGCTAGTTTGTCATGACTTCCAAGATCCCTGGGTGATTCACCTGCTCAGTGTGAAACATAAAATTACAAATCATGGTCCTGGAAGGGCCTTTGAGAGGCTGGCTAGTCCATTCCCTGCCTGTATTAACTATGCTTTTGTCATCTTCCTGTATATCCTACTCTTGAAGATTTCCAATGATGACAGAATGGCAAAATACAGCATAGGAAGATGATCCACCACTCTTCTTTGACACTGTTTAATTCAAGAGTAAACAAAGTAGGCCCTTCCTTTGATTAGACTATAAGTTAATTTTAAAAGGCACATGGTCTAATATTACACCATTCTTATTGTTAGTAAATATTTGATAGAGTGCCTCAGTAACTTATATTGGAAAAAACAGCGATGTGGAACTGGCAGATGAAAACACTTGCTAGGGATCATAAATTAAAGATAAATAACACCCACAGCCTCTAAGTTGAAAGGAGGAGGCTCTCCTGTCACAGAGATCAATGTCCATATTTACCATGTTTTACAATGCTCTGTGAATTGCAGTCCAGAGCACACAAATGCATTTCACAGCAGGTGCACGAGGGCTGTGTGATGTCTCAGTGCCTCTCCAGTGAAGCTCTTGCAATACTAAGCACAAAGATAAGTTAAAACTTGTTATGTTTGTATAGAAGTACATATTGATACGCCCAAGAAGATAGTTATTTCAATGATAATGTGAAATTTACTGAAAACAGAAGAAATAGCTAAATATAAGTCAAAGCATGTGTGTTCACTGCAGCGCCCTGCAATTAAATTCCAGTGCAGGTTATTCCTACAACCAGGGAAGAGGACGAGTGTCAGCAATGAGGAGTCACCATGACTGAAGACTGGCAGCACAATGAAAGTGGAACATGATCACTCCTCCCAGGACAAACCTGAACCTTGCTATGTGAAAGAAAGATGGTCCCTGGAAGCCTGTGGGTTGGAGCAATCCCACCATGCTCACCAATCTGAAAACAGTTCCTTGTGGGGGGAGTACAAAGGAACAAATGCTGTATATGTAAGACTACTTAAGTATATGAAGCCCTATTGATGAACAGATCATACCTTCACAAACAAATGTGCTAAAAAGTCCTCTTCCTGTTTTGTATAGGTAATCAGTCTGCGATGTGATGGAAATGTTTTTGAAGAACACACTTTATAACACTGAGTCAGAATGCTCTCATTGACAATTACGATTTTTTACCACCCTGATATTCTAATGCAAAAGGTATATTGGTACTGTGAAGATATGATGGCTTGTATTTTCCTGTCTATTCCATAGCAGTTAATGATGGATAGACAATTTCAAATTTTGAACTACCATGGAAACTACTTCTCGGTACCCTGCTTTTCTTTTTTGAGTTTACAACTCCCTCTGCAGTAAACCTTGCAAGTCCTTAAACGAATGTCAAGAGAGACAGCTGTAGCTATGGTTCCCATGCAATTTACATTATGACAATTTTGCTACAGGTGCTCAGTACCTCTTGTCACTCACAGGTGAGGAATTCCCAACAGCTTCAGCAAAATTCATCCAACTCCTCTGAATTCTTTTTCAATACAGCCAAGATGATTCACTTGAAAACACCAATGACTAGATACATATTCCATACACTTCTGGTCAGTAACAGATTTTGCATTTAGATTTCATCACTGGTGAAACAGAAGGAAATGTGAAGCTAAGAGCCCTTTCTGCCAGATTTCCTCTACATCATCTTTTCCACATACACGCTACCTCCAGCTTGTGGTGGCAAGTCACGTCTTCACAGCAGTCGTGTTTCCAGCACCTGTTACTGAGGAGGAGGTCCTCTTCCTCAGCCCTGACCTACAGCATACTGCAACTGCTCTCTCCAGTTTGGTGTTTGGTTTGCAAGCTTGCTGAGAGTGCAAGACAGCTCATTGTCCAGGTCATTAATAAAGACATTAATCACTATTGACCTATCAGCATGCATCCCTGATGGATGCCCCTAGGAGCTAGTTGCCCATTGGACTTCATATTGTTGATATGAGCCTTTCAGCCCAACCACCAAGGCACTTCTTCATTCCCTTCACGCTCCACTTATCCAGTCCAAATCTCACCAACTTGCCTACAAGCAGACTGTGGGGATCACGTCAAAAGCCTTGATAAAGCCAATGCTGCAATCAGTCAGTGCAACACCAAGTGCCTTCCTGTTGGCAACACAGGCTGTTGTCTCTTTGTAGGAAGTAAGCAGGTTGGTCAGATAAATCCCTGCTGGCTCCTGTCAGTCACTTCTTTGTCCTTCCTGTGCTTGGAAATAGCTTCCAGGAGGATGTGCTGTCCAGTCTTCCCAGCGACTGAGGCTGACCAACCAGCTGAGTATTGCCTGAATCCTCCTTCTTGATGACAGCTATGATGACATTTGGCTTTTTTCAAGCACCAGGAATGTTTCCCAATCACCATCATCTTTCAAAGATGACAGAAGCCAACCTTGAAATTATATTGGCAAGGACCCTTGGCATCCTTAAATGCACCCCTTCTGGCCCTATGTGTAGACCTAATTCAGCTGACATTTTTAAGATGTCTGCTCCAGGAAGAGGTGAAACATCCCCTCAAACCAACTGACTTTAATGACATTATTTACATTACCTAGGTTGCAAAACTGAAATGAGACTTGTGTAGAAGAATCAGGAGTGGAGACGTCTGATGTATTCAGACAAACCCTGCTCATAGTGTGTGTAAATCCTATTTATTATTTCCAGCAACTGCCACTCCCCATCCTGGTGTTCTCCAGGTGTGTCAGGTTCTGGTTCCTTATGAAGCTGCTGAAGACTGATACGAAAACCCTCGGTTTGAGGAGATGGTGCTCTCACTGTACTGTACATTTGCTTTCTGACTGAGAGGAAGATGGCAGCAGTACAAACTACAAGACATCAACCCGTTTCTTGTGTGGCTGCAGGCTTCTCAGTGCCTTTGTTACCATACCTTGACGTGGCTGCAGGCTTCTGTGGGGGCTAATGGTGGCACCTTGCTGATTCCAGGAACAAGAAACAGTTATACACACAAAACCCCAAACCCAACAAAACTTATATTGCCATATAGACTGCTGATAATGATGTGAGACTAGAAAGCCATGCAGCACTTCTGTCTACACAAGCATGATTCTGTTTCTTTTTCCCTGCTTGCTGTGTTTAATAATGTTCCTAAACTCTGTGTGGCACCTAGCACAACCAAGGCTCCAGCTCTGTCAGGAGCCGTTAGAAATCAATTCAACAAATATCAGGATCTTATCACGACTCTGATCTTCTAAATACTTAAAACCTGAACAGCTGGAATCAGGTAATAACAGGAGAATCTCCACTTCTAGTTTGCAGAGAGAAGCAAGAACCACTGGCTTAGAAAACTGTGGGCTA
Source organism: Cnemophilus loriae (assembly GCA_013397755.1). Taxonomy (NCBI): domain Eukaryota; kingdom Metazoa; phylum Chordata; class Aves; order Passeriformes; family Corvidae; genus Cnemophilus; species Cnemophilus loriae. The sequence goes on from VZTF01007421.1 coordinate 1,190,098, forward strand.
ATTCAACTCACTAGAGGCAGAGCAGTATTCACTCTGAGTTAGTTTTCTGCCAGTTTGACAAACTGAACAAATCCCAGAACCGGTGCAGGAGAAGCAGCACATACACACAAGCAGTTTTAGGAGGGACATACACCTGCATGTATCGGCAGCAACAAGATCAACTCAGACACCTCAAGTAAATTCACCATACAAACAGAGGGAGTACAGAATAGCAAGCATACCCAAAGAGTCAGTTCAGGGATTTCATGAACTGGAAGATGACTCAGATGGACATTTTTAATAACCACTGAGAAATCTGCTCTCTGTAAGTTTGGCTAATCCCTTTCGAATCTCATGCCTCTGGTGTTCATGGCATCCTAGAGCCATCCACTTCTCACGTTATCAAGCTGTGTATAAGATGCATGAGCTGCTTTTATTTGTTTAAAGCTACCACACCCATATGGATCCTCTGTTGTCAGACACACTGACAGCTTCTGTTGCTTCCCCATATTATTCATGATTTTATTGTGTTTGTCATCTCCCCTTGCCCATCATCTCTGGTCACACCTGCCCACATTACTTACACCCCACTTCCTTGGAACTAAACAGCCTTTCTATCATGTACTGTAAGAAGAGGAGGACAACACTCCCCAGTCATAATTTTCCAAGTAAGAAGGAGATCACCACTTCCCTCCCAGCTTTAACCTACCCTGCTATCCATATCTGCCCACAAGCAGAGCAGTCTTCTCCAGCCCACGCTAGGCAAGGGCACACCACCAGCAGTTTTTAACCTCTAGTGTGCCTCTGCCTCCTCTTCCTGTTCCAGCCTGTCTGTAGTCTTCCCCCTCCCTGGTCCCTTTTACTCTTCAGGGCGAGTTGGGCTTCCCTACTTTGCTCACATCTTTCCTGCCAGTTGGATATTTTTTGTCCAGCACCTCCCCAGCCCACACATGAGCTGGAGCTGCCTCCTCACCTTGTAACATCCCTCATTCCACTTGTCCCTTTCTGTACTTTTGTCTGCAGCTTCCACAGACTGCACTAAGTCTGCACCAATAAAGACATTAAAGAAAAAAATTGCTTTCTCTTACAGCAGCCAGAGCTTCCTTAGTTTTCCTCTACATCATTTCCTTTCCCTGGACAGAAATTTCTACGTCTCTAACCTCACACCATTAAGCTTTTTTCTTCGAAACACCAGCCTGGGCAGTGGCAGCCCTTGTTGCCACAGGGACTGTACCACCAGCCGCAGCCATGCTGCTTCTGCATGACAGAGAGCAGGCAGGTTGTCTCCCACTTGGATCCAGAGATCTGACATTTGTCATTCCCTGGGTTTCCATTCACTCTCTTCCTCACACTGCAGACCCCACCCAGCAGCTGGTTCAGTTGCCACCTTGGTGAAGGGCTTCTTTCTCCTCCTTTATCAGCTCAGCTCAGTCTGTTTCCCCTCACCTCCCTCCATCGCTCATGCTGGGTGGGTCAGGACTCCACCTCACGCCTTGTGCTTTCCCTCCAGCAGCAGTTCACTGTGCCAGTGCTGCTGGCATCTGGTGGCACAGGAGGCTGAGGAGTGTCTCTCACAGTCCTCAGTGAGCATTTGCTCTTGTTTGTGCTACTGCATGATGAGGACTCACCAAAGCCTGAGGCACGGCTGCAATGCTTATCTCTCGCATTGGAAGGATGGGTGCTGGGTTTCCAAAACCCAAAGCAGGGTGACGGCACCACTGGTAGAAAACTTTTTCCTCCAGATGTCCCCACAATGGCTGCTAAGGGGCTCCTCTGGGTGCCAGCAAATACCCTGCACAGCCTGCTGCAGCCAGCAGACCACAATGACCAGATTACATGATTCACCAGATGGATTCAAGCAGATGGAATGAAGGATACACCAAGGAGAAGGCCTGCCATGGGGGTACACAGTCCCTCTTCTGTCTGTTCTCACCTCATGCTCTCCTCTGAATGTTGCCCCCCAGAGCCCCTGAGTCCATCTCAGTGCCTGAACTTCCATCTTCTTAATGATAGGGGCTAACCTATGAATACTTTCAGCTGTTTTCACTGTGGAAACCAATGTGGACAGCAGCAAGGGAGATTATGCCTGAGGAAGGGTGCCAAACACTTTCCCAACACCTCTTCAGGTTCTTCCTTAGTCAGAGGAGGCACCATTGTGATCACTGGCAGTCAGATCCCTGACAGAACTTTCTTCTCCCATTCGTTTCATGCTTTTTTGAAACACTTGGGTACTTTTGGTTCCAATATCAGGCTGCAGCAATGAGTTTCACCATAACCCATATAAAAAATTATCCAAGCACATCCCCATTCCTCTCCCAACACAGCAAATACACGAAGCACATGGAAGACACTAGGCTCTAATGTACACAACTCCTGGCAAGCTTGGAGCACTTGCTGAAATAAAAAACTACCTTTTTTTTTATTCCACTTCATCTCCCAGTTATATGCAAACACACCATTGCTAGATGCCTATCAAGAGCTGGCTTTGTATTAGCAAACCTCCCTCGTACCAGTTCGGAAATTAGAAGTAGCATCTGTAAAGTGGAGAACCAAAAACCACTAACGCGGTTGCACTGCAGAGCAGCACATGGAGCATGTGCTGCTGCTGGCATGCTGGTGCACAGGTGGTGTCAGGAAAAGGCAAACGCTTTCCCCAGTGAGAACGACTACATAGCCCTTCTCAGGTTGCCTGCAAGCAAGGTCTTGTTCATTCCACATCTTCTTGTGAGCTTGGATTTTAGCTGTAACCTAGAGAATTCACTTAAAAGTGTTGACATGTCATTCAGGACAAGTGTATCTCAGGCTGTGCTATGGAAACATGATTAAAGAGTGATATTTAAACTCAGTATCACAGCAAGGAATATACTGCATCAAAGTGTGACAAGCCAGACCACCTGACATTTGAAGCATCTTCCTTTGGCGTAGTCTGAAATAAAACAGTGTTGTAGAGACAACTTTAGCTAAGGACACACTGGTCAAAGGGGACAATAGGTTCCGAGCCTGTCACGTCTCGCTGCCTGGCCGGGAGGCTGGAATTGCTCACCGGCCTCTGACCATGCCTGCTGCGGACTCAGCCGGGCAAAGGCAGCGCGACGATGTACAGAGCAGCGAGCCACGCTCCCTGGTGTCCCTCACCGTGCCACCCGCCCGATCAGCAGTCCCGGGGCTCTGCTACCGCTCAGGTACACCGGGAGCAACTTTTCCCGGTTAGTGCTGGGGGAGGTCTCTTGTCTCTGACCCATCTCGGCATCCCCGGGCTGCAGAGGTGGAACCACCCCCAGCTGGATCGACCACCAAGTCCCAAACTCTCCAAGAGATGGCACTAAAGGGGGGATGCGACAGGAGAGAAGGACAAAACCTCGCTGTGCCACCTGGCGCGGGGCTCTGCGCCGCTTTTCAAGAGCCGGGACCTGCACTGCCCGCCTCAACACCAAAGCCCCGAGGCGGTGGTAGCCCCGGGCCGGGGCTGGAGAAGGGGCTGTCCGGCAGGCTCTGGAGCACGAAGCGTCCCTGAAACCAGCCATGGAAGCGCCTGCGCCGCGCCCACGCCACCCAACCCCGCGCAGCTCCTCCCTGGGGCCCTCCGGAAAGTTTCCCGTCCCTGCCCCGAGCGCCCTCCGACCCCCCCAAAATGGCGGCCGGGCCCTCTCCAGGGCCGGGGGCGGGCGCCGCGGACTCGCACGGCGGCGGGGCCGGGCCGCCAGCCCCCGCCCCGCTCCCGCTGACGTCAAGCACCGCCCGGTACCGCGTCCCTCCCCTCATTGTCAGCGCCCGCACCCGCCGCCCGAGCCCCGGAGCCCCTCGCGGGCTGCGGCCGCCCAAGCCCGGGCTGGGAGGGAGGGAAGCCTGGCCGCTCCTGCTGCCCA
>VZTF01007421.1:1194044-1261957 GCA_013397755.1 Cnemophilus loriae
GGCATCCGCTTTGTCTTTGACCGCCGCCGCCTTCCCGTCCGTTCCCGTGCGGGCGAGCGGGTGCCTCGAGGCCGGGTGGCCCGCGGGAGGCGGCGGCGGCGGGGAACCCCCGCGGGGGACCCGGCCCTGAGGCGCCCGCCGGGGCCTCGGCTCCCGCTCGGAAATGGAGCCGCCGTCGGGCTCCTTCCGACGGGACCGGAACAGCCGCTTTCCTGAGCGGAGATCGGCCCCGTCCCCGCCCGGGAAGGGCACGGTCCCACCGGTCCTCGCTGTCGTGAGCTGCCCTCAAGGAAGGTCCTAAACCCATTGGCTGGGGCTTGGTTGAGGTTTTGGAGGTTTCCAGGCGCTTAACGCGTTTTCTCTGGATAACCTTTTTTTTTTTTTTTCCTTGCTGCAGCCGCATACTCCCTTTCCTGTTGCTTATTTTTCCTGAGTTCCCCCTTCTTTCCCAGCCCGCCCACGTTTATCATATAATTAATAACGTTCTTTTATATATGTGCTTTTCTGACGCTCTGACTTTTTTAATCACTTCAGTCTTCTTTGCTCCCCCGTCGTGAGGGAATTAATTGATGGAGCATTGTGAAACTTTTCTTTGCCTCTTTCGAAAATTTCGGAAACTTACCCCATTTGGCTTTGTCAGGTGTCCCATGTGCTGGCATGTGAAGCCGGTGGCACAGCAGACCTTTGCTGGTTGTCCTTGGTGATTGTGCTTTCATTGCAAATCTGCATTTTTTTCCCCTTCTAATGCTACATCTGAAGCCTTTAAACCAATTAAACACAAGTTAAAGTGACCATCCCAACTAATCAGCGCATTTGAGTTAGGTGCAGTGGGATTAGATTTTAATTGGTGCGTAAATTCTGTTAAAATGTTCCACAAAAATCGGGGGAAGGAGTGCTCATCGCTGCCGCGTGTGTTGGGGTTGTCGCTTATCGAGTCTCTCGCCGAGAGCCGCTGGGGTGGGTGAGCTCCCCTCTGAGCAGTGATGACAGTGGGAAGGGGGATTTTTACAACCTGGAATCGTCTGTGGCATTCTGTGTTTAGGGGAAAAAAATGCGGTAACTTACCACATGCCTAGAGCCTCTTGGCAGAGGTATGCATCTGCTGACCTGCAGGACATTGTGGGGGGGGCGTTGTTCCCCAGTGTTACAGTCTGTGCGAGTACAGAACCAGCAGCTCTGTGCTCTGGTCAGTTTGTGCAGCCAGTAGCCAGCTGGCATATTTCAGCAGGGACAGCGTGCTCTGTGGCTGGTTTGCGACTGCGGCACTTGCAGAAGTGTAATTCCTCCATTGTACTGGCTCTGCGGCAGTAAGGACTGCACAAAACGGCCGGCACTGCCTGCCAGGCTGACACCCCCACCCTGGGGCTCCAGGGAGCCCGAGGGAGTGATAGTTGTGCAGGTGCCTGGTGTGCAAGACCCCTCCTGGGCATGGGACCCCCTCACCGGCATCGTGCCTGGGGCTGCTCAGGGCAGCCAGCCCTCTGTAACGCTGCAGGGAGGAGGAGGACGTGGAGAGCTGATTGCTGTGTTTCTTTTGGATATGTGTCTGAAAGTTCCTGGGGGAAGGAGTGAACTGGGGCAAGAGAGTGTGGGAGGACAGCACAATTCAAGAGTAGTCAGGTCCCCATTAACTAACCCCTGTGTCTCCTGATCTAAGTAGTCCTTCAACCCCAACTTCCTCATAATTCTATGGAATGGTAAAGTTTCTGCACTCCAGTACAGGCCAATCTGACCGATGTTGACTTCCTAAGAAGCAGAAATAAGTTACTACAGCGTGGGCTTTTCGCTAGCCTTCTGGCTGTCTCTGTGTTCCAAAAATTGCCCAGCTGAGAATAAGTTACTGATTTTCTTTATTTAATACGAGGCTAGGAATTGTGGGCAAAAAATAACTCTTGTTAAAAAAGAGAACTCTAAATGTGGCTATTACAAGAAATGATAACATTTAAAAGCCCGGAATGCCTTGCAATCTAGACCACGTTATTTTGGATTGGTGATTACATCTTTGAGCATGACCTTACCCCAGAGTATTGTACCCAGGCACTCTGAGGCTGTGCATGTCCTCCATGAAACCTTTCCTTCCCGCCGTGGGCTGCAGTTGGTGAGGAACCAGACGCCTCTTTCCTCATGGAAGTTTTTCAGAAAGTATGGCAGGCATTACTGAGTCAAATGACAAAAAAGGACGATTTTGATACAATTGTTACACTTCTAAAGACATTATATGCTTTATTTTGAGATCGTTTTGATTGGGAGAGTCCTAAGAGGGTGATGACTCACAGCAGTAATATGTTTTGCACCAGCTAGTGGACTGCAGAGCATGGGAGACCTTAAAACGTGCTGGAATGGAGAACCTTTGTTGTGATGATTATGGCATGGTTCCATACGTCTTCGCACGTCTAAGGCCTGCTGTACAGACCTTTTGCCTTGAGTAGTGGTTGTATTCACACATACGAAGTAGAAAGCATGAATGTTTTCGAATACTTGGTGACAGCTGATGAGCAGGTGTTGCTTGCCAGCACTTCCTGCATTCCCAAAGCTGGTGGTTGGCTTTGTCCTTCTACACTGTTATTCTCTCTGCTTTCAATGGGCTGAATCTTTCGAGGGCTTTAGTCCTTTAATTTGATGTCCTCTTCCCTCTGTAGCCACCAAAGGTGTGATTAATCTCCCTGTCCAAGCTCAGCTGTTTGCCAGGGTAACAGGGGCTGGCAGCCTTCTCCTGGTGGCGACTGCAGCCGCTCACTGCACACACTGTGGACAGTCACATCTCTCTGGATTTGAGGGTTTAGAGCTGGTGACAGAATCAGTTTGGTGGAAAACCCACAAACCATTTGCCCTTAACTGTCCAGATTTAGGAGCCTTCATAACCACCCTGACTGAGAAGGCATGCCAGGCATGCCATTCCCGTGAAGTCGGTGGGGTTTGGGTTGATTCAGCAGCCTGAAAACCAGTGTTTTTGAAATGATCAAATATAAAGTGTGGCATTGGATGTCAGCCATCAGAATGTGGCAATTTAGGCCTTAATGCTTTTGTGTCTCTGGTGGTGTCTTGGGTTTTGGCAGTGGTGCTCCCCTGCTGAGGCGCTAATATTGGCAGATAAGGGGTTGTAAGGATGCCTCAGCCCTGTGTTCTTTAACCCTCACCAGGGTGGAGTAACATACGCAGGTGCAACACACAGCTTTACCTACGTGTGACAGCAGCGTGCACAGAAGCATGAATGCTATGCACAGGCAGTTTCTGTTTCCTTTTCTGTAAAAGAAAGCTGAGAATATTTTGGTGCTTTCTCACGATAGTTGTGCAGTGAATGTAACATTTCTATTCCTGAACATTTGAATTTCTCATAGAAACGCAGTCCAGAAAGGTGAATGCACCCTGTGAGTGATGGGCTGAAAGGAGAGGGCGTGTTTAGAAAAAAGTGAGTTTTAGTGTTATACTTAGCACTCAGCCTACTCTGCAGCCGTGTGTGCCATGAGAAGCCCTTCCCATTGTAAAGCCCCCTTAGGATCCCCACCAGTAACCCCAGGAATTACATGGGTCATTTCTTTGCTTAGGAACAAAGTTGCCAATACACAGGTGTAAAGTATAAGAACACATATGCTGGTAAGTTTGTTTCTGTGTGACAGTGGGCGGATGAGAGCGGCTGCTTGCTCTTGTCGAGTTGGAGGAGAGACAGGGATTTTCACATCCTCTCCAGTCACGGATCTAGGAAGTGCTACATCAGTGCAGGTGGGCACTGTGCCTGGAGGAGGTGGGTTTGCCTTTCCCCTTGTCCTAACCTCTTTCTCCTCCCAGTGCCCTTTCTAGCCCTACCACAGCTGACAAAAACTCCACCCAGCCGTGTTCAGGGAGTTGATCTGGGTGAAAATTAACCATCAGCCTCCCCCCCACTCCCTTTAGCCCTGCCTGATTCCCAGCCTGGCTGCAGGGCTGCATTACTCTGGCCAAGGGAGGAGAGCACGACGCTAGAAGGAGGCAGGTGCAGTGCAGGGCCACCTGAAAACGACTATAAAACTTAAGTTTGAGGATCTTGTCTGAAGTCTGTGAGGTCACTTGTGCAGTGACAGCATTCCTTGAGCATACTAAGCATTGCTGCCTGCGTTGAGGTCTCTATCACCGTCATGCTTTCACGGTGAATTTGGATGTGCTGCCTTTGCAAAGTTCCTGCTCGTGCCAAGTGCTGCCCAGGTTTGGGCAGAGGAGTAGAGACATCGTGTTTAGAGGACTTCTGTGGAAAATTTCCTACGTTTATTAAGTCCCGATCTTTTCGGCCCTGTTTGTCAGAGCTTCATTGAATTGAGCAAACTTCAAATGTCTTCCTCGCAAAGTAACTTCAGAGTCCTGTCATCTGGGCTCTGAGCAGCTGTACTGAACTTGGGCCAGCGAAGTGCACCGGTCTCACGTGTGTAAATACATTGTGTGAGCTGGAAACTTCCGTGTGGCTGCTCCTTGGCCTGCTGCAGCATAATAGCTGTCATCCTGCCCTGCCCTGTCTGTCAGGGGACCAGCTGTCCACAGCCCAGCCGTGCTCACTGTCCTCCCTTGGTGGCAGGCGCAGGCAGACTGGCCTGGTTCCATGGGCGGATCCCGCTTCTGACAGGTGGGCTCCTGAGTGCTCTAGGATGAAGTGGTGGGAGACGTGCACTGTCAAGTGTGGATATTTCCTCATCACTCCTCCTTGCTGTCTGCCCTGGTTTGTGAGGAATGTGGTGGTTTTGCTGCTTCAAGTCACAAAGGGGAAAGTGTAGGCTTTAACGATTTTTAATCAGTACTGGGTGGACAAGCCCCTGCATGTAAACATTTATAGTTCTGAATTTACTTAGCTAATTGGTTTTTAAGTCATAGATTAAGTCATAGTTTGACCTGCTGCACTGCCCAGGCCATAGTATCAAACCTTACTTAGTGCTGAATTAACTCATTAACTCAGCCGGTTTTGAGGTTTGTGATTTCAACTTGCAAACTTGATGCCTGGGGTGGGGGGAGGGGGTGTTGATCTAAATAAGATGTTTTTGCCACAAAACCACATGTTCCTTGCTTGGATTTGTGATTATTTGGCTCAGAAGTAGTAGGACTGATTTCATTCAGACCCCTTGCAAGTAGTATTGTGGCTATGCTTGATTGTGCACTGCATGCCTCTGAGAAAGCAGAGCAGCAGGAGATGAGAACCAAGGCTTTCTTAGCCCTGGTAGGATTCGGCTTTGGTGGTTAATATTACAAAACCACTGGAGCTTGGGGCTCATGTGTCGGGCTGCGCAGTAGGAGAGGAAAGCATCTGTGGCTGTAGGCAGGTGATGTGAGAGGGCTGCCTGACCTGTGTCACGGCACAGCAGTCCTGTGGGGCAGCTGAGGAAGGTGCTTTGTGGTGACACACATCACCTCTGCTCCAGGACAGCAGCTCTCCCACTCTGGGAGCCAGTGGGCAACATGTAGCAGGTCATGCCACTGACTGCTCCCATCTCCTCTGAGGATGCCGGAGCAGGTGACAGCAACTACACTGCACTGGAAGTGCAAGTGCCGAGGTAGGTAAAGGTGGTGTGGCAGCAAAAGAGGGAGCGTGTTGTTGTGTGACACGGTAGGGCCTGTGTTTCTGCTTCTCTTGTAGGTGTTGCAGTGTTCTAATCGACCTCTAAAAACAGGAGCTTCATCCTAAGCTGAAAATGTCTTTCTACATGACTGATCACGATGAACATAAGCTCAAGCAACTCTTTAATTAGCTGAAGAATGTTTCTCTTTACCTTGAATGCTTACTTTTCACGTTTTCCTCTGTTGCTGCATGCAGTGCAGTGCTCTGGGCTGTGCAGCAAGGACTCCTGACAGCATGGCTCTGCTGCCTGCTGTCGTCAGCCCTGCCACCCGTGCTGCATGCCGCACAGCTCTGTACAGATGGGAGTGACAGCTTTTGCTGCAGTGCTGCACCCTCGGTACGTGTTGCAGCAAAATCTGTCAGACTTTGTTTTCACGTTCATTCTCAAAATTGCTTTAGTACAAATTGCTTCTGTATGCATTATCTGGCTCTTAAGGTTCAGCACTGGCTTGTTCCTTCCCCACTGGATTGATTTGAAAATCACAGGATATGTTTCCGAGGCTGCAGAGGCTCCAAGGTTGTGCTGATCATCTGATTCCACTGCAGCACTTTCAGCTGCTTGTGCCTTTGAGGTGCCTGTGCCTCACGTGGGAGTGCAGTGGGTTACCTTAAAGGGAAAATCTGATGAAACTTCTTCAAGAACTTGTTGTTACATGTGATATCTTAGTGGAATTTACTGGAATAGAATGGAGATTCCTGACCTAGGATCTGGAACAGAGCTGCAAAAACATTAATTTCTCAGGTAGTGTGAATCATTTGGAAATATGTCTGTTTTTACTGGAAAACAATAATTATTAATGATAATAAATAACTACTAGTACTGCTTTGTGGTGAGAATTTGAACTTGAAGCAATTGAGAATTCCTAATGAAGCCTCTCACCCTTCTGTCTGCATCCCATTCTGTATAGCTGCTCTTCAGGATTGTTTTTAACGTTGTTGAGTGTGACTAATGTCTTTGCATAAAGGTATCCTGTGTGATGTGGGTGTTGATGTTTCTGTGGGAGTTTTGGCTTAGTATATTGTAAACTGCCTGCATATGCTCTAAAGTGCTCTGGATGTTACCTTTTTGCATTGGGCAGAGCATGGGAACAAGAAGCACAGTTTGTAATAGGTATTTTCCTTTTGCCTGTAACCACTGTCAAAGGTGCTGTGAAGGGGATAGTGAGTATCAGCAGTGCTTTGGGAAAGCTGTGAAATTGTGTGTTTGAAGGTGACTGCAGGAGCAATGCTGCAGTGGAGCATTACCAGCTGTGGAGGTGGGGACCTCTTTTCCAGCAGCGATGGGAAGATGGGGAGGCTCTCTGGGCTGTAGTCTCTGCAGAGCATAGATCACAAACAGGCTGCTGGTAGCTGGTGTATGAGAGCTGGGCTGAGAGGCTGGCTTGAGGTGCAGGCAGAGTGAAACAGCAGCTGCTGAGTGCAGGGAAGCAGCTGTGCCCTGCTGACTGCCTTGATTGCCAGGTGGCACTCCTGGGGCCTGGGTCACCTGCCCCTCATTTCCCTCCTTGAGCAGCAGGAGTGGCAAGCCCCATTCTCTAGCTTGCTTTCTCTGGCTGTCTTACAACAGAAACGTGCTCCCAAGTCCTTACACACAGATCATCTCCATTCACTTTTCCTCTGCTGCCTACACTTTGAGCTGATTTGCAGAGCAGGCTGGTTTTTTTATTTCTCTCTCTCTTTTTTTTTTTTTTTAAATTTTTTTCCTTTTTTCTTTTTTTAGTAATCTCTGCCCTGCATGCCTCTAGTGACTGCTGTGACTGCTGGGGCATGTGGCTGAGAGTTCAGCACAGTCCTTGCTTTGGAGCCTAGCTGTGTGTGAGCTGGTGGGGCACACAGAGCATCTCTCTCTGCAAAAGCAAGAATGGCAGCAGCAAGCTGCACAGGCTCAGCAAAGCGTTGGCAGCATGGCAGTGATTGCATGTGAGGCAGATGAAGAGAAGGTTGTTCTCTTCTGCTCAGTACTGGTGAGAGTGTCTGAAGTGTCATGAGATTCAGGTGGATATTTCACTAGACCAGGTTGCCTAAAGCCCCATCCAGCTTGACCTTGGACACTTCCAGGGGTGGGGCATCCACAGCTTCTTTGGGCAGCTTGTGCCAGTGACTCACCACCTTCACAGGGAAGAATTCCTTCCTAATATCCAATCTTAACCTACTCTCTTTTAGTTTAAAACCAATGCCCACGTTCCATCACTACAGTGCGTGGTAAAAGGTCTCTCTGTGTCTTTCTTATAAACCCTCTTTATATATTGGAAGGCCACTATAAGGTCTCCCCAGAGTCTTTTCTTTTTCAGACTGAACAACCCCAAGTCTCTCAACCCTTCTTCAGGAAAGCATTACAGCCCATGGATCTTTTTTTGTGGCCTCTCGTGAACCCACTGTAGTCTTTCTGAGGACTCCAGAACGCCAGATGCAGTGCTCCAGGTGAGGTCTCATGACAGCAGAGCGGGAGAATCACTTCCCTTGACCTGCTGGCCATAATTTTTTTGATGCAGCCAAGGACCACTGTTGTCTTTCTAGGCTGCACACACACATTGCTGGGTCATGTCCAATTTTTAGTCCACCAATGCCCTCAAGTCTCTCTCTGCAGGGCTGCTCTCAATCCATTCATCCGCCAGTCTGGGCTGATGCTGGGTATTGCCCCATTCCAGGTGCAGAGAGTTGCAGCATAGTAAATTCTGACTGAACATAAAGGAAAATAATTTTCTCCCTGAGATTGTTCTGACAGGAAACAGGACCTGAAGAGTTGGGGCATTTCTGAGCCTGGAGATTTTCACAACTTAACGCAGTCCTGAGCAACCTGCTCCAGCTTTGGACACTAACCCTGTTTGAAATCGGAGCTGGACTGGGGTTAACTTCATCCCCTTACAGCTAACTAAGATGAGAGAGAAAATATGAATTTCCTACTCTTTCCCTCCTGTAGAAAGGAGTAGCATGGTGGGGGAAGCAGTGTGGTCCTGTCTCAGTGCAGCCACGCCAGTCCTTCCTTCCTATGAAACATCCTTCCTTCCTTCGGTCCAGGGAGTACAAGGGGAAAAAGGACACGTAAATAACAATGCAAGTGAGCACAGTTAGACAGCCGTGCCCTGGAAAAGTGCTGGAGGGGATCCTCTGCTGCCATTTTTGCCTTATGCTCTATTTCTCACTCTCCACTTCTTAAACATGCTGCAAGAAAAGCGTGTGCCCTCTTGGCTCTGGTCTTCATTTAGGATAGGATTCAGATAAATTAATGCTTGGCATTAAGCCTGCAGATTTTGTCGTTAGCATCTCGGGTAATGCTCGCAGGAAAACCTGTGCTCCAAGAGCAGTGGAATTTGTCTGTCTGTTGTCCATTAGTTGACAACCTTGGATAACCAGTGAACTTAAAAGCAAATGTGGGCTGCCCTGTAGAACTGCCTTGTTAATACAAGGTATTTCAAGATTGTTGGTTTCCTAGCAGCATGAAATGGAGAATTTGGAACAAAGTTTTCCCATCATAGTCATGAGTTGAGTGGCATCTTTAACCCTTTCATGCCCTATGGACAAGAGGCTGGTGGGAGATGGAAGAACTTTGAAGTTGGTGATGTTATTCAGCCTTGTGTGTGGGAGAAGTATGGCTCAGGGCCTTCCTGATGGAAATCCCGTCCCATACTTCTGACTCCAAACAGCTTCTTAGCAGGAGGCAGCTGGTTGCTGAGAATGATCTCTCTGGGAAGTTATGGCTGTTCTGCTGTTTCAGTGCCCTCCCTAGTCAAAGGAAACACTTTATCCCCGAGCACTGAGGAGACGCTTTTCCCCAAGCAAATGGGGAATTATTCTGGCCCATTTTTGGAAAGAAGGAACAGAGGCCAGGTATCCCTCTGCTATCTCTTTCTTCATTAAGGAGAATCCCAACAGTGACTGCTGAATGCCCCAGCCAGTTACCAGACCTTGGACCTCTGTCTTATGGAGAATATCAGGTGCCCTTGCAGCTCTTCCCAGAGCAGAGTCTATAGCACAGGGCAAGCAGCTGGTCTCTGCCTGCTAGGGCAGTGAGGGGCCCTCACCTTTATGTCCTGCTTGCCCTGGTCCTGGCACAATGCTGTATGTCTGTGTGTGAAATGCCTGCTGTCATTTTGAGAGGCTCAGCCTGCAAGTGAATGTATTCTGTCCATAAATTCATCAAGGCTTTCAGGTGGGCAGGTTTCAGTGGCACAGCTGCCCAGTGTCATAACACCATCTTGGCAGCTTGTCTTGGAGTCTCCCCATTGCCCATGGAGTGTTAATTTTGAGGTTAAAGTCCCCACAACTACAAGCATGCTCTCACAAAGGCAGCGTGTTCCTGTTTGTGAATGTTATTTTATTTACTTTTTTGTTACCTGAGGGTATTTTCAGCAATACATTGAACACAAAGACTACTGTTAGGATCTTCCAATCCACCCAGCCGTCCTCACTGAGCAAATCATATTTAAGAGTGATTTATAAGTTCCTGAATACCTCCTTTCATTTGACTTCACACTTGCCAGCGAACAAAAAAGCTGCAGGTTGGGAGCTCAGAGGGGGAAAAAAAAGCCAGTTGTTATAAGGGAGTCCAAGATCACAATTAGTATTTGTGGTACAGCCAGGGGACAGAGTTACCAACTGTTTGTATTGGGAGGCCTTGAAGGATCTAGAGATGACTCACAGTGTGTTGGTTAGCCAGCCAGCCTTCATTTACCTGTGCAAGTGGTTGTGAGACATTGTACCCGTGGTCCACCTAGTTCACATGACTCTGGGGAGAAATCAGCCCGGCTTTGGCTGCACTGCCTGTGAGTCAGTGCCTGCGGTGCGTGGGTACCATGCTAATGGAAGGGCGTCCCGCTGAGGCATCGTGCCTCGTCTTGCCTGCCTGCTTGCTGTCCTGGATGCTTGCTCGGTTCAGCTGTTGCTCCTGCAGGGCAACCAAGCGGCTCTGGAAGAGACTCTGAGCTGGTGATGGCACCTTGGTTTGGTAACAGCACCCAGTGTCTTGCCTCAGAGCATGTAGATTTCATGAACTGCAGCCAAAAGGTTTGCCTCAAGCTGGAAGTGATGCTGCTGGTGTAACCCAAGCCGGCCAGCCTTTATGCCAGAGGCGTTTCAAATGGCTGACAGATTCCTCCTGGACTTTTCATGACAGCGGTGTTAACCCCGCTCTTCCCCAGGCAGCTGAGCTGAGGTATGCTGCTAGTCTCCCACATCTCTAACAAATGCTTGTCCAGAAGCTGCGGAGTGGCACAGCTGCAGTGAGCTCCAGCACACGCTTGAGCTGCTGCAGTGCTGCCCCTGCCAGCGTGCCTGCATGCCAGGCACTGCAGCTCTCCTAACACACAGCCCTCTCACCGGGAGTTTACAGTTCAAGTCTAAACCCTGGTTTGCTCCAAGAGCAGCAGCAGTGGCACCTGTAACCTGAATCAGATTCCCTGGCTTCCTCAGAGGCCCTTCCACCAGTCTGAATTGCTACTAATTGCAGTCTGTGTTCGGCCCTGTGCATTGAGGCTGCAAGCACAGGGCAGGCCAGACTGCTGAGCATGCCTGCAGAAGTACTGCCGTCCATCTATCCCAGGGTAGGGTCCTGATAGCAGGGCAAGTGCTGGATTTGCATGGGGGAGGCTGTGTGAGGTGTTAGCCAGGGCAAGCTTCTCACAGATGAATCAAGAGGAACAGCAGCGTGCCCTGAAGAGGGATCCCCTCAGCAAGAACAACTCCACAGAGATTTGGAGTAAAACTTCTACTGATTGGGGAGATTTCTGATGATCATGTTTCTTTCTAGTGGTAGGGCTGTTCTGTTCAATGGGTGGATAGCAATGCTAATGATTTATAAAGCTGACCTACAAGACAGAAGTTAAAACTGGGCTTATGCTTAAATATTGAATTTTATCAGCGTAATTAGTCCTAGATGTCTGCTTAGAATTTTTGAGTTGAAGGGCTGTTAGTAAAGATTAATGGAAAATTAAAATTTAGACACTTACTGAAATATGAATGATCATTTTTATTTCAGGTCACATTTTATTTCCTTGTGCTACCATGCCATCAGTCTGAGGTCCTGTGCAGTGCCTGCTGGACCTCCTCAGAACAAAATCCTGCATGCATGAAGCAGAAGGAAGTGCAGGGCAAGGTGTGCAGAGAGGACAGGGCACCTTTCCTGGAATGGAGCTAAAGTTGACTGTCTAAGCTGTTCCGAAAAGATTTTCCCTGCTAATACTAAGGAGTGGAGACAATCCTGATCCATGGATCACTGTCATCAATGCTGCCTTTTGTTTGCACAGTTCTTGGCATGGCTTGGCCTGGATCTTCCCAGACATCATCTGGGGATGGCTCAGAAGTTAGCGAGGCCTGTCATGTTTGGAGGCAAAGCAGGTTTAAAAGGGCAGGGATTGTTCCGTGCCAGTTGGCCTTGGCACAGAGGACAGACCTAAGCCAGGCTCAGGTACTGGTACAGGTGTACCCTAACGCTATTTTTGGTCACTGATGGCAGTGCAGTCTCCAAGAGGCCGTTCATCCACCTGGCCTTAACAAACTGGCACCAGGTAAGCGGTTACCTGACATTCCTGCAGACTTTTTTTGTCTGTGGGGAATGCCTGAATATTTTTGTATTGAATGCACAGCTCTAGCGGACTTCATTTTAGGTACACAGGTACCACACACAGGCTGGTTGCTGCCTGTCCTTTCGTTTCTGTCCAAGGCAGAAAATGGATGGACTGGGAGCTGCAGCAGTCCAGGAGAGGCAGTAGCTATGGCAGCTCCCCAAGCTGTTCCTGTGGCAGCTGTGAGGGAGCTGAAAAGCTTTCCTTTTAGCACTTACAAACTTCATTAAATGGATTCTTCCAGGGAGAAGGTCACAAGAGTAGCCAGTTGTCTGTGCTACAGGGTTCATGAGCTCATTTTTTTTGGGAGGATCTTTGGGGCAATCTCAGTTTTCTGCAGGGTTTGTAGAGATCTGCATGGAAACTTCTGAGTGGCTGAGCCAATCTTTTAGCCAGAAAAACTCGCAGCAATCAAAGGAGTGTTCCTGCAAAGCTGACTCAGATGTCCTTCTACTCTGTTAGGAGAGTGGAATGTGCCCTATATCAGACAGGATGCAGAGAAACACACAATACTCTGTAATTTTCATGCCAGCAGGGATGTGTTTGTAGCCATGTGGCTCTTGGGTATAGTCTTAGGAAGAATGCGAAGGTCAGAGCTGCCTACGCCTAATGAGCAAAATGATTCAGAGATAGTTACGAGTACTTGAAGTTAATCTTATTAAGTGTATTGTACTAGGCAGGCCTTTCCCAGATCTGTAGATGTCGCTGGATTAAAAAATTGTATGGGTTTATTCTTTAGGGTGTGTAACCAATTTGCAATGTGGCACTTGTCAGATGTGCAGTGTTAGTCCTGCTTCACCTGGACGAGTGACAGGACAATAAAGGAGCCCAAGAGGATAATCAGAGCTCTACTGGATGAGAGCAATGGCTGGAAATGGACGCCTAGGAAGGAGGAGAGCGATAGGAGAAGGGTGAAACCGTGTAGATCGAAGGATTCTCCCAACCTGCAAGTTTTGTCTCAAGTGGCCTTGCTGAACTAAGAGTGGGTCCCTGTCCCTGGAGGAATGACCTTGAGGGATTTTTCTTCCACGAATGTATGTAATTGCTGCTTTATGAACCCACGAGGACTTCCAGCTTCCGCAACATCATGCAGCAAGGAGTTCCCTAATGTACCACTCCATACAAGCAGAAGTAGGGCACTGAACAGAGCGAGCCCACCCAGCCACAAGCAGAAGCTAACAGGATGGGACAAGGGAGTGAGAACACCAGCAGGAACTGGGATTGATGTTACTGGCCCAGCCTTCAGCACAAGCATGACAGAAGAGGGTGGAGGGAATAGCGTTGTGCTTGAAAGGTAAGATTTATGGTGACCAGATGAGGAGGGTAGAAGAGCAAGTTCAGGAGTCAAGCTTATTGAAGTGACAGTGTGGAAGATAGGCTTATTAAAGTGACAGTGTGGAAGATAAGTCTGAGAAGAGCTTTTAGTGTATGCTAAATATCTGGGAATAATGGAAGTTTGAGAAGCACAAAAGATGCAGTGATGCAGGAGAGAAGAAGAGGAACAGAGGAGAAGGCACTGTAGGTCCAGCTGAGGTGCCTCTCTCCTCAGCATCCTAGCTGTACCAGTAGCCCAAACCAGATGTTGGGGAGGAACATGACAATAATGAATATGAGTTTCCCTATTGTCTGCTTCCAGGGACGTCCCGAGTCATGGAACTTTGGGTTCTTCACATTCAATAATCTTTGAAATATTATTTCATTCATTTTTCTAACAATTTTCTGGATCTTGCTTGCTCGGAATCTCCCCTGAATCTTTTCAGTTAGTCTGGGGCTTTCAGCTAGCCCATGGGTGGCTCAGCTACCTTCATGCTAGCAAATATTGCAGGGCTGAAGCGATGGTGACAGCCATGGCCCCCGAAATCCTTTCAGTGCTGAGCTTGATGGAGATGGGAGGGAGGGATGGAGGGTGAAGGAGGTGGGAGACTTCTGTGTCCAGTAATTATTACAAAAGCACCACTGAGCTGGGGCTGCTTTTCCCATGCCATCTGCAGGACGCTGCCAAGTTTGTGACTCGCTGAAGAGTTGCCTGCATAGTATTTGTGAAATCAAATGTGACAGAGTAAAATCTGCTTCAGAGGACGGTACAAGTGGCAGCATGGGAAGAAATAAAACATCTTTCTCAGCTTTGATTCCAGTGCAGGATGGCACATACGAGTAGCATGCTGAGGGGCTTTGAAAATATCAATCCATTTCTGATCAAGAGTATGGGTAACATCTTCCTTGCCATGGGGCTCCCAGGGCAAGGATGCCACTAGCAGCTCTCTCTGGCACTTGTCAGGTTGATGCTGTTCTGTATTGCTGAAAGGAAGATGCTGCACCTGGTCAGCAAATGCTCAGGTCTGCTTTCAGTGAGCCCTTCCAGTGTGAGGCAAGCAGTGATTTCAAAGGGGAGCCAGAGGAGAGTGGCTTTGTAGAGGAAAGCAAAATCTCTGCTGTGCTGTGCACAGTAAAGCACAACTGCTCAAACCCCAGTGCTACTCAAAGCATCTGCTGTGAGCAGCTGTGGGTGCCTTTATGCTCTGCTGCTTTTGCACTGGCCCTGCCAGCTCCATGTAGGGAAACTTATTTTATATTGCAAGGAGAAGAGCAATGCTGAGGAGTTCACTGGGTGATTGGACTGTTGACGTAGGGTCAGTGTGACTCAGTGATGAGCCAGATCCTCTCCAGCATCTGCAGAGCCTGCTGCAGTGTCTCACTCACATTGCTGTGGATGCTATTTGGTGTCATAATTTGAGTTTCCTTGAAGGTTGTGGTCGCTGTGGTTATTTTTGGCTGCTGTCTCATTATTTCACGTCTCTAGTCTCATATTGTATTAGTCAATAGTCAATCCACTTCTAGATTGCTGAGCATTTTTCTGACTTTTAGAATTTCCTCTCCCACTAGATGCAGCCGTTTCTGAGACAATTCATCCTTCAAAATATGTGCATCCCCAAAAGTCACTTGGCATTTATCCTTTGTGTTCAGTGGGGCCAGGGAGCCCCTGTCCCCATCCTGTGTAAGCACATACATCATCTGCCTCCTCAGCTGTCCCAGGAGGTTGTTAGATGCCTGCAGGTGGCATGCAGGGTTGATGTCACATAGGGGACTTTGGCTCTTGTTTAGTCTATCTTGTCTTATACCCTTTTTCTTTTCTTGAGTGTTTTCCTCCTGTTCTCATGACTGTGTGTCATTGTGTCAAGTCAAGAACCAGGTGCTGGAAAGAGCTCGCAAAAGGCAAAATCATGTTAAAAATCATGTTCTCTCTTTAACTGACTGAAGGCTCTGGCCCCAGTATTGCCATCTGCTGCAATTTGTGACACCTGTGTCCTTTTTCTATATAGATGGCAGAGAAATCTTACTTTGCAAATGAAGAATGACATTCTGGACTCCTCCCAGCCCATTCCACCCTGGGGCAGGGAAGAAAAGTCCCACTGATGCTCTCATCACGTTGAGCTGTGTTACAAGCATGATCCATCAGCAGCGTTACCGTATGTGAGCATGACATGTTCACACTCCCTTGCATATGTATGCAACACCAGAAACCTTTTAATTAAAACTGCAGGTGTATGTGCGAAATGGGGCAGAATCCAACCAACACATCTAACCTATGCTTCAGGTGGAAAAGTATGTATTAGAACAGGAGCATATTTTCACCAGCTTCTCCCTGACCTGCTTGGGCATTGAGGACTGCTCAGAGGAGCTCCCTTGCTACCCCAGGTTTTGCTGATACACTTCCACGGAGCTGTCCTCATGCCTCAAGTGAGTCAGCCACCTAATGGAATTTGAACACATTGTCTGGAGACCTGCGTTGCCTAAGGCTCCCTTTCCCCAGAGGTGTCCAAACACTTCTAGCATTGTGTTCAGTGCAAAAATACAGTTCCCTTGGATATTCTGAGTAATAATTTAGCAGAAAATAGAACAAGGGGCATCTAAGTTCACCCCAGCATTTGGGGAAGTGGAGGGAGTAGTACCAGATATATGCTCCATCCATAAGAGCATGGACAATAGCCCTGCTCCACTCCTCACCTGAAACTGGACCACCTGTCAGCTAAGGAATGCAAACCTCAGCCTGTGTGGTTTCACAACACAGAGGATCCCAAGGACTTGAACTCCAGTGAGGCAAATTGCTTTTCTATTCTCTGATTATAGCTGTGCTTGAATCTATTGATTTTCTGTTGCCTGTGATGAGTGCTGCTCTCCAGCATCTGTGGGGAAACCCTGGCAACTTTGAGAGCAAACAAATAAATTAATAAAAAGAGGTTGCAGACTAAGCCATTAGTAATTCTCATTCATCTTTAGGATTGGGTAAAGCCAAATGTATCATATATGCTGTGATGATGGGTGCTGTGGCAGACCAGCAGTGCCATCACTGGGAGCTCAGGCTCACCCAACCAAAGTGAGGCATGTTGCATTATCAGAATAAAAGTGCAAGCAAAAAGATTAAAAACCTCAAAGATTAAACGTAAAACTTGCTTGTGAGAGATGTCAGTGTCTCCTAGTACTCGACAGACGTGTATGGCAGCTGGGTTGGCACAACAGAGAGCACAGTAGGAGTTGGTTCCAACAGTTATTTTCCCACATGGTTGTTTTGGGGACATTCCGAAATCAAGAGCAGTGGGTGCTCGTGGGAGTTATCCCAACACCCAAATCAGAGCAAGGAGAATGAAGTGTAGGGTAAGATGCTTCTGTGCATCTGGAGAGGAACAGCATCGCGGGCCTAAGGAACCCTGGCAGAGATGAGATGATGTGAGTAGGTCTCAGGTAGTAGTCATTTGATTGCTGTTCCTGAAATAGATGATTCTTGTCTCTCAATTTGTAAAGTATTTAGCTAACGCAAATGTTTCTAGCTGGAGGTTTTTTCCCTTCTGTTCACAGCTGTGAACTGACTGTGTGTGTTTTGTGCAGGCAAGATAAAGTAGTTCCAGGGGAAGTTATATCCAACGATGCTGCTAAAGAAACATTTTCATAAAATTGTAGATAATGAGCAAAAGTGAGTGTGCAGAAAAAATTAAATTTAAGAACATGAAGGGTAATTGAGAGTTATGACTCTAGTAAATGTCTTGAACACTGAATTCTCACAGCTGTTTAACAGGATGCTGCAGCCAAAACCATGCAGAGTCAGAAGAGCCCTCAAAGGCAGTCTGTCTTAAACAGTGGGAGCAGGCAATTGATCATGCTAAATATAAATGTAGTTAGGAGATATTCACACTTGTTGAGGAAGATCAGAAAACCCAATGATAAATCTGTGGAGAAAAGTAGAATCAGAATGAGTCATTTAAATAGTGAATGCTGGTAAATTGATTGCAGTATTTGGTACTACGTTACTGCTTTGAATTGGTTAAAATGTGTGAAATTTGGGTTTGATTCCATGTGCTCTAATAAGGAACCTTTTAGATCAGACGAATTTTTTTTTCCCTGTACATAGTTACTAGCCACATATTTTGCCTTGATATTTTATTTGAGTAACAGGTAGTTGGAGACTCCTCAGGCTTCCTACATGTCTCATTTGAAGAAAATTCTTTCAAGAACTCAAATCCAAAGGGATGTTATTATGCCTCTTGGCTTGATGCAGGATTGCCCTTGTTGCTGAGGTGAAATCAGGTCTTAAAGTTTTAAAGAGTAAAGAAGCAGACCTGACTGCTTTTCTGAGCTTCTCCAAAACTTTCCTCAGCTTTCAGTTCATGTTCTTGATGCGTGGCCCCTGGAGAAAGAGTGGCATCATTCCTGGGGGAGACAATTGCCATGCAGATACCCGTGCCTGGGCTCCCTTTGCTGTCAGTGGGGGAAGAGTTCTCCTCCTGTGGAAAGTCCTGTTTCCCTGGCAAGGTCAGGTGAAGACAGCCGAGCATCTTTTTCCCTTTGAATCTAGAAGATTCTAGAGCTAAGCAAAGCGAGATGCATCGGTCTTGGGTGTGTAAATACACAGTCCAGTACCACATACACAATAATGTCATCCCTGCTGTTGTACTTCTACTCAGGATTTCCCGTGGTACAGCCAAGAGGAGCTGTCCCCGAGCTGCAGGAGGACATCAGCTGCTGCTGTGACCACCGAGCCCTTTCAGGTGTCCAGGAATACAGCCTGCCAGAGTCTTTCATCTGACTTTATTGCTGACTCGGATGGCTCTGTTAAACTGAACTCTCCCTGTTACATTTGCCACTGCCACGGTTTACTTGCTGTTTATGAAAATTATCATCCTCTTTTCTTCCTGTGGTCTTTTTGTTTTGGTTTGGGTTTTTGTCTGCTTTTTTGTTTTTGGGAGGGGCTTTTTGTTGTTGTTTGTGGTTTTTTGTTTGTGTGTGGTTTTTGGTGGTTTTGATTTGTTTTGGTTTTTTTTTTCGGTTGAGTTTTTGTTTTGGTTTGGGTTTTTGTTGGTTTGGGGTTTTGATGTTGGTTTTTTTTGTGGTGGTTTTTTTTTTTTGGGTGGGGTTTTTTGTTGTTGTTTGTGGTTTTTTGTTTGTGTGTGGTTTTTGGTGGTTTTGATTTGTTTTGGTTTTTTTTTTCGGTTGAGTTTTTGTTTTGGTTTGGGTTTTTGTTGGTTTGGGGTTTTGATGTTGGTTTTTTTTGTGGTGGTTTTTTTTTTTTTTCAAAAATTGTAATATAGAGATGGGCCGAGAACTGCTTACTTTTCCAAAAGAGAGAGAAAGATAAAAAGATGAAGTCCATACATCCGTATCAGATTGTTCAGTACATTTAAAAGCTTTATCAGATTTATTTAACAGCTCCTGTTTAAATATCCACCAACAATATTAATTAGCAATAGTAATAGTCCCAGTGTCTGAATCCTGTACCATTCCTTCTGATACTTTGATATCATTGACAGACTGGAGAAGAACAGTCATGAACAGCCAGAGTAGTTCAGGTTGGAAGTCCCCTTGAGTTCTCTGGTCCAAGCCCTAACTCAAATCATGACTTCAAAGCAGTCACTACCCAAGATAATATTTTATATTGGCCAATTCCCCTCAATCTTATAAATGTGCACTTTATTTGTAATACTGATTTGGTCTGGTTCTGCCTCCAAGCACCGAGGTTACTTCTGGCTATGCCAGGAAGTTAAAGGGCCTCCAGCTAGAAGACTTGCTGTAGATCCTTTCTCTTATTGTTTGTAGAAGATGTTGCTTTACATCTCCTTCTCCTTATTCAGCTAATTAGATTGAGCCTCTTTCCTCTCTGGCAGTAAATCATGTCAGCTGGGAGGTGCTGGGAAGTTCCAGAGCCATCTCTGGTGCAGCTCTGAACGCCTCTGTGAACAGAGGTCCCACAGCCTGTCTGGACCCTGTGGCAGTGTTAGGCCGATGCCACATCCAACACCACACACCAGCCCTGTGCAGGTCTGCCTCCATCGTGCTCTGGCTGCCTGGGGAGGAGGCTGCTCTCACTTCCAGCCAGTAGCTGGTGCTGGGTTAACCATTAACTCCCAGCTCCCTGGCCTGCTAGGGACAGGACTTTGTTTTCAGAGCACCGTGAATCTGCTCGCTGCGGCCTTTCCTGTGCTGGTCCAGTGACATTTCTCGTGGGGTTCTGCTGGGGTCTGAACAGCCATTCCCACCTGCAGGCAGCTGCAGTGGCCTCGACGGTGTGTGGACAGCATGAGGGAAGGTGGTGCAGGAGCAGGACATGGCCGTGGTGGTAAGGGAGGGGGCAGGCGTGTGGCCAAGGCTGGGTGCAGTGCTGCGCACAGGACGCCGAGGTTCCTCTCCAGCTACTGTTTGCAGTGCTGCTTTCAGGGGCTGGAAGAGCCTGAGACCAACCACACAGGATGCTGCTTCTCCTGCAGTGAGGGAGGTCCTGCAGCACACGGGTCCCAGGGCGCCCAGTGTGCACCAGGAGGGCTCCCGTGGTGTGTGTGGCAGGTGCGTGTCCGCAGCCCGGGCCCCCCTGCCTGCCTGGAAATGGATCTCCTCCAGCCCAAGGGTGTGTGTCAGGGTGCTGCTGCCTCCTTTACTGGCCCTGTCTCCTCCCCACATCCTGCTCGTCACTTCTTGACACTAAGCAGAAGGAAACTCCCAAGTGTTTCCTCTGCAGAGATGTCCACAAAAATTGTGGAGGTCAGGTCCTGTTCCGAGCCAGACTGCCTGAGCAAGGGCGCAGCTCAAGGAGCTGCAGTCACCCTACCTCCACACAGGTTTGCAGTAGCCCTGGCGTGCTTTGGGCCGTGCCTCAAGCCCAGCACAGGACAGTGCTAATGCTGAGTGCCAGAGGGGGACTTCAGATCCTCCCAGCTGCCGTTCTGGTCTGCCCAGGGGCCCCTTCCTGCTCCTCCCTCAAAGCACAGAGGGGCTGTTTAAAAAGCACCCTGCCAGCTCTGAGCTGAGCTGGGAAGAGTTCGCACTGAGTGTGTCAGAGTGCACCGATGTGTTCTAATCACTGCTCATGCTCAGCACCAGCAAGGAGAGGCATAAGCAACTGCTCATCTCCTGGGTGGGCGAGTGGGTGGCAGCCGAGGGCAACAACAGCTTTTGAAATAGGAGGGAGAAACTTGAAACTCCACTGGTGGAGTGTCCTTGGAATGTGACTGCAGCCCAGGTGAAGATTTCTGCTGAGCAGCCTGAGATGCTGGAGAAATACTGGCAGTGTCAAATGGCAGCAGCTCCCAGTCCCCTCCATCTGCAAGCTAATGTGGGGGGTTTGCCCCATCCGCAGTGGTTACTGTATGGCTGGGGTCTGCCTTTTTCTAATTCTGTTTATGGTTCCTGAATCTTCATCACTATGGTGTCTTCAGGAGACTGGTGCAGTGCTGGAAAGAGAGGTGTCTGCTGCATGGGCGTGTCTGTGTACAGGGACCCGCGTCCTGTGTGAGTGTGACCCTCAGCAGCCTGGGATCTCACACGTGAGCAGCTGCACTGGCTGTGGAGCGCTGGGTGAGGATCCACTGGTGGTGCACAAACCTGTGCAGACGCTTCCTGTGCCCCGGGGAACAGGCTGGTTTTGGAAACCCTGTGTAACCAAAGTAAATGGACTGTGGCTCTTCTCTGCAATTTCATTTCACCTAATTTAGTACTCATAAATGTGCTTAATTAAGAAGTTATTTACATAAACATTTATAGTCTAACTTAAACTGAGTATATTTATTTTTGAGCTCTTATATTGATTTTGAGCATTTTTTCTTTCAGAGTGAGATTGCCTCCGCTCAAAGGAACAGTAACATACTGGAAATACACGAGGCGTATACCATTCAACCAGACTAAGAAAAGCTTTATCCTAAAAGGAATAAAATAATCATGGCAGAATGTACAGGTTACAAGGAAACCTCAAATCGGCACCTACGTTTCAAATTGCAGAGCCTTAGTCGCCGCCTTGATGAACTGGAGGAAGCAACGAAAAATCTGCAGAAAGCAGAGGATGAACTGCTTGACCTCCAGGACAAAGTTATCCAGGCAGAAGGCAGCAACTCCAGCATGCTGGCTGACATTGAAGCCCTGCGGAAAAGAGTGCTGAAGATTGAAGGCAAGGATGAAGAAATTAGGAAGGCTGAAGAGCTTTGCAGATTAATGAAAGAAAAACTTGAAGAGGAGGAGAGCCTCACTCGAGATCTGAAGTCAGAAATTGAACTCCTTCAGAGGAGAATGGCAGAGCTGGAGAAGCTGGAGGAGGCCTTCAGCAGGAGCAAGAACGACTGTACACAGCTGTGTCTTAGCCTCAATGAAGAAAAGAACTTGACCAAAAAGATATCTACAGAATTAGAAGTACTTAGAGTGAAAGTGAAAGAACTGGAATCATCTGAGGACAGGCTGGATAAAACTGAGCAGACCTTAACGGCTGAATTAGAAAAGCTGAAATCCTTAGCCCTGAGCTTTATCACGGAACGAAAACATTTTAACGAAAGAGAAAAGCAAAATGAAAAAATAATCCAGGAGCTAACACAGAAACTGGAACAAAACAATAAACTAAATAGGGCAGATCAAACTAGAAATGCATCCAACTTGCTAGAAAGGTCATCCAACAATCTCCTGGACAGAAATGATATGAGAATTGAAGATGACTTGACTTCTGCTCTGCCTTCTAAGGAGACCAGGAGGAAGGGAAGTGTGGATTACCTGAAACATGTAGAAAATGAAACCAGGAATAAATCAGAAAACCAAAAGAATAAAAACCAGGAAGACAACAAAGTAAAAGATCTCACCCAAGAAATTGAGAAACTTAAAACTCAGATCAAACATTTTGAATCTTTAGAAGAAGAACTTAAAAAAGTGAGAGCCAAAAATAATGATCTGCAAGACAGTTACCTGAGTGAGCAGAATAAAAACAAACTCTTAACAGGTCAGCTAGAAGAAATAAAAATGCAAATAAAGAAACAGAAAGATCTGGAGAATGGAGAAGTTGAAAATGAAGATACAAGTTTTTCAAGCAGGGGAAAACATGACCGACCTAAATACAGAGGTGTCATGACTGATTTGACAGCTGCTAAGCACAAGCCGAGGGAGCTCTCACCGCAGCAGCGCCGGGAGAGAGCTCGGAACAGAGACTTCTCTATCAGTAATGACAGCTACAGCCATAGTGGTAAACAGGTGCCCAGTCCAAGCTTAATGAACAGAAAAGCAGGGAAAGCTTCTGGTGCATCTGCCCTGTCAGACACTGCTGTCACAGATACAAGAAGACTGGAAGAGAAATCTTTTGTTTCCACTCTTTCTTCTGGTCAGAAGGAAGGCTGCATCACGCAGAATGAAGGGAAGAGATCCAAAGAGCAGCCGTCTGTCCTCAGCCGATATCCTCCTGCTGCACAGGAGCAGAAGTCTTGGAAAGCACCTTCCAAACCTGTTGGTGACACAGGCCTGAGATCCAAGGCTGAAAAGCCGTCTCAGGTGCTCCGTGGCAACTGCCAAAATGGTGCTGACACACGGGATGAAAAGTCAAGCAAAGGAGAATCAATGGCTTCTTTGGCTGAGAAGCTGAAAACAAGTCAGGCTGAAGTCAGTGAGTGCTTGGGGGACACGCAGCTCGCAAGGGGTAACCACAGCTCTTCCAACGGCACAGCTTCGGCATACAGGTACCACGTGTCCTCCAGTGTGTCAGTCTCAGACTCTGCTGGCTCTAAAGTAGAAGCAGGGAGCACTTTCGCTGCCTCACACAGACAGCCCTCGGAGGGGAGGGCTAAAAGGGCAGTAATCTCCCAGGAAAAAGAAGCTGCAGACGCATCACTTGAAAGTGTGAAGTTTTCAATGCTGACAAGGCGTTCCCATCGCTCCAGGAGTCAGGAAGACATTCTGCAGATTCTCACGGGTCTTGATAAAGAAGACACAGAGCAGTCTTCAAGTTCAGCAACGGATCGTGTAAATATGGGTTTAAAAACTGACTCCAAAACCATCCAGAGTAACCAGGAAAAACTTAATTCCGATGAAGAATCAGGGAGAGGCAAAAAGCCAACCACTCAGTCAGATTTTGAGACAAGAAAGAAAGTCAGTTCCAAGCAGTTCTCCAATTCTAGGGGAGTTTTTAGAGCATCACTTTTTGAAAATGACAAAAAAACTGTGAATGATGAAGACTCTACCAAGTGCATAAAACCATCAGATGCCAGCGCTGGAGGATTGAAATCCAGAAGATCCTTCAGCCCTCGAGAAGCTCTGAGATCAAAAGCCATCATTAAACCTGCAATTGTTGAGAAGGATATGAAGGCAGTCATGGGAGGGACTGTTTCAGAGGCAGAGTCAGAAAAACAGAAGTCCACTTGTAAAACGGTAACGAATAAAATGACAAGCAGCATCACAATCTTTCCTTCTGAGCCAACAGCTCCAAGGACCGCTGCAGATACAGCAGCAAAGGAGAGGCATGTTACCACCAGCAACATCAGAGTTGCTTCAAATGAGCCTTCACCATCAATAACAAACAATCTCCCTTCACCCTTTGAGATCTCGATTAATAAAAGTGCTCTGAAGTCATCTGAGACAGACAGAAGTGGAGAGACAGTGCCGAGAAGCAAAGCTGAAACAGTGGTCTCGAGAAGCAGCATTATGCTAAAGACTTCTGAACTCGTGGAGAGGAACAGTGAGACACCTTTGGAGACAATCAGCTGGAAGAGCCACGGCTCGTCAGATGCAGGTTCATCCGAAACAAAGCATGTCACTGTGAGAAGTTCCTGGAGAACAAGACAAGGCCTACATTCCCTGGAGGACTCTCAAACCAAAGTGGAGAAAAGTGCAGCTTTCAGTGCCACAAACTTGTGTAGGTCCTCGGTGGACCTTTTAGAAGTGGAAGGGAGTAGTTCAAAAACAGACTTCCAGGAGCAGACTTCATCAAGGACGAGTGCCACGGCTAATTCTCGGAGTGCCCCTGAACTGGGGTCCCGAAGGACCAAAAGTAACTTAAGTGCATCTGAACTGCTAACACGCAGGAGCTATGCAAGTGATCCTACAGCAGCTGCTGCCTGGCAGCGGAGCACGCCACCTGTGAGTATCCTGTATTCAGCACTCTTTCAGTTGAGGTTTTCCAAGTTGCCTGCTGGTTGTAGGATGCATGGTTTGAAATTCTTACAGCTTATTTCCTAAGTGCTGCCTCTCCCAGCTCCTGCTATCTTCCTTTAGTGAATTCACAGTTCACTGCGCCCACAGCCTTCTCATATGTGAATTACCAGATTTAGCCTTATTGAAATGAGATCCATCTGCTTGGGTCTTGTAATGCCATATGAGTAACTACATAGTAGCATCAGAGAAGACATAGTCACAGCTTAAGTAGGATGTGGTATGCTTTTCAGAGCGACTGTGTGTAGCATTTTAAATCTGGAGTAGCAATGAAAAAATGATGGAAATGAGCAGATTTGAGTGGGGTTGTGCCTGAGGCAGAGTTGTAGCTCTAATGGCAGCTGTAGAGATAGATAGAGCTCTCTTTGGTAAGAGCTTCATGGTTTCCTCACGTGAAACCAGACTCTGGTCTGGAAATGGTTCCTGGGCATCTCCTAAACAGATGGATGGTGGCTGGTAACACAAGGCTGCTCCCTCCTTGCTCTGTGTCAATATTCCACCTGAAAAGGAGCAAGAGCCACAAGGACAGCTGTGCTCTTTTCCTGTTCCTTTGACTGGTACCAGTGAGGGGAGTCCCTCGAAGCAGTGACACATGCAGACAGCTGGTCTGGTGAGATGTGCTCGCCACTGGAGCTGCAGGCTCTGGCAGATTTCAAGTGAACTCACTTTGCAGCACGTACCCTTCTGGCCATTAAACCCCGCTCTGGTTCGTGCTGCAGCTCCTCTGGTATTCATTTAGCACTACTCTGAGCAGCTGCTGCTATTGCCAGTCTGCAGGAGGAACCAAGCTGGATAATCTGACAGGGTTGGTGGCAGAGGGGATAAGTTTATAACTGAATGACTTTGGCATTGACAAAGATGAACTCGTGGAGATAGGCAAGGAGTTTTACGTTTTCAAATCTTCTCTTCCACTTCTCTGGCTATGAGAAGCACAGAAGAATTTGCACTTAGCTTTGCAGAGAGTCTGTTGCCTGGCGTTGGAAAGTACAGGGTGGCCTTCCAGCTACGTTTGGAAACTGAGAATACATTGTCTCCCTGGCCAGGGTGGCTCACAGGCAGTCTGTACTGCTCATTCGTCAATCCAAGCAGAGCTGATATGATTGAAGTTGTCCTTCTGCATAGCAGCAGTTTGTGTGCTTGGCAAGTGAGAGATCCATTCCTAGGATGTCCTTTATCCCAGGAGTTTCAATTCACTGCGCCCACAACCTTGACTCTCACAACTGAAGCAATCTGTGCTTACAGCTGAGTTCATGTGTGGTTGGTGGTGGAGCCCTAAACAGTGGGCACTCAAGGATTTCTTTTCAGTTTTCCTCCTGGCAGCCCACCCAGGGCTGGGCGTAGCTCTGCAGTGCATTCTGCAGGTGCTCTCCAGGTTGCTGTCAGATCAAATTTGCCAGCTGTGCAGTGTACCTTCACAGCAGCTGAGGTGTGCCTGACACAGCAACCTGATCTCTGCCTGGTCAACCCAAGTATATCCAGGATTAGCTGGCCTCCAGCCTTGCCTGTGTCAGGAGAGCAACCACATGGTTAGTTCACACAGAATTGAGCTCAGGATCTCTCTCTGCGTCATACTTTGCAATAAAGTCACCCTTGGCACCACGTAGTCACAAACCTGACTTCTTGGTCATAGATTGTGTGCTTTGAGTTTGTAAATGAGGACTATGAAGTTAACCTGAAAGACTGCAGATACACCGTTGTACCTGATACAGCAAATATTGTATGCAACTTAAATTGTTGCATATGCCCTTGGAAGAAAACCCTTTGAAGGGTATCTTCAGGCATATAATATGCCTCATATCACAGCAGCTTGTTTCTGCTGGGATTTGTGTTTCAGTTAAAGATGTAGCAATTTTCTCAGGCAGAAGGCTGGGCACTGAGCTGTCCCATGAAGGCATCACTGTCACCTCTTTCCAGCTCCACTATCCACAGTCTGACATTGCCTTCAGAATCTTATTTGGGAAACGCAGGATCTGTGCTGTTCTTGCCAAAATCCATCTTCGTCTCTTCCACTGCAACCTTCCCTTTGTGTGTTGCTGATGCGGGCAAATGTCCCTAATGAAGCTACAGGAGATACCGACTCTTTGTGATGCAGCTCTGGAACGCCGCTTTGGGAGCCCCGGGGAGCAGGAGCTGCTGCTGCTGAGGGGGTGTTGCAGCCTGGGGACCAGCTCCCTCTGCTGCTGGCAGCCAGCCTTCTCGGGCTCCCCAAAGGCTTGAGGCAATGCAAGACCTCGAGCAGTCATTCTGTTAGGGTTCGTGTTTCACAGAGTGAAGTCTGTATTCCTCTGGTGTGATGTTTGATGAAAATTAGGGCAAATGTGCTGGCAGGCAGGGAGCAGATGAGCAGCAGCAATGTCACATGAATGCATGGTTTTCTTATGCCTCTGACTTTAATTCGACTGGAGCTGGGCAGTCTGCTCCATAGATTTGGCACAATTCTAACGGTAGGCTTGTCTTCAAGGGAAGCCATCATCGCTTCTTCTGATGGTAGAAGCGCATCTGCTGGAAAAGGCTCCCAGGCAGTGTCCAGGGATGTGCTGCCTCCTGCCCCTTCTCTCCCCTGCTTTGGGGACTCATGTACAGGGCATCTGTAGTGGCTTGACCCTGGCTGGATGCCAGGCTCCCACCAAAGCCCCTCTCTATCACTGCCCTCCATAACTGGACAGGAGAGAGAAAATAGAATGAAAGGTTCATGAGTGGAGATAAAGGCAGGGAGAGAGATCACTCACAAATTACTGTCACCAGCAAGATAGACTTGACTCGGTGAAATTAATTTAATTTATTACCAGTCAAAATCAGAGCAGGATAACGAGAAGTAAAACAAATCTTACAAACACCTTCCCCCTACCCCTCCCTCCTTCCCAGTCTCTACCTCTTCACCCCCAGCAGTGCAGGGAGATGGGAATGGGGGTTGTGGTCTGTTCATTACATGCTTTTTCCTGCTGCTGCTTGGGGAGAGGAGTCCTTCCCCTGCTTCAGCAGGGGATCCCTCCCACAGGAGACTGCTCTGCATGAACTCCAGCGTGAGTCCTTCCCACAGGCTATGGTTCTTCATGAACTGCTTCAACGTGGGTCACTTTTCTACGGGGTACAGTCCCTCAGGAACAGGCTGCTCCAGTGTGGGTCACTTTTCCATGGGGTACAGTCCCTCAGGAACAGGCTGCTCCAGTGTGAGTCCCCCAAGGGGTCACCAGTCCTTCCAGTAAACCTGCTCCAGCGTGGGCTCTCTCTTTCCATGGGTCCACAGGTCCTGCCAGGGGCCTGTTCCTGCATGGGCTTCCCACGGGGTCTCAGCTTTCTTTGGGGATCCACTTGCATGTGGGGCTCCTCCGCAGGCTGCAGGTGGGTTTCAGCACTCCTGTGCACCTCTGCAGGTGGGTTTCAGCACTCCTGTGCACCTCCACGGGCTGCAGGTGGGTTTCAGCACTCCTGTGCACCTCCACGGGCTGCAGGGTGCAGCCTGCTTCACCGTGGTCTTTACCACAGGCTGCAGGGGAATCTCAGCTCTGCCTCCTGGAACTCTTGCCTCACCTTGGCATCTGCAGAACTGCTCCTTTCACATATTCTCACTTCTCTTTTCCCTGGCCACAATTACTTCTGTGCAGTAACTTTTTTTCCTTCTTAGTATGTTATCACAGAGATGCTGCTACCTTCTCTGATTGTCTCGGCCTTGGCCAGTGGCAGTTCCATTTCAGAGCTAGCTGGCATTGGCTCTGAGGGACGTGGAGGAAGTTTCTAGCAGCTTCTCACAGAAGCCACCCGGGTAGCTCCTCCCACCCCCTACCAGAACCTTGCCATGCAAACCCAATTACAGTATCCATCACCATTTCACTCCCGCTGACTCCACAGAGGCTTTTACTTTAGCAGCCAGCCGCACCATATCAGTGGTTTCATCTTTCCTTGGACCTCCAAGGGATCTGTTCTGTTTTGTGACTGTGCACCCATAACTTGGGTTAAAATTACTGGATGGTTTTCGAGAAAAAATCTTTATGAAATAGCACGTACATGAGGCCATGCCAGAGCTGGCCTGGTGGTTTAAGTCTCTCCTTGCTAAAGGGACTCAAGCCTACACCTTACACTGCAAACCTGGGACTAGGACCCCAGTGCTATTCCAGACCCTTCACAGACCCTGGTCCCAACCCTTTTTATTTTCCTTCACACAGGATGAAAGCAAGGATTTTGTGACCAGTTCCAGAAGGAAGCAGTACGGCTCTTCTGAGTACCTCTTACAGGCTGACACTGCAGGGAAAAGGACAGCCACCAGGGTGGAGCTGCAGGACCCTGAATCCAGCTCCCCTGCACCAGGAGAGGAGCAGGTATGTGAGGGAAGGCAGTTACAAGGCAAGAAGCCAATATCCGAACTGACCTCTCGGTAACCTAACTTAGAGAAGTTGTCCAAAAAGTCTCCACTCTTGTAGGAGAAATCAAATCTGAAGTTAGCACTTCCCAGGGGTGGAGTGGCTGCTGTATTTTCTGTTACAAACTTGTTTCAGCAAGCTTTATGGCTAAGAATATTCTCCCACAACTAAGTGGCACTGCATCTAGTCATCCTCTGGTACATGGATCAATCACGGATGGAAAAAAAACATTTGGAGAAACAAAAGCAGAGTCCCTGCTTCAGCTGGCAGCTGCACTACCACAGTGTTTCTCTGCTGCTACACCCCTGCTGCTCTGCCACCTAAAACACATCTTTCTGGACACGCAAAGCAGTGGAAAATGGCCTACATTATAGTCATTATGGCTTACTGCTTGGAATATAAAAAAAAATGTGTATTTCAGCCTCTTCACAGGGGGCTTCCTTCTGACGATATAGGGGTCCAGACAGATTTCTCAGGTGTACAGTCATG
Organism: Cnemophilus loriae; assembly: GCA_013397755.1. Classification (NCBI taxonomy): domain Eukaryota; kingdom Metazoa; phylum Chordata; class Aves; order Passeriformes; family Corvidae; genus Cnemophilus; species Cnemophilus loriae. Next base: position 1,223,459 of record VZTF01007421.1, read on the forward strand.
CTTAAGTCTGTACAAAAGACTTCCTTTTTCTCCTGGAATTCCCTCTTGGCCTGTTCAGCTGCCGAAGTGCATCTTTCCATTTATGGATCATCCCTAGCAGGAAATATCTAAGACCCCAAACCTGTTTCCAGTGTATTTCACTGGACATTGCTGAATCTTGCTATGAGAGCAGCAGGACTGCAGAGAGGCAGCTGAGTGCCCTTCAGAGTCATAGCTCATGGTGAGTGGCACAGAATTAAGATCCCAGAGGGCCATGGTCCCAGCTGAACTTTGCAGACTGGCATTTAAAGAAAGGTAGTGTTTGCAGCAGAGAATAGTGAACTGACAATGTCCTTGTTGGTAGCTGAGGAAAGAGGCAACCCAGCAATACTCTGTGTGGTCATCAAAAGGTGTATCCCACAGTGACACTCATCTGGCCAGGTGCAGACTCCTGGATCTGAGGCTGTGCTGTGCTTCCTTTGCACTGACTGGGTCAACAGCAAATAAAAATTTTGGTAAAGTCATCCGTGTGACATGCAGACCATCACTTGGGTCTTCTGTCTTGCCCAGACCTCCACCGACTGTAGCAGGAGCCCAAATGTGACACAAGGTGTGCTCCAGCTCCTCCGTTGTCAGGTGTTCTGCATTTCACTGCCAGGACCCACATGCTGGGTGTGGAAATGGGTTCATTACAGGATGAAAAAAGCTCATAACCTCAGCCTACGTGAGGCAGGGCCCAGTCCCTCAGCTTTGGGCTTACTCCCAGCTGACAGAGCCTCTGTCTTCCAAACTCATCCTGTCACTGCTCTCCACCCCCACCATGGGACTGTGATCCTGGTGGGATTTGGGATGGCTGCCAAGGGCAGTTGCAATCCTTGTGTGCGGAGCAGAAATGCTCCAGGGGCAGCTGTGGGTCACGGGCGGTCTGTGATCTTGGGGCTTTGTCTCTTACAGGGTGCTGCCCGGGCTTGCCGGACATCGCGCAGATGAGCTGCATTCCCTTCTCAGTGAACATGGCGAAGCAGGAGGCAGGATAGTACCAAGCTCACAGGCGTCACAGCTGTTTGTAACCTCTCCAGAGGCTTCAACTAGCCTGAAACCAGTTTTGTAATGCGATTTGAGCGGTACAGGAGCTTTACCAGTGAATTCTTTTTCTTCATTGCTGAAGAGGCAGCTGCAGAGACTTTGCTCAGGGGACTCCCACTTCTCATCTCTGTACCTGCAATCTTAATCTTCCCTGTAGGATGATAGGTCTGTCTCCATCTGGAAACTCTGACTACCTAGCCTCTCTGAACAATGGTACTCCTTGCACAAGAGAGAACTTCTTTCTATTCACTTGCGTTCACACAAGATCCCAGCGGTGTCCCTGTGATTACATCCACCAGCCCATGACAGCTGTCCACCACAACTGAAAGCTTTCAGTTCATGTGGAGAGTTTGCATTCTCCTGATACACCCTTGTTGGCTGGGGTAGTGGTCACCTCAGTACCTGTGTTTCCAGCACCCTTTGTCTCTAGGCAAGAGGAGACCGTTCCCCACTGGTTACTTTGCAAATTGAGATGGAAGGAGAGCAGAAAATGTTGTTCAGAAGGAGTTGGTTCCCTATCACTGTCAGTGTCTGCAATAAGCTTTGCATGATCTACTCATCACCAGTTGAGATCCTGCATCAAGAAGTCATCCACTGAGCCAAACCAACACAGCAGCAACACCTCCTCCTGCCTGGGCCCAGGGTGCCATTTATCCGAAGCTTTATGTGTGTCACACTCTGCAGGCAACAACTCTGTGGCTCCTGCAAGGCAGTTGAGCCCTAAGAGAAAAAGAAACAAGTGCTTTTCCTCATAGACAAGCAGAATGTCCTCGTTCCTTCCCAAAACAGGGTGGAGACAGCTGGGTTGGACCCTAAGCTGATCTGCAGTAGCTTTGGTCTGTGCCTCAACCCCTCCCTGCCGTGCCTGGGACCCAGGCGTGGTCAGGGACTGCTTCAGACACGGGCGTGTGTGTCCCCATCAGTGCCCGCAGGCCGAGTGCAGCCGGTGTCACGGGCGGGCAGACATGCTCCCCACAGCTCCAGGAGGTGCTCGGGTGCTGGAGCAGCATCTGTCCTGAGCCAGGTGATTGCACCTGGCTCTCACAGGCAGTCCTTCCTGTCCATCCCATCCCCCAGCTGCTGGGCTGGCCCCTACACCGACACCACCGCCACCCCCGGTGCTGCCTGTCCCTCTCTGCAGCAGGACAAGGATAATGCTCCAGCCAGAAGAGGTCCTTGATCTGTTTCAGAGGTGCTGTGGGAGGAGCTGCACCCCAGTAGCTTCCACGTCTGAGCTGCACCCCACACTTGTTCCCACACCCCACCTCCAGAGGAGCAGGCACCACAGCCATCTGCTTGCCCGTCCTGCACCTCCCTGTGCCGCAGCTCCTCCCTGGCCTGGGAAGTACACACCTCAATTCTGAGAAGAAAATGAATCAAAAAAAAAAAAGAAAAATAGAGCTAGTTGCAAAATATCTATGAAAACATTTATGTAAAAGGGATGTGTTTCAGTGACATGATTATTTTTTTTATAAAGATTGTTTGGAGGAAGGGAAAAATTATTTTTGAAAAAAGGTATTTCTTGTTGGAATTTTAAAGATGTTTTCCCAAGTGTATATTTTTAACCCTTCATTTTATTCTTTTACATGTCATGACATATGTGTCAACTCGCATAACAAGACAAAAAGATAATGCTTTTAAATTAGTACTGAGTGGCAGCTCTAATAATCTTTAAATTATATTAAAATAAATTGTATCCACTCCTCTTACCATTGACATGGCAGTGGTAGTAGAATGCGATAATGGGAAAAAATTTTAAACTCAAACTCCAAACTAAAAATGAAAGAAAATGAAATTCTGAAGCTAAATTCAGACTTCTGAACTGCCTCCCCTGCCCCATGTTTATCAGGAAGGATGGAAATCCTTATGGATTGTGCAGTCTGAAACCACAGTGGATGTAACAGTCCTGGGCCATGGCTGGATCCTTCCCGAGCACCCTGCTCTGCTCAGCACTCACTGTGTGCCAGGCTCACCACCAGCACCCCGAACCAGCTGGATTGCCTGAGCAGCAGCAGCAGCAGCTTCCCCTGCCTCTCTGTGCCCAGCTCAGCCCTGCCCGCGGCAGCTCCGGCCCCACAGCCTGCCCAGCAGTGCCCAGCTCAGCTCTGCTCTGCGGGGCTGCCGGCCCTGCCCACCACAGGCTGCTGCCTCTGGCTCTGCCCCTTCATTTCGTGTGCCCCTCCAAACCAAATCTGCTGCCTCAGCAGCCCAAATGCCTCATGCAGTACCTGCTTGTTTAACCTGGGAGCAGCTGGGAGGCATCTTGGCATGTACCTGCCTCCAGCCGTCCCAGGGCTTCCCTCTCTGCACGTCCCCAAACTCTGCAGCTGTAAACCTGTACCGGTCACAGTCGCCGTGGGAGAACCACTGCTGGCATTGCTGTTCCACCTGCAGAAGCCCAGCACGGTGTGGGGCTCCCCCTGCCCCAGGTCACTGCTGCCAGGACTTGCAGCTTGTACAAACTGCTGGACAGCACGTACACACCGAGGAGGACAAGGATCACTTTGGGCAGTGACTGAACGGCTTTCCTCACAGTCCCAGCCCCATCCTGCTGCAGGACACGGGTCCACGTACCACAGGATGTCCTTAAACATCCACCAGCTTTCTCCTTCTCACCTTGCTGCCATGGATGTGGCTTAGCATGGTGCTCCCATGAGCCTTCCAAGGGAAGTGGTTTCAGTCCTGGCGAGGAAATCTCTGCATCTCTGTGATTCAACCTGCGGGGTGAACGCAGGCTTCCCTGTGCCTACCCACGAAACACTGGCTTACCCACCAGCTCTTCGACTCCACTGCTCACCCCTAGAACACAGCTCCATGTCTGAAGTGCACGGGAAGAACCACCAGCAGCAATAGCTGTTGGGTTTTCTCCTTCTGTCAGCCAGGACCAGGCTTTGCCCGAGCAACCGGAGGGCTTTACCCTGCTGCTCAGCTGGCTTAGCCCCAGCTATTGTCCCAGCAACACAGCGCTGCTGGCACTGTCTTCAGGTGCTTCTCACAGATGATGTCTCTCCTTTCTCCAGCTGCCTCAGTTATTTGTTCAATATTTTACAGCAGATACCTTGAACTCCTGCTCTAGACTCAGTTTCACTGCTTGTAAATACTGGACACAGATGTCACTTGGTAACTGCACACTGGTTGTTTTTACCACAGCTGAGATTAAATCTGAGAAAGAAAACCCTACCTAGTATGGAAAGGGGCCATGCCCTCTAGTCAATGAGTGCAATAGGAGCTGATTGTATTATTAATCTTATAGCAATGACTTCAGGAAACACAATGTGTTTACTCGAATTGCACACTTTTTTTGAACAGCTGTAAAATAGAGTATATGTGTAAATATTGCCATCACTGAAGAAGTATTTGTAATTTTAGCATATAAATATAACAGGCTTTTCAGTAGGCTTGATGATGCACAAGGCCACGCATCGAGCCCTGGGGTAATTCCAAAGTTGTAAATGTATTTGCTGTACAGAGGAAGTGTGTCAGTGCTTGCTGCTCCCAAGGAACCTCAGCTGCTGGTCCCTTTTGGAGAGCCAGTGCTTTCCCCAGAAGGGCTGGCTCCAGTCTGAGGGCCCAGCAGCTCCCTGCTTCATGGAATGGCTTCCTTCATGTCCGGAAACACCTCTGCAGCTCCTCGGAGGCTGTGGGTGTCAGCTTGGCCACTGGTGCTGCGCAGTGCAGCCCCGCGGCCCTCCTGGGGACAGGACCTCCGGCAAGGGAAACGGGCAGGAAGCACAGGGCAGAGCCACGTGCCTTGGTGCTTCCAGAGACACTTGACACAAGCAATTTCCTAGCTCCAGATTGAAGCAATAGTCACATCGGTGTCATCTCTAATGTAGTAGACCTCATCTCTGCCACCCTTGCACAGCGTTGAAGCGATCAGGGCACTGCTCCAGGCCAGCCTCCCGCAGGCTGTGCTGTGTGCACAGAGCACAAAGCCATGGTGTGCAGGTGCCTCCGATGGTCAGGGCCCAAGGGATCATCCTCCTGGGCTGCCCCACGGGCAGTGCCCGCTCCTGCTTTGGGGAAGCAGCACTCGAGGCTGCATGGAATGTATTTTTAAGAGAATAAATCTATTTTTTTGTATTTGTGAACGTATATTTGGGTGGGGCAGCTTAGTTAGAAGACAAATAATGCAAGAAATCTTTTCATAATCACAGGTTCATCCAAGTTAAGCAATTTTCCAGGGTTGCAGTATTGCCTTTTTCCCTAAAATAAACTTTGTGTCCAACAAAGCTATGAGCAGTGTTCCACCCTCTTAGAACTTGCCCTGTCTCAGCACGCTGAGTAGAGGAAAGCCCGTGCTTTCCTCCCCAGGCTGCCCCTGCCCTGGATACAGATGGTGCTCACCTCCTTCCAGTGACACAGTGCTCTTAGTCTGCATGCCAAATGTAAACACACACGTATCTGCATGTCTCTCCTGACTCGAACACTGTCAGCGCTACAGTATATAACCAATAAACACTCTTCTCTTTTTACGTGGCTCTGATGTGGTGTTTACAGCTGAGCCCTGGTTACAGCAGTGCCCATTGCGGGGGGTGCTGCTGCCCCTGGGAGAGGCACTGAGGCAGCACAGTGTGTCTGTGTGTCAGTGTCTGTCTGTCTGTCAGTGTGTCTGTGTGTCAGTGGCTGTCTGTCAGTGTGTCTGTCTGTCAGTGTGTCTGTGTGCACACACTGCAGGGCGGTTCAGTGCTGCAGCTGAGCACCTTGCACTTCGTTTTGTGCCTTGGTTGAGACAGATCTCACACACCCATTCCAGGCTGCATTTCAGGCAGGGCTGGTGCACACACAGCACATCGAGTTGTACACAGCCACTCTCCACTGAGGCTAGCTGAGCTGGGCATGGCCTTGCTGAGAAGGGGGGGAGGAAGGGCATTACTGCAGAGTGAAACGAGTCACCCCGTGGTTGGAGTTCCTTCACTCTGCCAGTACTGATTGTAATGGAAGCAGGATGCATTGGTCAGGTCCTGGACGATGCTGGAGGATACAGAGGCAGAACAAGTGACAAAGTCTCCTTCATGGTTTCCAGCTGTCTGCAGCGTGCAGGCAGAGTTAGCACAGATACCAGAAGAATGAGCAGCTGTCACATACAGGATTGAGCCCATGTAACTGTAATTTGAAATACATCGATTTGCAAAGGGTGCACCACACTTTGTAGAAAAAAAATCTTTTCCTTGTATCTGGTTTATTCTGGTTGCAAAACTGGACATGTTTTCAGCAGCTTTATAAAATGGGTTATTATTATGGATGGACAGTTTAGGAATCATCCACAGCTGTCACTTCAGCTGCTGCTCCCTGGGTAGAGCCCATTAGAGCAAGGTGAAGTCCTACGGAGATACCGTCTGTTAAATATTTGTCTAAGAAAACTGAATTTGGCTTGGCTGAGCCCTTTCTGTCCCAGTTCACACAGGCAGCTACTGAACATCATTCAAGAGGTGGTTGTTTACCTGTAGCTACAAAAACTGCTGTGTCTGGCCTGCTAAGAGCAGCAGAGACCTGTAAACGTGACAGTGGTGTTAAAGCTGCCACGTCTGCTCTAAGTCACAGTCACACTGCTTCCAAAAACAGCCAGTCTGCACACTCCAGCCACGCAGACCTGCAGGTCACACCCACCTGAAAGCCAAGTGAGCAACATTCTAAATCCTTACCACCTCTACAGCCATGCTCCCTCCTGTGCTGACCCAAAACAAGCACGGAGCACTGCAGAGATGGGGAGATTCTGGCCCCTCCGGGCAGAGGGGCACACAGGAAGCATCAGAAGGGGTGTGCAAGGCTTAATGCAGGTGAATGGAGCACAGGGGGTACTGCATCCACACTGAAATCTAAACTGCATCCTCCACCACTGACAGCTACAGAAAACTCTGGCTTCTGTTGCTGAGCAGGGATTCAGGAGTTGGATACAGCTGGTGTGGCTGCAGTGATACCTGCTCAAACTTACCTCAGACCGTGCAGAAGTGGCCTGACACTTGTCTGGAAAAGATGCCTTTGGTTACATTAAGTTGAGGACTATTTTATTTTCCAGTGGGACTGAAGTGCTTTTAAGAGTTTTGACACTTTGCTAGAGCACACAGGATTTCATGACAGAGACAGCACCATGAGGAATTGTGCAAACCACCCCACAGATCTGGAGACCCACTTACCATAGCACCCCACTTCTCAGATCCCTTTCCCATCTTAGTCAGAGAAGCCAAGAGTAGCTCCGTTGTTGTTGGATTTTAAAGGTCTGTCACATCTCTCATCCTGGAACAGGATTTCTCTGGATAGTGGTGCTGATGGACTTTTACCTGAACATAAGGCAGGGACTCTTGACTTTCAAATTACTCTCTACTTACTCTGTCACCCCCAGACACTCCTCCTCCATGCCCTACTGGACTTTTAAGTCCTGCCCCCCTTCTGTGGCAGTTCTCTGACCAACCATCACAAATCTCTCTGGTCCCTGGAAGGCACAGCAAGGCACAATTGCCGAATACCACCCCTTTTCATCAAGGGCTCCAGTGGCAACAACGTTTGCAAGTTAGAGACCTGGGGAACGTAACACTGATTCAAATGGAGGTTGGGGATAAAGGGTCTCCCATGGCACCAAATCCAACTACTTCCAATGGGCTTGGTCCTTGACACCTCCAGTCTGTCTCATTCACAGCCCAATATCCCGGCCACATCAGAGCCTCCCCTTTCTCCCAGCTTGTTAAAAGGACTGGCTATGGAGATAGCCCCTCACAGACCTCAACATCTAGGAGAAAACAACCAGAAGACAATAGACGTGGTCAGGAGGATGAATGATCTCCAGCTGCAAAGATACACAAGAAAACAGCAGAGGGAACAACGACAGAGGATGGAGAGTCTGGCCAAAGGCAACAGAGCAAGAAACAAGACAGGTCTGCAGTCATGCTTGAGTGTGTGTATTTTCCTCAGGAGGAAGCAAGGGCAGTGTAATTGGAGAGGGACAGGCATGGAACAAGAGGAGGCACCAGTCCTCTGGTAAAGGTGCAAAGACCAGAAGGAAGCTGGGGTAGACTGCACACGTGCAGACATTGGGTCAGAGAGTGAGAACAGAAACAGTGAAAAGCAAGAAAGTCCACATGAACAGAGACCATGGATAGGTGGGACAGACATAAACTGCAGAAACAGGATGAGAGAAGTTCAAGAAAGAAGTCTAATGCTAATAGGGAAAGGAAGAGAGGGAGAAAAGAACTAAAAGCTTACATAAAACTGCTCTGTGCAATGAAAGGAAGGCTCTGTGTGCTGAGTTTTAAGGTGACTATGTGGAAAAGCAGCCAAACCAAAGTTATTTTCAGAAGCATTAGGGCAGCTGCCACATCATTTCATCAGCCTGGCAGAAACAAAGCCAGGGGGTAAAGGGTGCATCCCTACACTGAGCAGAAGTCAAGAAACAGGTTCTTCAGCTAACTTTACTGTCTAGGCAAGTCTGTCTCTATATAAACAAGTACTAATATTTTTTCTTTTGTTGGAAGTATTTAATAAAACAGTATGCTTAGCATACTCAGTGATACCAGGTTACTCTCTACAGCAGGATGCAGATGGTGTAGCAGCCAATGGACCATTTTGGAGAGGTGTGATTTGCTGTTACTGGTAGGCAGTTGTTTTCCCAAATTCTTGAATGCCAGACAGGAATAGAATTGGTCAAAAATATTACTCTTCAAAACAAAGTCATAAAAAAAAAAAAACCCCACAAAGAAATTTACATACATTCTACACTAAGCTACTATTCGTAGCAACCAGCTTCTAGAGGCCCTTGTGCAATTACGAAATTGTAAATACACACATAGGTAGAAAAAACCCCTAAACACCCTAAAAAACCCTCCAGCTATTTTGACTTCCAAGAAGTATCTGCAGAGTCAAAGTCCCTGACCAGCTTTGCAGTAAAGGATTCTGTTTACACTGACCCTTCAAACAGCTCTAAGATTCTGTAAAAGGCTGCCGAGCCGAGGCTCCGGCAAGCTTCCGTGAGGCCATTCTGAGAGCAGGGCAGCGCAGGAACTCAGGGTCCTCTCAGCAGACACTGCTACAAACTACTCGAGCATCTCCATGCCGGGGTCCACAGCAGCAGCACCGCGGGCTTCGCGCTCCTCTTCCGCCGCCTGCTGCGTGCCTCACATGCCGGCAGCCGGCTGGGGGGGCACGCCGGGCGCGGGCTGCCGGGGCAGGGTGTACATGGCCCCCAGGAACTGGTCCGCGATGCGGCCGGCCTCCCTGAGGCCGCTGAGCAGCGCGCCGTGCACGGTGGCGGGGTAGTTGCGGATCGTGTGCTCGCCCGCGAAGAACAGCCGAGGGATGGGCTGCGGGGAAACAACACCGACAGCGTTTGCTTGGGTTGGTCAGATTCTGCAGCAAAGGGTACTTACAGAATGCCAGGAGTCCTCTAATCACAGCTCGATCCCCATTAATGTTGATGCCTTAGGATTCTAGCCTTTGTATTTTTCAGATCCTGTACTGCATTAGTGCGTAACTCCAGACTCCGTACAGAGGGTTAGTTACTGTCTTCACATTCTGGTCAGACAAAACAAGGACACCCTCCAGGCTCAGGCCCCGACAAGTGTAAACAAAAGGGAATTGGGGGGGAGCAAACTGGGGGTATATGACCTCATTAAGCTGTAATTGGAGGTTTAACCCCTGATATGTAAATGGACCAAACTTACAACTGTCTGAAAAACTCGTGACCATTGTCCATCTTGGGTGTAGCCCCTCTTGGAGGCTTTTGACTGCCCAAGGTGCAGCTTTTGAAGGCCTTTCATAAATACCTGCTTTTATTTCTCTTCATCTGGTGTAGCCTCTGTTCTAGGTAGCCACTCCAAGGCATCAACATGAAGATGGTGCATATAAGATAGTGTGTATTGAACCTATTTTAACCCGTGTACAAATTACCAAGAAAATAAAGCTCTACTGGATAAGCAATGTTTGCAGAGCCAGAGGAGCAGAGGAGGGTCATGTCCCAGCTGTATCCACACAGCATTTACAAACTGGAACTGTAACTCTACAGCCAAATTGTCAAACGTATTTAGGATGAATAATTTCTGATCCTGGAACATGAACTCTAGCACAATAAACAAACAAAAACTTCAACAATTCACTTAAATCAGCGGTTTCTCTTTAAACTGAGACCTAAAACAACTACCCACAGCATCATAAAAAGTGGGAGAAAAATAAATGTTCATATATTACATTCTGCAGGGAATCATTTTATTCATAGCTGTGTGTATGAATGACTTGTGTCATTAGAACAAGAACTCAAACAAAGCCAAAGCCACACAGCCTTTCCTGGCAGTGCTTTCAAGAGTGGCTGTTGCTTTCAAACTTAATTCCCTCAACGTGATCTGGAGATGACTCCTGCCCTCATTGTGTTGGCCCCCCATTTGGAAGAGACCTTTTGATTCCTGTTCTTCTCATTCTGGCCTTCACCCTCTTTCAAATCTCTACAGCTCACTTAAATATGGTGATGGACAACAAAAATATGGAATATGAAACACAGGTATAATATTAAATACTCTGTTCAGACATAACCAAACTGGCTTTCTGAATAAAAATGCTCTTTTTTTAGCAAACAAGACAGCAAACCTGTGATGACAGAATTCATGAATGAAAAAATTAATTATTTTACAGGTTTTAATCATTCATCGTAAGATGCAAGTTATCTAAACCTGTGTTTTGATACGTATGCAAATTACTCAGAAAAATCATTGTGTTTTGAGGTTTTTCTAAAAATAACTGGGACATTTCTCACCTGGGGAGCACCTGGAATGGCTGGCCCTGGAGTAATGGGCTGAGCCATCAAATCATAGTCATTCCCAGAGGATCCAGCAGCTACGTAGGAGTAGGATCCCCGCGCCCAGGGGTCAGCACGCCAGCGGGACACCACAGTCTCTTTAGGCTGAGACAAGACAGGAGCTTCAGTTGCTGAGACAACGCAAATTCTACAGTTTGTGACAAATCCAAACAATGCAAATTGCAACGACATAAGGAGCAAAGTCCTTGGGCTGAGGTTAATGGTGGAACTCCACGTTTATATTTTATGGTAACACACTCTAAGGTAAATCTTTGATGGCAGTTCCTTAAGTCTTCCCAATCCATTACCAGACCTACTGCATGTAGATCCTCAGCTGCAACTCAGGCTTTTTCCAGCTGCACACGCTGCTGTGTGGGCACTGTTTCCCCTGTTTCCCCTCCCATTATCAACACGGCAAACACACCCTTCCCACTCCCCCAGCCCCAGCCGAGCTGACCTGGGGCACGGCGCTGCTGCCAAAGATGCCTTTGAGAATGGCGAGGCACCGGCCAACAATGACATCATCACTGATATTCTCCATGATCCCTGCTGCTTCTCCTGCCACCAAGGCCAACAGAATTGGTGCTGGAGTGGGGGGGGAGGAGAGAGAGAAAAAAACAACTGAATTATTGAAATCGAACATTTTGATCAGACAAGTCGGACTTGGATAGACACGGATCTGCCACGAGGTTAGAGACTCAACAAATCCAACAAAGTTAGTCCTAAATTTTCCACCATCATGTCAATCTAACAAAAAAGAAAATGAATTTACATATGCCTTGGTACTATTTAGAATTATCAAGAGAATTCATGTATTAAAAAGTAAATAAAACCATCAGGAAGTACAGCATGCAGAAGAGACAGGAAGATTTCTCCAGTGAAGACATCACTTATTTGACATAGGGGCATCCACTGGAATTTAAGAGCCAATCATGCTACATTTGAGGGAGTTCAGTACCCTCCAAACCATCTAAATTTAGGTATGATTAACATCAGCAGAGCAGTTCAGTTACCAGTACTTCCTTCACACAAATATCCAGACTTCTCCATTACCAATGCACACTCACATTAAATAATCTCAATGGAGTGAAAACGATGAGCAGTAGAACAATTTCCACAAAAGCAACAATTCTGAGAAGAATTCAGAAGTAAAATGGACAGGTATCAAATAACTCAGCTGCCATGAGATGCCATTGCTAAGAACATTAATGTAATTCTAGGATACACACAACATAGATGTTGTTTTCCCTCTGGCCAGCTGTGGTAAGAGTAAGCTCTCATTTCTGGCAGTCACAAAGTCAAGGAAAATTTAGGTAAGTATTGAAGAGCTACCAAAATAACCCGAGGGCAAGAAACAGGCACTTACAAGTGACTCAGACCTCAGCATAGTTACTTAATGAAAACCCTCTCGAATCTTTCTCCTGCTGGAGACATTTATGAACTCTTAAATTTAGCAAAGAAAATACTACAGCTAGGAACAGATGTCAAGCATGTTGAAACAGAAAATAAAGTCCCTGCTAAAAATCTGGCTTAAACTTTTCTACAAATTTCCAAAGAGATTAGTGAATTTGTTCTATCCTGGTACACATGGAGATGATGGATGGTGTACGTTCCCATCAAGTCCTTAAAGACAATGGGGTGAAGTTCAGCTTCAAATATTCAGGCTGGAAGACCCAATAAAATAGTCTGGTTAAAAACAATAGCCTTTAAAATTCTGAAGAAGCAGGATTAGTAAGAGTTGTTACTACACACATAATTACACTACTCAAGACACAATTAAGACATAAATATGCAGGATTAAAAGCATTTTATTGGAGAAAAAAGATACAGGATGGCTCCTGTAGTTTAACTCCATTTTCTAAAAGATTAAGGCCAGTCTTTCAGACAACTGAAGGAAAGAACAAAAAACTCATTTCCTATCATCCACAGACATTGGGAAATTTTTTTTGTCATTTCAGCATCAAAGTTTTTCCTTGTTTGCTATCCTTGACACTGAGATCCCTGAACTTCCCAGCAACTATTCAGTAAACATATTTTTTCTTGATGGAACAACTGCATAATCAAAATACAACTTCCAATGAGTTTCTTAGTGAAAACATGAATTCAGACAACCCCACCCCCCCCCAAAAAAAAAGAAATCCAGCCTTTTTCGTAAGCATTTATCTAGACCTGAAAATGTTATTGAGTCACCTGGATTAGTTCATGATTGTAACACAAAGGCAGATTCCTGCAGCACAAGAGTGACTATTTCACTATGTAAATACCTAAGTGCTGCTCAGAAAAGCTTCTTGTACAATACCCATGTGCCACTGCTCCCCAAGAAATTCTCTGCTCGAGGCTGGGGTGTTTACTAAGCCTTGATACCAAACAGCAACATGGTTTAGCCAGAGATCAGTAACCACAGAGATATGATAAAAATGAGGCCCTTTCTCTATCTCATCTCTAGGAAAAACAGAGGAGTCAGGCAAGAAAGCAGAGACTGGAATGACACTGGACTTCCAGAAAACACCGAGCGTTTCCGCCAGGCGTTCCCCTGCCTTGGGGATGGAGTTTCTCCACCTTCACAGCCATGACAACAATCCAACAGTGTGGTGGAGCAAGAGGCACCAGCAGCATCAGGTCAGCTGCTCCAGGCCAGGCTCAGTGTTCCTGAGCCAACAGATCTCAGCAATCATTCCCCTTGGGCTGGACTGAAACCTCTGCGAGCACTCCTGTCCGAGCTGCAGCAGGTCACCCAGTACAGATCCGTGCAGATCTTCACCTCGTCCACTCCTCCCCGCATCTTTAGACACTTCTCAGAGGCCACCTGGTCTCTGCCAACCCAAGAACTTTTACAGAACTCCCGCACACCTCATGCAGCGTGTGCTGTGATACTTCTGGTTCTTTTGTTTCTGTATTAATAACTTCTTCAACCTATTCAGTTTACAGAGTCTCTCCTAAAATACTCTGGCTGCAGAAATACAGATGATGACAGCAATAAACAGCAGCCACACAAGTTCAGTCAGATCTACTTCAATGTTTCACAGGCCAACCACCTTAACTGCCACCCAGCTATCCATGAGAAATGCTAATTGTTGTTTTTGATTTCAGCCATCTGACTTGTGCTTCAACATGAGGTTTTACTGCATTTCTGTTTCATTTCTACCTGCTCTGCCTATCTTCATGAGAAGGAATGCTTAGAATTTAGCATGTGAAGCTAATTTGTACATGACATGATCTTTCCATCTCAACCAAAACCACGATGCTACTTGTTAACTATATAATAGAGCCATCATAAAGCCACAAAAGCCACAGGAACAGCCTTGCTAGCCAAGGCTCATTGTATTTCTCCAGTAAAATCTTACCAAGCATTTTAATAATTCAATAGCCTAGAAAGGCACTTCCCTTGCACAGCAATTTTTTCCAGTTAACAGAGAAACCTGGCCTGCTTATGACAGAATGGAACAAAACCCACTGGTCATCTGCAAAACAAGTAACTACTCATTTAATAATGCTCCTTATATATACACCTTTGCATTTTAGTAAATGGCAGTACACTTACTGCAGAGATCTCCTGACCATCTATGGTGGCAGCACCAGCTACAGATAAACCCAAACTGCTGATGGCACAGTCCTGCTGTAGCAGTAATGCCATTCAACAGGCACAGCCTGGAACCCAATTAGTAAACTCACACTTACCTACGTGCTGCCCTACCCTGCTACAGAACTGTCTGCAATCAGTGCTGTTCTCTGCTTCCATCTGTCTCCCTAAAAATCCTGTCTTCTTATCATACCCATATGTGAACACTAACAGCAGTTTAAAAAGTGGTTTTTTCTAGATCTGAAACTATACAAATAAGACATTAGCAAAAGCAGACATGCAGCACAGCTACCTTTGTACAGGTTCCAAAAGAGGAAAAGTTCTCCTCTGCTTGCAGTAGTGCTCCCAACATGGCCAAACAAATTGACACTTGGATCCCAGAAGACACGATCAAAACACAACACAACCTAGAAAGAAGGACTACCAACAGTTAGGAAGAGCACAGGGAAGAAATAAAAATAAAGACAATTACACTCACTGATGTTTATCACTGGACAGATCATGAAAGGGAAATCTGGTGAATATATAGTGCATATACATAATACATAGAGGTGTATTCCTACAACTGCCTTCCCACAGGTTAGTGTGCTCTCAGAGTTTACCAATTTTCTGGTTACCAAGTTCCATCAGATCTACTTCTGCAATTTAATTCTTTTCAACCTGTGTGGGAAGTAGACAAGAGGCCCTTACAGTTCCTCAGACAATTTTCATCATCAAACCCTAGCAAAACCCCAGCTGTGGAAAAGGCATTCTTCCTCTCCCCCAGCAGACATATTCCACCCACATTTCAGATTCTATCTGTGACAACCTCTGGCCTGCTGCAGCTCCCCCAGTGACAATGCACCTTGTTCAGGTTGCCAAATCCCATCCGCTGCACTGCAGAAGTTTTCCACTCTGGGAGAGGTGGCACAAACTGAACTGCTGGGGGCTGCTGTTTCAGCACTCCCAAGGGCAGAGTGCACAGCACAGCATCACATTTATAAATGAAGGTCTGGCTGGTAGATCGGGTATTTACAGCTATCACTTCACAGCCTGGAAAGGGGAGACAAAAACACTTTAACAGGCCAGGAGGCAAGAGCATTGGATTAAAAATTAAAGGAATTACCATAACCACATCAGAAAATATTTTGTTTCTGGAGACGGCTTTACACTAACAGTGCTTGTAGGCACGTTGTTACTGGCCATTTAGCTCTGTTCCAGGAAACACAATTAAGGTAGCATCTGAAAATGGCCTTACTGGGATAAGCCTAAAGGTTCATCCAGGTCAGTAAATATTATTTAAATATATCCATAAATAAACAACAAGTAGAGAGTGAGCCTCTCATTACATTGCTCTCCCAGCTGACAGTTTCCCAAGCCCAATGTTTTGAAGAACAACAAAAAGATACATTCCTTCCATTACATTCATTTCTACTTCTAATACCAGGTCCTGTGGCACCAAGCCCTAAGCAGTCCCACACCTCTTACTCCAAATGCTTCAATCAATGAAGTAAATAAATAAGAGAATAAGCATGAACAATCAGTAAATACAACTGAAAAAGACTGTGTCAAATGAGTCACAGAAATAATCAAAAAACCATTCAAGGTTAATAAATCTCTAACAACTACTTACACAGTCCCAATAAGAGACGTGGCTGTTTCTCTAACCCCAAACATGTCACCGGAGGGGTTTTACAATACCAGCCCTCACACCTACTTCCAGAAGCACTGAAATCTACCTTCTATGCTCACATTCCCTCAGAGCAGCTCCCTGCAGGGTTCGTGTACCTGATGCTGTATAGCGAACCTGTCGAACCGCCGTGTTTAATTTAATATCCAACCCTTCTGCTAAGGCCACTGGCACACAGGAATATCCATTCCTCACAGTCAAGTGGCTGCCTGTGAATTCAAAGTCATCATCCTAAAATGAAGAGGCACAAAAAGCATGCATTCATAATGAAGTCCCCACAGTCAACAGTAAATAATCAACAACTCTACACAATGGCAAAAAATATTCCAAAACCTTTTTTTAAAGAGTCAAATAAATGTGAAATTCCTTCAGATTATTTGTCAAGTAATAAGTATGGAAACTCTCAGCAGACAGTACTGCTAGAGATTGTTTTGGCACTAACAAAAAGCTGTCTGGAATTTCATCATCAAATAATAATCACATAAGAATTCAGTACCTGCACAAAAGCAGACACACTTAACAGTCAGAAACTCTTAACGTCGACAAACTTTGATGAGAATGAAATAAACATAGCTCGAGTTTTTAGTGAATTGCTGAGTAGGGACTACCCACCTGGTCCCAGTGCTTCAGTGAAAGTGTAGAGAGGGGTGTAGCATTAGCAAATTCTAGGTTTGCAAAATGCCAGTCGAGTATTTGCCTGTCTCTTGATGACAAATAAACATCACTAGAAAAAACAAATATAACACAAAGACATTTAGTTTGTTAGAACAGGATATTGTAAATGCATTGCTTCTGAAAATTTCTTCACAAGTCATTTTTGAGTCTCTCCTTAGTCCAGAAATAAAAATGTTAAAAAACAACACAAACAGATTCCGTTTCAAACATCCAGACCTCTCTCATGAAAGCTGAGTACCAAAACCCAGAAAATTCAGGTTTTAAAAGCAGAGTTCATGTAAAATACTCAAAGGAAAGCTAAAAACTTCAGAAATAAAAAAGGTTACATAAATAAAGGCTTAAGTAGCGTGCATTAGGAAAACAACAAAAAAACCTAGTAAAACTGCACAGAATAATAATATTCTGCCAATATAAACAGGATTGTATGCTGGCATTACTGACAGGTATTTAAAACCCCAAATGCCTTTTGAGATCAGGCACTGATTACTGCCAGGATTTCTACAGAATCACCCTAGCTCAGAGCCACCTTTTCTGTTTGAGTCACCTCTAAAAATGAGGAAGGTGAGTTCTAAAGCTGAGGGAACTCAAACTCCATGTTTGTACCTTTCTAACCCCCTGAGTTCCCACAATAAAGGAATACCATAGCATTTCTGAAACTCAGGGAAAAGAGAGTAAAAACTGCCTTCCTAACTATTTATGCTTTTAGTTTGTATCTTTACCTTGGTGGATTGGCTTCAAGTTCTTGTAATTTCTCTTCCAGCTTTCCTTGTGTTTCTGCCAATTCATCATACTCCTATTAAGATTAAAAGCTAACTTTAAAACCAGTTTACATGTAAAAGGACTTGAAGACAACACGTAGCATCAGCGTGCTGATCATCCATCCATCAATCATCCATTGAGACTGGACCTAGTCTCAAGAGAAATCACTAGAAAATCCGTGGATTTAGTGGAAGCTAAATCAAGTTTGTTATTTTTTTTCAACATTTAATCCAGCGTATTTTGCTCTTCTGCTCTTTGTATATACAAAGTTCTGTGTCACACTGCAGAAAAGATTAGTTTGGTGATATTTCAGGAATTTAAACACTTGGAACTGAAGAACATGAGGGTGCATTACACTCCTGATATTTTAAGGGTTCCTATGGTTCGTATTGCACAAACTATTTCTTCTTTTCTTCTCTCTCTTAAAAGTTTATAGCAAACATCAAACACGGAGATTTCCAAAGCAGAATCAATCACACATAAAAACCAAAGAAATGATCTAATTCAAGCTTCTTCCTGATTTTAAAAAATATAAGTAAAACTAGGTATAAAGGCAACAGTCATCTTCCCTCAAAGCACAATAATTTGGAGTGTCCAATAAAAGCAACAGGAGCACAAAGCTGTTCACTGGTGACAAAATAAAAGAGCCACTACTTATGTATATACACTTACACAGAGCTTCCAAATAAAGGGAAATATCCTCTGTTTAAAAGTAGCTGAAAAATGATCTTTGGTTCTACCTGACCTGGGTTAGCATCCACGTCTTTCACCACCATAAATAGGACAGTTTTTACAGTTTCCTTTTTAAAGCACATCTCTACATCCAGATATTTGCAGAGAGGGGAAGTAACTCTGCTCGTCAAGACAGAGCTCTGTACATGATAATCTTTGGATAGAAAGAAGTCTTCTATTCAAGAAACCACCTTTATTTGTCTTAGAGAAAAGGTATGGAGATCTTATTTCCAGACCATTGTGAAATCTAGCTGTATTAAAGACCAAATCTGACACAAAAATTCATCTTCAAAACATTATGTGCTGTCTGACACGAGCCAGCACAGACTCATCTAAAACTGAGCTTTAGTACGCCCCAGCTAAAGGTACTCAGTGCAGACCTATCAGTGGTACAACCCAGAGTCCCTGTCAGTCACATCCTCCTGAAAGCACGGGATCACAGAGATTTGGAAACATTTATATTGGCTGGTTTTATCTGGCTGCTGCAGTCCTGAGAAAGCAGACTAACACGCTGTGTGTGCGTCCCCCTTCACCTTGCAAAGCGCGGTCAGGTCTCTGTGCTTGCTTTTCACCAGGAACTCTGCTGTAATATCCCGAGGTGGCTTCACTTCTGATGCCTCCTTATACTGCTGATGAAGTTCTTTAATCTTCTCCTTTAAATTCACCATCTTTTAAGACAGAGCAGGAAAAGGAAGAAAGGGGAAAAAAAAAAAAAAAAAAAGATGAAAGGCAGATTTCAACAAGTTACTGTGTAAACTGGATATTCACCTCAAACTATGCCACTACGTGAAAGATTTCCAGGTTTTGGCAGGTATCACTTTTATGCAATTCTACCTCCAAGAAGCCACAGTAAATGCCACCAACCCTCAAACAGCATGGCTGAAACCCAACATCACTGATTTCTTACTGCGTTGCAAGTAATTTGAGAGTTGTCCAGAAACGTTTTTAATTTGAGAAACTTCTACAGTAAAGTAAAGATGTCATTTACCACCAGCAAAAATAATGGAAGTAGTCCTGAACCACTGTTTCTGTACTACAAATCAGATGTGCAGGGAAGACAGTAAACATTTCTAAATAGCCCCCAAAAGCCTCAGCCAATATCAGCATATCTAAAGGAAGCTATGAAACATCACTGTTTATCATGTCTGTCCTCCTCATTTCTTTTCCCATATTATGTTTTATGGTTTTCTGCCTAATCAATTTTTCTCCTCCTCAAGCAGGACACACCTTTGTCCTAACAGGGCTTCTAGGTAGGTCTTAAGCAAAGAGATATTTTAAGAACAGCATTAATAGCAACTTTCTGATACTTTTCTTTGGACATTTTTGTACATTTTGCCACTTTCTGAGGAACACAATGCTTATCATCTTGTTCTAAATGTCACCATCTGACCTTGTTAAGAAGATCTTTCAATTCCTCCTGTGTTTTCACAATTTTTTTCCAGTGCTCAATCTGCTCATCCTTCACATGCTTCTCCTGCAATCTGGAAAAGGTGAGAAGTGAGAGTCAGCTCAAGATAAAATCCTTGTGTAAATGAGAAAACTTATTATCACGATCTCATTAGTGGAATGCAATAAAGTCACATGTCTTGGGATATTTTAGTAAATACGTGTATGGCAATTGGAAAATGAACGCAGGTTTCTGTAAATAAGGGATACATGACTAGCTAAAACGTGAGTCTGAAGTTACCTGCTGCTACTAAAGGCCATTACAACTGCCATCAGCTTTCAAGTAGTGTTAGTGCACTGTATGGACACCAATCACACTGAGCCACTGCAGCAATGACTTTCAGGAAACTTTCAAGAAGAGAGGTTTGCTCCTTTACCCATCTGTGAGATCAAGCAGCTGTATTGAGGGTAATGCTTACCTCTAGAACACCACGATTGTTTCAGGCATCTTTTGGAAATTCATCCACAAAATAGGGAAGTCTACCAAAAAGAGAGAAGTCACTTACTGTATGACAACCTCCAGAGCCTGACCCAGGGAGACAGGCTTATTATTGAGAACATTAAAATCCAGCTGATGACTGAGATAGGATGTGGCTTCCAGCAGACGGTTAAATTCTTGCTCCACCATTTCATCTTTCTCTTTGGGAACCTAGGAGACAAAAGAACAAGCATTGTTCTTAACCCATTCATAAATAATACAGCTGCTGAGAATAGCCCTTGTAAAAAAAAATTTAATACCCTCAGCTCTCTCCAGTGGTCAGACACCAGGGTCTGTACAACACAAGGTCACACTTTGCCAGGATGGGCACAAGAGGAGCTGTCAAACCACGATGACAAGAGACTTCTCTTGCAAGAGAAAACCAAACAGCCTTACGGGCTCCTAAGATTTCCTTACTGGAAAGGAAGGTGTGTTCATCAAAGCTACAGAAGCTTGCCAAAAGACTCTGATGGCAGGATGGCTCTACACAATCACAAGGCTTTAGAAGGCTCAGTGAAGTAGACAGACAGGAATTTATCTTCTGGAATGGTCACTGTGACTAAGAACTACGAATCCAGTTTCCTAGGATGATGGTGGAAACACAGCAGGGCACGTACGTGGTGGGATTTAACTGTACTGGTGATACTCAGTTAAAGAGTGAGTGCTGGCAGGGTGAAAATACCTGTTATGTGATGAGAGGCCGAGTGCTGGAAAGAGCAAACCTCACATCTGTTAAACCGCGCATGGGTTAAACAAAGGACAGAGAACTTGGCTTCCACAAAACCTCTGAAATGCAAAGGTAAAAACTCATGTGGGAAGAGCAGGTTTTAGAAGAGTATGTGCAGGTATGCTACACTATTACTAAAATGCTTAAAAAGGGACACACACTTTCCTTCTTCCCTCTCTCTGCAAGCCATCTCATGCTAGACCAATAGCCTGCTAACAAACATACTTGAGGTATTACCTCTTTTTTAAAAGGTTCATAGAAACAGTATCAGACTTACAGCTTGTCCATTCGCTTCATAAAGTGGACATTTTTGTTTGATCTTTGCCAATTCCATATTTACTTGTTTGCTGACCACAGCCATGGGATTTCCTCCTGGAAAAGATTTTACATAGTTAACAGAGACTCCTGTAAAATTTGTCTCCAACTGAACAAAAACTCCACAGTTAAAGCAGTTTCACAGATCAAAACACCAACTCCAGTGTATGCATTCCAGTGACCTAGTGTAGCACTGCCAAAGGTCTGCACTTCAGTGCTTCCTGCAATGAGGACATGGAAAAAAACCTGCCCACTGAAACTTCAAGGACAGGATGATTATAGGGTGATTATACAAGCAGAGCCCCAGAGTGGCAGCAATCTTAGTACGATTGAGAGTTTATAGGTGTAAACACATCTGCAAGCAGAGCGTTTGAAAAGTCAAGGAAAGCTCTCAAAGCTGCACAGTAACAGGAGCTTTAGTGCAAGCGTAGGGACATGGAAACCAAACCAAAAGAACTCAGTTCCTAAAAACTTAGTGGAACTCCAACAAGTGAATACAATCTTCTTAGATTCTTCTTAGCAGAGTAACCACGTCAGTAACTGATGCCATCCCATAAAACAGTAATAAATAGGAAGAAATATGGCTTGTTTGTCATTGTTTTTACAACTATTTTTGAAATCACACAGAGAAAGGACTTTCAGGGTTTAAACTCTGAAGAAGGGCTTTCTCTTTAGAATGGCTCTGCATTTCCCCTCCTCTCTTGTTTTCCCATGTAAATTGAAAGAATACATTCTGTCTCTTTAGGGTCTCTCCCATCATATAGCTTTGCTATTTATGCAAACTACTAACTGCCAAAAAGGCTGAATGAGAACACGCACTTTTTAAGAGTTAAAAATACCCAATTATTTTGGCCATGATAGAAAACAGCATTAAGGTTTCACATTTACAGCATCTTGCCCCCCCAGTTTTCCTCCCCAGTCCTTCTGATTTTGAAAAACTCACCAAGTCCTGTTACCACCATTGCTCCCAGATCAGCAACGTAATTCCCTTTGCGGAAGGTAGCAACTCTTCCTCCTACTCGGTCCTTTTAAAAGCACAATATATTAAACCTCCAGTTACACTCAGTAAGACATCTCACTGAAATATAACCACTGAAACGTCTACAAAACATGGTGCAGGTATTCTCTTAACTGAAGGTTCAATAAACAGAACGTACACTTTTCCAAAAACCTCTGCAAATGAGCTCAATCACAATTACTTTGCCTAAGTTAAGGAAAAAAATGCTTACGTTGCATTTAAAAAAGGAGAATAAAAGAATAAAAGGAAAGAAATAGAAAAAAAAAGATGCCTAATCTGATTAGGGCAGATTTAACTATTTCTACAGTAGGATCCACTGTGATTCCAAAGCCAATCCCGTCACTGTCCATGCACAAATTTAATTATGGAGTAATTTCCTCCTCCCCCTGATGCCTAAAGATTTTTAGCTTTTTATATATTTTTTATATATTTGTAACTGTAGACTGTCAATACACAGTTATAACTTCTAGCACTTTTCCTGCCCTCTCCCACAGTTTAACAAACTCTTAATAATAAATTCTGTTAAGTCTTCCCTTTAGTCTAGCATTCTGGACTTGCATTCTGCTTTCTGATGAAAAACCGATTTCTAATCATGAAAGAAGGTTGTTCTAAGCTGTTCCTGGTGTAAGCACACGACACAAGCTGCCTAAGCAGCCCAGCTCTGAGAAAGCATCAGCCAGCTCCCAGCAAGAGCAGATCCACTCAGCTCCTTGTGAGACAGGTTCAGTATCAGCAGTTCATCCTGAGTGCCTGGGACACCACACACGCTCAGCCACCCTGAGCACGCTGCTGGGACACAGCCCTGGTCTGTACTGAACAGGGTTACTGCTTAAAATGACACACAGAAGTAAAACAGCACAGAAATTCATACTCTGGCTTCCAGAACTGTGACATCCATTCCAAAACTCTGCAACTGGCGAGCTGCTGCCAACCCAGAGACTCCAGAACCAATAATGATCACCTTTCCTGTCTTCTTGGCTGAAGAAAGAGAAAAATCAGCTACAGTAGTCCTTTCTATGTGCAGTACTAAATTGCAAACAGTCATGCTGAAATTGCATTTAAGAGATACCAAGAACAAAAAGCAGCTTTCTTCTCGTGAGTAGTTCTGACAGAACAAACTCTTTAACAAAAGAAAATTGAAGTAATTCTGAACGTAATGCTGAGACAGGTACAAGGAAAATACACTAGCAGGACATCTGGAACAAGGAAGAAAACAGCAGAAAAAATGCTTCCAGACAACTGCCTGAAGAAGAAAGCAATTTGTATTAATTACCGGGGACAAAGTATCATAGTTTTATTTCTTTCTGCCCCAGAAGAATAGAACTTAAAAAGGGCAGAGAAGTTCACTTGCAAAGTTCAAGAATCACACAAGCATGTAATAGATCTAAGTACAATATTGTGTTTCTGACTTTAGTTATTCAAATGAGAAACCAAGACAAGTCAATAAAAAGCGACAGTCACCGAATTATCTACAGAAGATTTGCCAACATTTTTTCCTCTCAAAGTGATTTATGTAAATACATGGCTTCTCTATGCCAAAATAAAACACATTAACATCAATAGCCAGATGGCTTTCCAGCCTTTTTAAAATTTTCTTAGCACTGCAATTCTAAAAAAGAGCACTCAAAAAACTGTCCTAAGAAATTATGGAACAATAAAACAAACCTTCAATTAGAAACAATGTTCAAGTTTCTTACTTGGAAGAGGCTTCACTCTTTTGTAGATCCCGAAGTTGATCAGCCCATGACGCTCCAGGTAGCTGTGAACCCTGTGAACGAGCACTGTGTCACCTAAAAGGATGTACAAAGTTTCAAAATTATTCTGTATGTTCAGCAGCATGTTTATACTGAGGACATATTCACAGCAGCGATCTGGTCGAGCCCCACTGAACACACCCTGTCCTGCAGCTCTGCTGCCCTGCTGACCCTTTCATCTTCCTGAGGCTAGCTTTCTGAAAAACACCCTTGCTGTACTGCAGTTTTGAATCCTGCCTGAAAAGCTGTACAGGACATTAAGTGCTCCTTTTAATCTAGTGCAGAAGAGCACCTTTTCTAAAACTGACTGCAAAATCCCAAGATCACCACACAGAACTGTGATGTGATTTGCCAGTATTATGTCAATGCTTACTGCAGCACTGAATTCTCATTTTTACTTTTAAAAGCACAGTAATTCACTATTTTGCAATCCCTGACAGTGTATTTGCATTCATTTCAGCACTATTTTCTTCTTCAATTTTTTTTTATGGCTCCCCTCCACCTTTCTCCAGTTTACTGGGATCTTGTGTAAGAAGTGTAGAATGGTCTCCATTTGCAAGCAGTAACTCCTCACTCTTTTACTCCCTCCTTGCATCACATCCAGGCTGTTTAAGTCTTATGCAACTTCTTAATGCCTCCCAAAAACCATATGATTAATAACATTTTACAGCTGAGAACCACCAAGAAGCTGTAGCAAACCTTAAAAGCTGCACACAAATTAACCCTACTGTAACAATCCACCTTTTTAGCAGCGTTTATAAATCCTGCTAGTGACATTTCTTTACCAGACAATGAACTCTACCAAATCTGAACCATGAGTATAATGCAATATTCCAGTCTGTACACGACCACTCATGGAGCTCCACTAACAAAGGACCCATCTGAAGCAGCTTTTCCCCAAACAAGAGTGAAAGAAAACAGCAAAGATACATACAGTATGGTTTTGGCAATGAAAAACTTGACTTACTGTTATAAGGTGCTTCTAATTGTTGGATAGTTGCTTCAAATGTCAGCTGAATCTTCGGGTTATCCAACCAGAGCTGCAGCTGGATTTAAACAAACAACACAAGTCATATTAAGCAATACAAAAGAGGTGTTTTCCAGGTGTGTGTTTGCTACCAAATACTGTCAGGAGATGAAACCCCCTACTGAATTAAACCTTGGCAGGGCTACCCAAGCCACACTGAACTTCGCCTTCCAGTGTTCTCTGAGGTGCAATACAGTCTGTTTGAAATTCTCACACCATTTCAAATAAATGGAAACGCACCAAGGTAGCACAAAGATGTGTGCAGCTGGCAACATCAGCCAGCATTGTCTTTTTGGCATCAGATTTCACGTTTCCACAAAAGCTACAGCAGTACTTGGCATGTTCCAAGGTTTATTTATCTCCGACATTTAATGATCCAATCCATCTTCACCAATATAAGACACTACCTTGGACTACACTGGCCACATATACACAAAAAAGCCTATTTACAGGACAGTTACAGTTCACAAATCGAGCAGGAAGAATTGTCTGTGATATGTTAGTAGGTCAATTCATACTAGAAAAGAACTGTTTTCCCAACAGAACTCCTACTTTGCAGCACAGAGGCAGGAGTTAATAAATAATTTTACTGTTCCATGCCTAGATCTAGGTCATACAAAGCATTTCCACACCATCTTACATTCCATAATTAGTCATTTATTTGTGTAATTCTCTAGAGTTGCATTACTGAGCTTCACAATTCCTCACAGATACCAAATTAAAGTGGAAATCCTACAACTATAAATGAATAGGAATGATTAAGAAACAATTTCCTTATAATTTGGGAGGCTATTTGAGGCAAATGGCTAATTAAGAGGCTGCCCACTGCAGTTTGCAGCTCTGCTGAGCACTGGGTTCATATCAGCTGTTCCATAGTCTCTGCTATTCTTGCTGGATGAGATCCTCTCCCAAGCCTTCCTCAAACAGGATTCCTGCTCAGGAACTTCTCCAAGTTCCTCTGTAGTGAATAAGGCCCACAGACCAGCAGTGCTGCTTTTCCCTGCAAATATCTCTCTCCAGTAATTTCTTATTTTCAGTGGAAGGCTGTTCTGCTTCTAACGCATTTGTAAAAGGATTACTCACTATTCATTTTGTGCAAATTGTTTTCCTAACTTTTTGGCATGCTCTGGCCTGTTTTTACACGTCTCATGACTCCCCAGAAATTACAACTTGAGTTAGAAGAAAATTTTACAGAAACAGCAGAAGTCATGCTCTTAGCATGAAGATGTCCACCACACATAAATTTTAAGTAACTTCTTTAAGTTATTAAGCACTGGGTGTTACCATGGTCAATACCCCATGATGTTTCTTGACCATCTTTAGTCCGTGGAAAAACTGAGTGGTGCATAAGGTGTTTTGTCTCTTAGCTATTGGCAAAACAGCAATTTTCAAAATATTTCTTGCTTTCCTACTGTAATTTTTCTACCATGACTTCAGTTTTCCAAAATACTCTATTCAAAATACAGGAGAAAGCCTTGATCCCTGTTTTGGATGTTGTAAATAGACTACAGATTCTTTATGCTGCTCACAGCACTGCTTTGATCAAGACCTGGATAGCACATTTCTTAACAACTTAAGAGCATGACAGGATGCCAGAAATGAAACCCCACTGTCTCAAAACCAAAAATTCCATCAACTGCTAGACATGGTAACTGCCAAGAAGTCTAAAGGTACACAAATTTCCTACCCTTTTTCCACCAATACTTTTACAACGAACTTACGGTGCGGTTCCTGATGTACAGAAACACCTTCTGAGTCTGCTGGGGCCCACTGATTATATCAGGGAAGCAGGCAGCTTCTTGAGATGTCATACGGTCATGTGGAAGTCTACTCTGGAAAGCTGCACCCTCCACACCTACAATAAAAAGACAAGTAGTCTACAGGCACTGCAAAGGAACACCACCCCTCCTAGCCAGAGCACTCAGCCAGGACATGATACCAATGGCCAATTTCACGGGATGCTTTCATTCAGTCCTTTTAGTTACTTCTGCAACACATACAAGTTTCCAAGTCAACAGTTCTTTGAATTACAGGTATCATCTAGAGATAATGAAAAAGCTACACTACAGGGGAGATAAAACAAACAAGCGAACAAAAACCCCCCAAAAACAAAGCCTGAAAAGTAAGTGGGGTGGGGGCACGTATCAATACACTATATATAACACACACACACACATATATATGTATTATCAATAAAACATAACTATTTTAGATGCTGTCGTTAATTTGTGTGGTTTCCAGTTTCTAACAGAATTGGAAAAACGTTTTAGAACCTGTTCAAAGCCAAAATATCTGTAATATACAAGCAAAGCATCTACCATCCCCTCTCACCTGCTTCTCAAAGCGTAATTTGCACTGACCTTCTCCAGCTAGAGGAACCCACCTTAAACTCAAATTTTGCATATTTGATATATTTACAGCAGGCAGTGCAATGAAATACAGTCACACTTATGCATTTCCTGTGCTCCCTCCCCAAGTGCTGCCTACAAACAACAGATTTCTTACTTTTCTTTTTAAATGCTCCTCATGTAAAAGACTGATGCTGAACCCATATAGGAGAGGTTTTCTCTATGGAAAGCCTTCACTCATACAGGAACCTGCACTTCTACCAATTCACACACTGGCAGTGATGTAACTGCACTTCTGTACCCCGCTTTCCTCAGTCTCTGGTATGTCGTGCTACAGAAAAAGTGACAAACTAAGACACAGCTGCATCAAGTGCTACAGCACGAGTGCAGAAAGCAAATCCTGCAGGCACAGCGAGCAGAACAAAGAACTGAGATGTGAAATACACCAAGAACAATATAAACCTCCCATGCCCTAGAAGTGACTCCGATCAGGACAGAGGACAAGGCATTCAATCTAGAAAGAGAGAAGCCAATGCATCCCAGGGGCAAAAAACCCCACAAGTAACACAGTATGAAACTGGAAATTGTTCAAATGATTACAATTGTTGCTGAAACTGGAATTGTTCAAAAGATTACAATAGCAAAGTCAATGTAAGCTTGCAGTGTGTTACACTAACCAAGACAACTGTTTAAGAGTTTGAAGTTCATGTACAGCAGTACGTGTCACTGTACCAGGGAGAGGAGTTCCCTGCTTTTAATTCTGGTGCCACCACACACCCCTTTAACTTCCAAGCATTTTTACTTCCCAAAGATGCTGAAAAAAAATCAAGGAAGAAAATGGTTGTGAAACTAACAAAAAAAACCCCAGACCAGAACCAAAACAAAAACCCCCAAAACAAATCAATCAAAAAAAACCACACAAAAAACTCAACCAAACAAAAAAACCTGCAACAACAACAAAAGAAAAAAAAATGAAAAAAAAAAACCCAAACCAACCAAACAACAAAAAAACCAACCAAACAAAAAAACCACAACCAAAAGTTCATTCACAAGTAAAGATCAAAAGATCTGTGTGATGACTCAAGGTAAAGAAAGCTGTCAGTAATCATTTACACAAATTTTACAACAAGAAGAAATTAGTAACAGAAGCTACAGAGCAGTGCAAGTAAAATAAAATTAACCATAGGAGAAGTTGACACACCCACAATGTTTCTGGCACTAATATTCAGCGATGGAATAGAAACCCATAGCTCTACTACAACTTCAGTTTCTCCAGCAACAACCACTCCCCTGCCCTTCTGCTGTCCTTCCATCTAACGCTGGCCCAAGTGTGCCAACATCTGCCTAGGAATGCATATGCTCAGCTATGAATTCTGTAAGACTGGGCATGGGAATCAAACCAGTCACCAATTCTCTGATGCTTTATCAATGCTAACAATCTTAATTAAGGTTCTAGATCCTCAAGTGCTAGCAAAAAGCTCAGCAGCACAATTTTCAGAGAACGGCCACGTAAAGACCTAAAATGCTGAACCTGATTCCCTCTTAGAGGTTTGTGCTAAAAGAAGTGTGCTTCTCCAGGTACCTGCTAAAAAGCCATGTAGTCATCAAATACCAGCAAACTCTCAGATGTGTGGATTTAAGGCAACTCAGCAGTTTCTTGAAAAGCTCTGGGATTTATTTCTTCAAATTGAGCAGCCAGAGAACATGGTGCTGCAAACAGTTTTGAAAAGAACTCCCAAGGTGGGTTGAGTTGTGGGGGCTTTTAAGGCCATCTATCTTTTGTGGCAATACCCAAACTTTAAAACTAGAATGACAGAATAGCTCCAGAAGAGCACAGGTATTCAGGAAAAAAAAAAGCTAATAAAACAACCCACAAGAGCATTCCATACAAGAATTCAGAAAAAGCATAGCTATTAGTAGCAAAGATATCATTTTTATTTGGCCGACCACTGGAAGATCTTGTAAGAACTGAATGTCCTTGAATTTACTTTTGCAACTACACAACTCAAATCTAAATGGATTTGGATTTCAGGCTGACTAAACCCCACTTCACACCCTTACTGCTTGTATTTAATGAAAGCCACACATTACAGGGATTACCAGTTCAAACTACACGTTTCTCCTTGGGGCAGGCAAATGAAGGAATGGTTCTGCCTAGACTGGATTATCAGCTCCTCTTCACACACATTTGCCACACACACACTTGCCCATTTCCTGACATTCAGCACTAGCAACTAATTGGCTGAAGTTGGTTTTATCCTTCCTCACAGAAGAAATCCTGAGGGATGCTGCTCATTTAAAGACTTACTAAAACATCTGCAGATGAACGCACTGAATGAAAGGTTTTTGGCTGTCAAATTGGACAGTTTTAAGAGCACACACTCAGCATATAATACAAAATGCAAAATATGCAGAATTTCCAATCAGCCACTGCCTACCTAAAAATGAAATAGGCAATGCATCCTTAAGCCCATGAGCCATGATAGCCAGCAGTTCCATGCAATGGAACATTCGTAACAGTATTAACATCCATAACAACCATAACAGTATTTGGCTCCCTTACTTACAACAGCAAAGGATGCACTCTTAGATGAGTATCTTGAAGTTCTATTTGCTTCAAAAAGAGCAACTTGGAGGTACAGAACAGGTTCTGGAGCCTTTGACTCTTCTGTTTAAAACCCTAACCCTGAAGTGAGAGCAAAAGCAGCAGAGTTGGAGGAAGATTTTAAGTAGCACTCCAAGTAGTACGTAAGAGTAAAGACACCAATCCTGTGAATGAAGCAGTGAGTGCTGCCAGCAGCAGTACCAAGGCCAAATGGCGAATGCAATTCACAATCCAGTCCAGTGAGCAGCAGACTATGAATGTGCCCAGCAGACAATCTCCTGGGCTAAGTGCTGGCACACAGGTCAAACACAAACCCTTTCAAAAGACAAAAAGAAAGGAGCAAAAAGGTACTCCGTGCTATGTTTCTCCAGCAGTTTAGAAAAAAGGGTGTACTGTTCTAAAGCCCAGGGCTCTCTGTGTCAGTCTGGGTGGTACAAACTGGCTAGGTAAGAAACAACTTTCTGTATGCTTACTCCTCTGAACATGGAGAGGAGTGGAGGGATGAGAGATCGGCCTGAGGCATTTCAACACAGGTTAGCTAGCGCCCTTTTCCGCAGTTGTTACAGACCTCAACTGAAATCTGAATCCCCCACACTTTTTAAACAGGTGGGTACACAACTCCTGCATCTCTTGCTAAATTTGGGACAACCACACCCATGCGCACTTGCAAGCATCAATCCCTAACCTGGCGGCTCTTGCTACTCAGTGGCAAGCATCAAACGCCACCCTCACCTGATGCTTGGCCGTCTCCATACCCTCCAGAACTGTCGTCTTGAAGTCCTCCTGCTTGCCCTGTGGAAGGAAAGAGGAGAACTCAGGGACCTTACTCCATAAGTTAAACCATACTGGACATAAAGGCCCGGCAGTTGGCGTTTTAGGTATTAAATTTCACCAACTAACTAAACCCATTTTCTGAGAATCCCATCTTCTGGAACCTAGGTTCAGGGCATCAAAAAAAAAAAAAATGTTCTAAAGTGTTATCCAGGTTACTGGAATGCTTTACATCAGATTTTATGGGAAATAAAGAAGTACACCATATGTAGCATCCCTGGTGGCTAAATACTTATGATCTGGAGGATGGATACCATCAGATTCTATGGATCTCAAACCCTAAGAATTTGATAATCTTGCCTTTGGTGCTCCCAAGTCTCCCCATATCCCAAGAAGATAGTTTAAAGCATATAAAAAAACCTCTTATGTTCAGGAGAGCCTATTTTTTTTTCCCCCATAAACCCTTCCTTTAAGCTTGATGCTAGAACATTTCTTGAAAGGCTTAGACCACTTTTTCTGGCTTCAGTACCCTTGATACACCATCAGTGTTCTAACACACTGAGACTGTCTCTGAAGCCAAATACAAGTCATACCATTGATCAGTGATGTGATCAATACCCAGCACTGAAAGACATCAGTCTTTCAACATTCCCAGCGGTGGAAAAGACTAAGCACTCATCTAAAAGATTTGAAGAAGTCTCAGAATTACCTTAGTCTGCATGTAAGTCCTAAACAGGACTGCAACACAAGCAGGAACAGAGCATGTTGAGAAGAGAGACGAGTGCAGCTGCAGTGTCTGCAGGAACAAAGCCATCACACACCTCACACCCTGCTCACTGCACAGGAGACACTAGCTCCGAGCTGAGCTCATGAGCAGTGTTCTTCCACCAGCAGATGTTTGTCTGAAGTCCTGTCACCTGCAGAGCTCAGGAAGCCACGGCACACTCCAGACACGGCCCAGTGCTGTTCTGCTGGCTCCTGCTGTACCAGGGCTCCTTCAAACCACACACTGCCACAGTCAGCAAGCCCAAACCAACATGCACTGAAACACACTGCAACAGCCCCTGCAATGGAACAGCTGCTTCCTAGAGCACAACTGCTCAGGTGTAATCTCCGATAAGAGCAAGGTCTAACCTGAGGCCAAACGCACAATTGTTAAAACTCTTTAGAGTCTGGGTGGACAATTTTGCCAGAATGTAATTTAAGGGTCTTAGGGGATACACTAACTGAGAAGAATTTCATCTGAACTACAGATTTAACCCCTAAAGCAAGACACACAAAGTTAAACAAATGTTTCCATACTGTGCTAAACTGGATTAATCTAGAATGTCACAATATCAAACATCTACAGATAAAACAAAATAGGAACTGAAACAAGAAGACATTTTCACTCAGTACAGCAGAGGAGCCATAGTTAGTACCTGTATAAAATCAGTCTGCCAGCAGGGAAATAAAAAACTCACAGAGAGACTGACAAATTATTGTCTTTTGACAGGCCTCATAAGACCCAACTTATGATTCTGTGAATAAACATATCTGCAACAGCAAGATAAAATTCTTTACTTGATCTACGTTGCAAGTACTTTATTTTGTAGGGAACGTTTCAAGACCTGCTTCCATTGTGGGAGAGACTAACACAATTGAAACATGAATACTTACACTCAAGCATAGGCCATGAACTTGCAATGAAAGTTTCACCCGTGCCTTCCATAAGTTAAGAAATTAAAAAGATTCTGACATCAGTCTATGGCATTCATAATCCCTGAATTAACACTGACAACGAGCAGAGGGGAAAAAATTGCTCTTGGCTTCCTTACAGAAAGAAATCAGTATCTTCCTCTTCTCATCACTATTACTGACTGCTTGGACACAATTCTAAATGCCACTCAGTCTGAGCAGAGAAGTGTGGAAACAAGGCCTGCTAGTGAAGATTGCCTCTCCTTCCCTGGAAGAAAGGTTCTAGTTGTAAAGGAACCAGCAGCAAGCAAACCACTGATCCCTGTTAACATCAAACTATTGCAGCTCAACAGAACATGTGCGAGAGCAGAATCTGCTCAAAGTCTCGAGGCAACAGAGTAACAGACCGTGAGCTGAAGAGCAACGAGGAAGAAGGTCCACAAAGGAATTTACTTCATATAATTATCCACTGTCTCAAAATTAAGAATAGTTGTGCACGAGTATCAGAGTACTGAACTTATTTAGGAAAACAGACAAGTCAGATAAAATAAAGAGACAAAGCACCGCTAAGTTTGACTATTCCCTTGATCATATTCAGTTCCTTGGGAAACAGCACCTAAAAATACAGGATTACCACAAAGTAAGAATACTAACAACACTAAAAGGCCAGGAGCAAGTAAAGAAAATCTTCTGTAGCTCTAAAAATGAAAATCCTATTTGGTGAGGAAAAACAAAACAAGGATCCTCAGAGCGGAAAAAAAAAAAAACAAAACCAAAGGAAGCAAGCTCCTTGATTGCAAAAGGAGTACTGGCAAACAAGAACACAAATGTCATCATTCAGCACTGAAAGGGAGTTTGGAAGCTATTTGCTCTTAGACAATATTCCTCAAGTAAAAAGAGAAGAGATACTCTAAGGAAATTATCTTAACCATGAAAGACTGTCACACGTTTTGAAACTGCTCTGCAATAGCATGCAGTGTATCTCGCAAATGCAGACTGTAATAACCAAAACACCTGAATTCCCCGCAGCTGAACACACGAATGGAACCTACGGTAGGAAGATGAGCATTTTGCTGTCACCTCAAGTGTGACACTTAATAATCCCCTTCACTGTAAGCTGTCAGTGGGGACAGGCTAATGAAATACCAGACACTAGCACCAGGACATTTTTAAGTTGCACAGTCAGGCTTTTTAGCTCAAAAGCTGTAATATGACAGCTTTATGCCTCTACTGCATTACCTGCATTTTTACAGGCTTCAAACACAGAAATGAATTTTTTAAGGTCTGCAATGAGAATAAATTAACAGCAATACCCAGGCTAACTAAAATTTTCCTAGATTTTCAGTATGCAATCCCACTCTAGTATTACTGTCCAATTTAGTATTTCTTGTTGAACTTCAATTTTTCCTTCAAAGTGACAGAGAGAGAGAGAAAACCTCAACTACAAACACTGCTTTTATATACAGTAGACTCCATGCTGCCTCCTCCTTCTAAAGGGTGGCTGAATTAGAAGTTACAATGCACTTTTAACAGCCAGCATAAGATGACCTGTTGTTCTTGACACCTATATTATTAAAGACAAAAACAGAGAGATCCACAAACATATATAGCCTCAGAAATCTTTAAAATTACAGCAAGACTAGCTATGGAATGACAATTTGAAATCTGTCTTCTTTCTACTTTATTGCTTCATGCATATTCACAAAATTTCTAGGAACAGAGAAACAATATGATGATCTGAAATCTACTCATTTCTAGGCAGCTAGATACAGCCTGTTTGGAAATTGATTGTATTTAGATGGCCAAATACAGTGCTTGCAAAATAACTGTTTAACAGGCTGTTGTGTGTATAGAACAGCATGACTCATCACTGCTGATCTTCCATATTTCTTCCTTCATGGGACAAAACCTGTTCCACTGTACTTCACTGATTATGCCTCAAACTGATTTCAGTAATTATTCTTAGAGGCACAAAATGGAATCTGAGAGAAATAAAGAAACGTATTAATATTAGGTCTCAAGGATGAAACACAATGTCTAAGCTAAATTAAATAGTAAGCATAAAATACTTGCTTAATTACATCTATTAAAATTCCATTTTTGCTACATCAGCTCCAACTGGGGTGGCAGGATTTTTATCACTGCACATATTTCAGTCAAGCATACGAGCTATAGTACTCCTGTGTCAAGGCAGGAGCCAACAGCTGCAACAAGGAGAGGTTACAATGGCAAATCGTAACACAACCACAGCTTTTTAATATTTTTTCTGCAACTGAAAGGTAGGTACCCCCAAGCTAACATCAGTCCTATGTTCTCAAACCTGCCAGCCAAAAAGAGAACCAAGATAACTGAAGAAAGTGACTCACATCAGTGATGAACCTGCAAAGATTCAACTACTAGATTTCAGCGCTTGACTAAAACCAACCAGCATACACATCATCTCTTGAAATCTCTTGACTCTGAACTTTGCAAAAGCATGACCTTCTAGGCAGCTGAGTGGTACCCCACCAACAGCCCTCACTAATGGTGGCAGCTGGAAACACAATGCAGGTAAAGAATAGGGTACTGCTGCTACCACAAATCTCAAAAGCTGCCTCCCGAACAAGACTGACCAAAAACCCTCCCAATGTAAAGTGAGGCTCTGTCACAGCTAATAAGGAAAGCACTGAAATTTAAGCATACAGTATCCAACCAGAACTTAAGACTAGAGCCATAGTTTAAAGCCACAGGAATCACGGTAGATTAAATCTGTTCTTCTGCATAACAAACCCCCCATAAACCCAAATTCCTTTCTCTCTGAGGAATAAGTGAATGTTCCTAAGCGAGCAGGTGTGGCAGCAGAGAGACAAGGAGGCTATTCTGGTCAATAAGCTTCCAAAGACAAGTCAATAAGGATCATAAGAACCTAGCACAAGAGGTTTGGCTTCATTTGGAATTAGATTAAAGCATATCCCTATCTTTATCAGGCTGTTCTGCGTTTCTCCCCTCCTTCCACATATGGGGCCAGCAAATAAAACACTGTAGAACAATTATTCAAAGCTAGATTGAAACCAGACATGGGATTCATGATGCCACACCCGGCCCTACCTAATTTCTGTTAACAAACCAGGTAAATAGTTTCAGAGGAGAAGGTCTCTCTTTACTCACCAGACGGCTCCTCTGGCTCACTTTCATTCTCTTCTTCTGCAGGAGCTGGTGGAGGTGGTGGCGGCAGTTTTTTCTCTTTCTCAGCTTTAGCATTTCTCTCTTCTTCAGAGTAATACTCATCTTCTGACAGGTTTGCAAGACTCTCATCCATCTCTCTGTACTCGACCTGTGAAGAGCACAACAGAACATAAACGCACTGAAGATGTCTGTAAGTCAGGCTACTAACATTAACGCTGCAAGTAACAAGATTGCTTACAGTTTAAAGAAAAGGCTTGAATTACCTCACACAGTCTTATTGCAGATACCACATCATAAAATGTAACAAAGCGTAACAAGTTCCAAATGTTTTTGCCTCCATTTAAAAAAAGAAAATCTTCAGCACCCTGTAGTAGGAGCTTCCTACTCACATCAAGCCCAGTTTACGTGTGCTTTATTATCATTTAACCTCTCTGGTTTTCTTCCCTTCTTTCACATCCCTGCCAAGGGATAACGAGCAGCCTCTGTGTCCACTCCATATGTTCAAACTCGAATTTCATCTGCTAAGAACAGATTATCAGAAGCGTACCCAAGATTTCCTGAGGAAATCCCACCTGTGCCCTGTATGGTCTCCTGCTTACTGGGAATCTTGCCCTGGTACAGAGGCTCACAGCTGCTCCCTCTCCAGAATGGTCACACTAGTGGCTCAACACAAGAAACATCCCTTCCCCTCGTCCTCCCCAATCTTTACTGCCATCTATGTCTTGTCCTGTTCTCCAGTAAAAATAAATAAAATTACCAGCCAAAAAGACTCACTCCAACTAGAAGGAACATGGAAACCCCAAGAACTAGTCTGGAAGGGCTTCATCTCATAGTGCTTAGTCAACCAAGCTTTAATCCAAAGTAAGAAAGTTTTGTATACTGCTATTGAATTTGCCTACTGACTGGAAAGGAAGAAAGCACTTCTCAATATGCAGCCATGGGAAAAATAAAAAGAAAGCAGCTAGTGACCCTCCAACATCTGACAGGCCAGCTTCCACCAGAAAATGACAAAAACAACTCTGGAGTTCTCACCAAAAGAACAAAAAATCTTTCATAGTCCAAGTTCAGTCACTAAAAAAGAGCAATAATGGGCACAAGTCAAAGTAGCTTTGGGAAGCCTGTGTACAGGAAACCCTGGATCCTTTAAGGCACTAACATACTCCATGATCTGCTATCTTTTAAATATTTACATTCCACAATGTCCATCATATTCAGTTTTTCACACTGTTGCACCTCCAGGACCTTCTGTGAACTCACCCTCTGAAGCAGGTAACAGTGACCACGGGTATTTGAAGGCACACACACTACTTCTGTCCAGAGGCCCTCTGAAGTCCCCCATTCCCTTTGAGCTCCCACAACTTCTGAAGAACAATCAAGTTCAATAAAAAACCCTAAGCTTTTCCCTAGATTCATTTTTAACCTAGCTACCCTCCCAAACTAAGTCCACACCACAACCATCCACGGGAAGGTGAGCTCACGCTGGCCGGAGTGCTCAAGGGGATAGATGGTGCCACAAGGGACAAACACCCTTTGCAGATGGGTACTGTCAGTGCGAAGAAACACCACCAACACACAACCCACCCAGAGCACTAATCCCTACCCATTAACAGACCACTATAAACAGGAATGCTGCCTCTGAAGATCACAGAAGGGTTCCGACTGGAAGAGACATTCAAACCCATCTCACTCTACCCACCTTGCCATGGGCAAGGACACCTTTCACTATCCCAGGTTGCTCCAAGCCCTGTCCAACGTGTCCATGAACATTTCCAGGGATGAGGCAGCCACAGCTTCTCTGAGCAACCGGTGCCAGGGCCTCACCACCCTCACTGTAAAAAATGCCTTCCTTCTGTCCAGTCTACACCTACCTTATTCTGATTTAAAAGATGCACCAGACTGACCTACCCAACAGCTCCTGCGTGCAAAGGACCAGTCCAGTTCTCACATCACACAACGGCTCTGGAGAGCCACATTCAATGCCACAGGACAAAACAGCTCCAAAAAGTAATTTCAGCTTCCATGTCAAACACCTCAACCCTGGGCAGAGTCAACATTTTCAATATCTTCTGAAACAAGGTTTCCGAAAAAAAATTTCACAAAAAAAAAAAAAGCAATGTTCTCATATATTCAGAACAACAGATGAGAATTACATACTATAGACCAAAACTATTGGAGACCCTTCACAGCCTTTAGATGTCACTGCTAAATCTCACCCTCACACAGCCTTGGCTCAGCTCTCCCATGCCAATGAAGGGAAGGTGAGGAACAGTGGACTGAGCACGGCCATCACCTTCACAACCCTGCGAAACCAGCACCATGCCCTGCACACGAGCCTCGAGAGGCTGCACCCATATACCACAGTAACAGAAGGATTTACTGATAAAACGTAAGCTCATGAGCGCTCCAACGCACTGCCATGGATTTGGGCAGTTTTTACTGCTCGGTATCCGGTCAGGAACCGCAAAAAGTTCCTGAACAGCTGCAGAAAGCTCTCCTTTATGACAGAGCACGAGTCCTCCCCGGAGCCCACGAAGCTGCGCTAGGACAACAGGGGATCTTGATCTCAATCTTAAGCCAACGCGGCTTCCTGCGCGCCCGCGTGTTTGTCCTTCGCACTCACGACAGCGGAGCCCTCGGTCCCGGGCACGCTCCCCGCCCCGTTCGGCAGGGCCCGGTGCCGCGCTGGGCCCCGGGGAAGGGCAGCGCGGAGCAGGGCCGGGCCCTGCCGGCCCGAGCACGTCGCGCACGAGGCGCCGGCGGGGCCCGCCACCGGCCCGCCGCACACCTACTTTGGCTCGCTTGCGGCGGCTGGTCCTGCGGCCCTCGGGGGTCTCGGCGATGCCGGTGGTTTCGGCGCCGGGCGCTGGGGTGGCCCCGACGGCCGACGGCTCGGACACACCGCCCGGAGGC
>VZTF01007421.1:1262014-1277852 GCA_013397755.1 Cnemophilus loriae
AGGTCGCGGCGCGTCCTCGCCGCCGCTCCGGGCGCGCTCGGCTCCGGGCCCCGCGGGCCTCGCTCGGCTCCGTCCGACCCTGGGCGGGCACCGGCCTCGCTCATCGCTCCCGGCCACCGCAAACGGACCCCGCGCACGCGGCTTTCCCACCGCTCCCCAGCCTGCGCACCTGATCCGCGTACGCAGCAGCAGGAGCTGCTGGCGATGGAGAGCAGTAAGGAGCCCTGTGGCCATAACAGCCCTGCGTGAGCAAATGGAGGCCCTTGAAACGCGAT
Organism: Cnemophilus loriae; assembly: GCA_013397755.1. Lineage (NCBI taxonomy): Eukaryota > Metazoa > Chordata > Aves > Passeriformes > Corvidae > Cnemophilus > Cnemophilus loriae. Next base: position 1,262,290 of record VZTF01007421.1, read on the forward strand.
GAAAGGGAGACGGTTATGCCTGTTTCATCACAGAATGGTTTGGAGTGGAAGGGACCTTAAAGCTCATCTTAAAGCATGGACACTTTCCACTATCCCAGGTTGCTCCAAACCCTGTCCAACCTGGCCTTGGACACTTTCAGGGATGGGCAGCCACAGCTTCTCTGGGCAACCTGTGCCAGTTGTCCCTCAGTAAAGAATTTCTTCATAATATCTGATCTGAATCTACCTTCCTTCAGCTTAAAGCCATCCCTCCTTGTCCTGTCAGTCTAGGCTCTTGTCCCCAGTCCCTCTGCAGCTGTCCTGGAGCCTCTTTAGGCCCTGCAAGGGGCTCTGAGCTCTCCCTGGAGCCTTCTCCTCTCCAGGTGAGCACCCCCAGCTCTCCCAGCCTGGCTCCAGAGCAGAGGGGCTCCAGCCCTTGGAACACCTCTGTGGCCTCCTCTGGACTCATTCCAACAGGCCTTTCTTGTATTGGGGATGCCAGGGCTGGAGGCAGCTGCAGGTGCGGGTCCCCCTGCCTTGTCCTGCCCCTGCTGCTGGGTATCAGCCCAGGGCACTCGGGTCTCTGGGCTGCCAGCACACGTTACCAAGACAATCAAGGATTCCATTTTAGTCCTTCTGTCACCTTTGGAGGTCTGGCACTTTCCCTCAGCGTGTCTTCTCTCAGGTTTCTACTTAGACCAGCAGAAAAAGCTGGTAAGGCAGGAAACAGGGAGGTGAAGCTCCAGCCTTTGGACAGGACTCTGCTGCTGAATGCCCAGCAGTCCCACAGATGCCTGCGAGGAGCATACTGCCAGAGATGTTCTGCTCTGGGTTCCCTCGGGCATCTGAAGAGTATTTGCTAAAGGTAACAGCAGACTATATGCACGCTTGCTAATTTTCTTGCCTCTTTCCTTAGAAGTGGTCATTCCCTGGAAGGGATGGTGGCTGCTCTAAGCAGACCTGCTTTGTCATGAAGCTGGTACTGGCTTATCACACGGCTGTACAGACACTGGAGGAGCATTCAGGTACCTGGGAAGGCAGAAGGTGCACAGGAAGATTTAGGTGTAATTTTGACCATTCTCAGGGAGACAGGAAGCAACTCGAGGCTGTAGAAGGTCTGCAAGATGTAGCTGATGCACTCCAGATGCCCAGTAGTAATGTGGGCAGGTCAGCAGCACACACTGGCAAACAACTGCAGTGCTGAGAAGCAACTGGAGCAGAATGGAACCAAGTCTGAAACCTTGTTCAGTAGTTATACATGAAATCCAGCTAGAAGAACTGCAGAGATAACTAAACAGTGATAGGGGAGAAAAGGAAGTAACAGGCCATTGCTATAAGAACACTATCTCGGCCTGTACGCTGGGTATTTTAAGTATTTCATGCTTCCATAGGAAATGGCATTTCCTTCATCTTTGCACTTTAATCTCCTTTGGTTTGCATTTACCCAAATTTCTGAAATAGCCAAAAAATACATTTTTGCATACAATTTTTACCTAATGGATGAGACAAACGGTTTTCTCCAAGCACACTTAACATGTTTTCCATAGCTTTACACCAGCCAACATCTCATTCAAAACTTCACACAGTTATTTATTCTTCTGAATTGACAGATTCAAGTTAATGCTTTTGAGGGCCTTTTATTAAATACAGTTAACATGACAAATACAGGCTCTCCAGATTTGTAAAACTGTCTCCTGAATCTGTATCTATAGTTTAGATCCATATTTGCTGGGGTATAAACACAATTAGAATAAGGCATACAACGGGCTTTCAGCAACATCTTGTTTCACCCAAGACACCATTGTGCCCATCATCTTATAAGGCATTTTTCCCTATGATCAGAAAAACTAATGTAAGCTAACAATAAAATACATGAGAATATTCTGACATGTGAAACAATGAGAAATTGCTTCGATGACTTCTCTCTTTGTACAGAGCTGAGCAGAACTTTTAAATTTACTGCAGATAGAAAATCTGATTTTTATATGGAGTATGTGTATCCAGGCTGGTTAAAACATTTGTATGCACATGCAAACTTATATTTTATTTTTACTTCAACAAAAGTAAATATAATCCTATTTTTCATCAGACAAGTCTGAGATAACCAATGCCAAAGCCATTTCCACATTTACCCACTTTGTTCTTCAGTAACTGATGTGGGCAAACTGTATCCTGGGCTTTTTATGTGTAAGAATTTTCATATATAAGAACAGTGATGAAGAATAAGTATGCCAGCACTACTATTTCAGCTGGATTCATATTAATGAAAAACCCTCAATGGAATGGAGGATAAGCCCCCTCAGAACGAAAGCATGGCTCTGATACATTGGCTGAGCAACTGGACACTTCCATATACACAACAAATCTAGGCAAAGTGCAACAGAAGTGGAGGAACTGAGGTGTGGAAGAAGGGAGAACGAGAGAATTAGCAATTTTCTCAAACGTGTGGGTCCCATTCTGATTCCCTGTAACAAACACCCTTCCATACCCCCAGCAGCACCGTGGGCAACAGGAGCAGCCTCATCCCACTATGATGCTACTAAATACCACCTAGTGCTCATTTTCAAGGAAGACATGGTACATTTCCCCAGCTATAATTCATCCTTCTTCCCACACTTCAGAGAAAGAAGGTTTTATTAAGTAGCATTTTTCATTATGACAGACATGAATGCAGGAGAAAAGCCTGCAGCTGCATTCAGCTTTTTAAAACACACTGGCAAGTACAAGTATCATTATACAGGAAATCAAGTCACCCAAAGCCTCTTCACTGTGAAGAGGGTGAGACTGGGAAGGTTCACAGAATGCTGAGAATAGAAAAAGGATCAAAAGCAATGTTCAAGGCATACACAAACTGAAGAAAAAGGTGCTTTGAAGTCTACGCTTGTTTTCCTCCCTTTAAAATTCTATACTGTGATATGGAAATAAAAGTCAGGGTGGGGGTGGGAGGGAAGGTCTTCACCCAGCACTTTTTCTATGTTAAGTTCCACAGTTTTGTTTTTGTTAAAAATAAGTCATTTATAATTTAATACCTGTTTCAGGATACTCAGATCTGTGGTGCTGTTAACAGCGCACTTAATTTGCATTATCCATTTAAAAAAAAAATTAAAAAGCAGCTCTGAACTTTGCTTCTGAGATGGAAGCACTGTCTCTGAACCAGCAATCATTGCTGTCACTCTTGCTTTGCATCTTTCAAGGCCTGAAGTCTTTCTAAAAGGGGTGGGTGGGAGTAATGCCACATTGAAAAGATCCAGTCAGAAACAGGGAATCCTAAATTATCTTTGTTTAGCTTGATCAAAGCAGAATATAGGTCTTTAGCCTTCCCAAGTTCCTTGGCAAATGCATCTGCTTGAAACTCAAATCGTCGGCTTAATACAGTCAAACAAAATGACAGAACCTGTGGAGAGAAATGTATTAAAAATTATTTTAAAATTCAGCTATCTGCAGATTCCTTCAGTGCCAGTAAATACTACCATATCTAGCTTCCCACATCCCACACATCGCTGTGGCTGCAGACTGAGCTCACTGAGCTTTATCCAAGCCACACCTGAAATTGGGAGTCCCACCCAACGTGCAGGACTAAGCCTGATTATCAAAATGAGACACCCAATACAGCCCTTGGAAACGTCAAACTTCCCCTGACAAAACAGAATCATTATTTAAATAGGATGATACTTCAGTGTCTATGTCTTGAAAACAACTTACCTCATTGTAAGGTGAAAAAATGAACTGGAAAATAATCATCAAGCCTATCAGGGTAGGCTGGGTGTCATAGAAACCAAATGCAGCAAAGAGTTCTTTTTGACCAATTAGCACAGCAAACAAGAAGAAGCAAAGGAAGGAATTCATCTGGAAAAAAAAATTCTTGATTAAGATAAGTCATTACATAACATCACATTATAGATTTGCACATGGATGCCACTCTAAAAATACAAGTAGATTACTTTTGAGCTAATATACAGAGAGGAACAAACAGCTGGTCTTTACCTGCTTTCTGAAAATGCAACAGTAGAAGAACCACTATTTTCTGTCAGGGAGCAAAAAAACATAATAAAGGGAGATGAAAAAGCAAGAAGAGAAGTGAGGAGGGAGTACGGGATAGAACCCATCTCCTTGGAATTAAGCATAGGTTCTGAAAAGTTTAAAGCCAAACAAAATGTGCCTGTGCTGTGTTGTGCTTCTATTCCTGGAAACAATCTATGCTTCCATCTAAGCTGTGCAGCCGTGTACAAACACTGTGCTTGCCTGGCTTTGCAGAGCCAAGAGGCAGGACCATGCCTTACCAAGTTTAGTACCTTTTCAAGCTATGCAAGTGGTTGGTTGGTCTTTTTAGAGTAAAATGGAAGGTGCCAGAATATTGTTTGTTATTGAAACACACAGAACAGAAAAGAAAGATGGCTGTGATCCAGACCAACTTCCTGTCACACAGCATATTGGGTGAATGTACACGAACAGATCTGGAAGAGGGCATCTGGAAACAGCTATAATTACAGATGCTCCAGGAAAAAATCCAGTTTAAAATAACTTACCTGGCTGATGATTATATTTTTGACAGTATGACCTAGTTTCCAGTGACCCAATTCATGACCGAGTACAGCCAGAACTTCTTCATTTTTACATCCTTGTTTCTTATTCTGAGGGAATAACAAAGCAGAAGTATTATCAGGTATGTCTGAACACAACCAAATAAATTTCTTACTTGTTTATTTTTCCCTTGATCACTTAAGTGTTCCTAGATCAGGCCATTCCCTTCTAATACCAGAAACACACATTCTATTTCTTGTTGAGCCTTTTTCATGAAGATACTTACATAAATATAACCTTTTAAGGCTAAGAAGATTTCTACTATGAGGTGGTGTTCTCTTATTTCTGTGTCTGCAGACATGCTGATGCAAACCTGAAAGAACACTGGAAGATTTGCCTTCCAAACACTCTCTTAGCCCTTCTCATCCTGTTTCTTTACTCAAGCAAAGCATTACACTGGAAGCAGGTATTCAGAGCTGCAGAATTGAGAGCAAAGCCCTGTTCCTACTTTCCTTCAACACTCAACATGTAGCCTTCCTCCCAAGGCAGTACTGTTCCTTTTAAAAGAACTGTCCTCTTCAAAAAGCCCTACTACGTGCCTTAAAGCTACAATTAGGAAGGACATCTGCACCTTCAAAGATCCATTAGCAAGTCAGAAGCAAACACAAAGGCTGAAGAACCTGTTGAAATGGAACACAGACTAGATCAGGTGAGCTCAACATCCCCTCCTCTCACCACCCACTTCTGCAGTATTTGCCAAACAAAACCCTGGGCACCACTAACACAGTGTCAAGGAACAGAAGCTGGACTGAACAACAATCTAGACACTGGCCTACCCTTAGGCTGCACAAGGCCATTTGTTTTTCTCAGAATTACTCCTTCAGGTTATTCAGAAAGTATTCCATTGGCTTTAGTCATTTCCGTACTCTTCCGAGGCCACAACAGACTGTTGCTGTTGTCTGCTGTTCCAGCAGACTCATGACGTGCAGCTGCACACCAAAGGAGAGGCCAGTGCCAGGCCACCATGCTGTTCCTGACCAGGGCAGGGGAGGATGCACATGTGCAATCTGTCAGTGTGGGGTGCCTCCTGCACCAAAAACTCTGCGTGCAGTAAAAGGCACACAAATGACACACTAAGAATTAAAAGTATTTCCTTCAAAGGGAAGCTTTAGTGTGGCAGTCCCAAGAGAAGAAGATAAGCTAAAACTCTGAACAGGTCCCTTATTCAAACAATTATAGGGAAGGCCCAGTTTTTACATGTAGGGAACTAATGTTTTGCTGAAGCCCCTGTGGATTTTTACAGTCACTGGTGCTATCTGCACAACTCACACCCACAGAAATTCCAGTTAGCAAACCAGGCATACTTTGATGTTGACATCATTAGGGTTTGGGTTTTAGCAACTTACTCAGGACCTTTAAAATACATTAGGAAACACGAGGGAATATCTCACCAAGAAGTTTATAAATAACACAATGAAAAACAAACTCACTTTGGTTTTAGACTTTGTTTCTTCATTCTCACCATCTTCTCCTTCTGCTGGCTCTTTGTTCAAAGCAGAATAGTCTTCCAGGAGTGTGTCGAACAGTACTATCCGCTTATTCTTGAAGAATCCATAGAAATAAGCGTTGCTATGGGAAGAACGCTTTGAACCTGATGGGGAAAATTTAAAGACCATGATCTGAATAGTCCCATGCACTGAAGCCTGTACAGTATGACACAGACCAGATTCTTCTAGAGGAATTCTCAAAGTCCTCAGATGAACAGCAAACAAACTCAAGAAGATCTGTTTGCAAGCTGAAGCATATTCTAAAATCTAAGTAATGATGACTCCAATAGAGAAATGTAGCATGTAATCACTAAAAGCACTAAACCCATATGAGCAGTCATGAACATCTAATGACCGAGAAGAAAAGCAAATTCTATTGCAATTTCAGATTTAGAGTGGAAAGAGCATTCTGCATTGACACTGCTCCAGGCAAAGAACCTGTGCGAAATTATGTCAATTCTTTCAAATGTGCCAGCAAAGATGAATGGAAACAGATAAATATGAAGACTTTAGAAACAGATAAGGAGAAGAGATGAACTACAGATAACACAGTTCCTCAATACTGTTTTTGCAATAAGCCATTTTTTACAGCTACCTTTATCTAGATCACGTCAGTCATGGACTGTTTCTGGCGTCAATAAATCTAGGGCCAAGAAACTCATCTCTTTCCATGGAATGTGGACAGTTTTAGTTGATTACAAAGCTTATTTTTGCTTATGGACAGAAGTTGTTGCAACGTCAGGACCGAAACATGTCTCTATGAGAGCAGAAGTGGATTCTCCTGGGTTTTTTGCAGCAAAGGATAAGTTGGAAGGCACTTGCCTTAAAACACTCAGTATAAATGTATGAACTGCATAAATCCCTTAGGGCACAATTATCCATTGTTCCATTGGAAGCCAACCTGTAGATGGTCTTTGTTACCTTCAGCACCAAACCACAACAAGATTAACAGAGGAAGAGACTGGTCAGAGTATGACACCTCAGCTTCTGGTCCCTGCCCAGTGAAGAAATCAGAATAGCCACAGGATAGCAAGGTTTCCTTTCATCTGTAATAAAAATCTTCATCCTTCACTAAATGTTGGTAGAGACAGAACATTTGTAATCTGCCTCTTACAGAATGAACCCTGAAAGTAAAGGGCTTGGTTGCACATTTTACCAAGAAGTCAGTTCTGGAGTGGGAAGAGCCAAGACAGAGTGCAGAAAAACACCAGGAAAAAGATGTTCCCACATTCAGTCCCCCATGTCAAAAGGGAATGGTGCTGGCTCAACACTCTTCAGAATGCTACCAAAAAAAAAATGGGGGGGGTAGGGGAGGGGGGCAGTACTTGGAGGTTTGACAGCCTCCACTGCAGCCCCCTGCCACTTCAGCAGACATGCAGAAGCCAGTGCAGGACACTGCACAGGGGCTGCAGTACCAACAACGGGTTCCTGGTAATTTTACCACTGTTAAAAGCTGGGATACAGCCAGCAGTGCATTTGGGGAAACCTCTGCTGTTTGGCAAACCTCTGCACTGACTCTCAAGCTTGAAAAGCTTTAGCTCGGCTTGAAAAGAGAAGAGTTTCACGTGCCCCAAGTGTATCAGTGGTTCTGAGCAGCACTGAGGCAGAACACTGGCAGCACTTGACCAGTCCAAAGTTTTGAGTCACAGCTTCTAGGTTAGATAAAGCCTTCAGCACCCTCTCCAACAGCAAACTTCTACCATTTTAGGTCTTTATGCCATCTCATACTGCTTTCACAAAGTCAATAAAAACCACCTCTGAGCCTCACAGGTGGGACACGAAACCAAAACAAAATTTGGGAAAGCCCCTGAAATCAAGTTCAGACAGGAGCAAAATAAGTAATAGTGGAAATGTCAAAAAGTAAAGTAGTCCATGAACATGGAATTGAAGTGACATGGCAGCTGGCAATGCTCCATGTTATATTCCATGACCTAAGAAAAAAAGATGAGAAATTCAGTACTAGAAAGTGAAAAAAAATAGTCTCAAGTAAAAGGTGTGAGAGCATCCAGCTACAGCATAAGAAACCATCCCTGTGAACATTTCAAGAAATAGGTATTTTTAATTTTCAATACTTTTTCAATTGTTTTACCAAAGACTTTGAGACAATTAAGCTAAACTGAGACTAGAAAAATTAAAAAGCTATTCCTTTTGTTTCACAGTTCTAAAATTGTAATCTTGACTACTTTTTTTTTGTGCTTCCGGTCCTGACTGAGCTGTTGTATTTCCATTCCACAGACCCAGGACAATGCTTCCAACCAGAGGATGAGTTCAGGCTGTGCATTGAGCTTCAGGAAAAAGACCAGGAAAATGCTACAGACATTGGCAAGTATTGCAATGCAAGCAACCACCCTACTGCCCTACTACAGCATCCACAATCAATGCTAAAACCCCACAAATTTAAAATTACAAAGCCTTTTTATTAAAAAAACCCAAACAAAACCTCACCTTCAACAACATACACCTTAGTCAATGGGAAGTCAATGCTCTTTGCCATCGTTTCAATTTGTTGCTTGAGCTCTCCCTCCGGAAGCGGAATGAATTTATCAAACAAAGGTGCAATATAGTCTGCATAGATTGTAACAAGCACCTGCAAACACATGCAGATATTAAGAACAGGGCATGCAAACATGTTTAGTACTAAAGGTGGAGCAAAAAGTTCAAAAAGAGGGCACAGTTTCAGAGAAAACACTTGATAAAGCAGAGTCCTGTATGAAGTGGGATCTATAGCCTGGCTCTCTGTGGGCTGCTTTGTCTGGTGGCCAGTCCACGGTTCAGCAAGGATGGGGCAGGGGCACAAAGCACCTACACACTTGAGCAGAACTGGTGGGAACAGTGCAGAAGACAAGGCCTCTGGGCAGCTGGGGGCAGGGGGCACATCAGTGACAGGTTGTCACTTCCACGCACTTCACCAGTCCTGGAAAGCTCTGAAGTGTTTCATACTCGGCTGCAGAGATGAAGGAACCAGGAGACAGAAGAAGTGGGACTAATTCCTGCTAACTTGCAAAACAACTGTCTAAAGAGAGGCAAGAAATGTCACGTCCCCTGTTTTCTTTCCATCTCCCAGCTGTCTGCAGGGCTAAGGCAGTTGTCTGCCTGGTGCCTCTGGTTCCACAGTGACTAACAGCCTTGACCCAAAAACATCACTACAGTGCACCTGCATCTCTTCAAACTGGCATCAGCTGCAGCCCAGTTGGGAAAGCCAGAACCAGAATAATGTGATGGAAAGGCACGTTGAACTCCCTTTCCTCACAAAATTATTTTTATTTATTTATTTATCTTTTAATTGATGAAGACACTCCAGTATTAAATAGATTAAATATATATGACATTAATGTGGACAACTAATATGAGCTACTATTCCTGAACAAGTACACTGAGAGCAAGACACTCTGTTGAAGTTTGTAGACATTAAAATTCACAGGAGATTTAGATTTTTCTTCATTTCCTTTCAGCTGTGTTCAGCATGCTGAGCCATTCCAGTAAGCTGGAGTCTGGAAGAAACCCAAACATCTTCTCGTACTCACCAGGGAAACAACTAATGTGAAGAGCCAGGCATAGATAAAGAAGTAGTCTCCTCCTATTTTAATAATGTAGAGCAGAAGGGATGTCACTGGCAACAGAATACACTGAGTCACAACAAACTTCTTGATAGCATCCTTAAAAAAAAATCCTAGCGTCTGCAAAGAAAGGATAAATTATATCAGTGATATGTCAATGTAAATATTAATATGCCATTCTGGTTAGTGAACTGATCCCTTCAGTTAGGACAAATGGCAAAACAGCAATGCCAGTGGCACAAGAAAATCGGAGTCAGCCAAAAAGGAGCTCTCCTAGTAGCTCCTTACAACCACACGGACTCCAGCCCATGCAGATGCACTCCTCCTTAGTAAGGCCTGACCCAAACCATTATTTTGGGTTGCACATTCATTGAAGGACCGGTCTATCTAACCAGTCTGAACCAATCTGGTCAGTACAAGTGCTCTCTGCAATACCTGTTGATTGAAGCCGTGTTTCTCTTCTATGACAAATGTATTATATAAACTCCACGGGAGACCAGTCACTGCACTGAAGAGTGTTGCAAGCAGCAGAAATACCAATGACTGAACAATCTAAAAAACAAAACAAAACAAAATCACCTGATATTTACTGACCCATACTAACAAATATTCTGGGTGTTAAAAATGGCTTTTAGGTCAGTGGTTTAACTGAAACCAGTTAGAAGATGATGGTAGATAAATTCACAGAATTAACTTGCTCATGATGACTAGATTATTGCTCACTGTAATAGCTTACTAAGGATCTGGAACACAAATTTGGATACATGCCTCATCCACAGCACAAAGGCAACATATGCAGTAGCCTCAAATTTCTTACCCTTTTAGTGTGCAGGTAGATCAATTCTAGGATTAGTAAAAAGAAAACACCCAAATAAAGAGCTCCCAAAAACCCATCCCACCATCTCATTTGACTCAAGCAGATACCAGACTTTGCTTTTAACATATAAGGCTGTTTTAATTAGTAAGCTAATTTAAAAGCAAGCTAATTTACTGTTACCAGTTCTCAGAATCACACAGTCATTGTGTGCACCAGAAAATATCTGTTATTTTAACTATACTACAGGTTAGCTAAATCTCACTTTTAACTAAATACCAATTTAAAAATAGAAATTATTATTGCAGCAGGGACCAAATACTTTCACAGAAATTTAAAGCCTACTTACCTCATATTCTGGTCCAAACCCAGCACGACCAGAGATCTGACCAGACAGCTTCCAGAGAAAAGGAATTCCTCCACAGAGGAGAATCATCTTGAAAACAAAACCACATACCCCAGAGGCAGTATGAAACACACTGTCACCTTAGTCTACTAAAATTTCAGCATGGTAAGAACCTTGTAACGGTGAATAAGACAAGTTTCATAATTAGCTTTTTGCCACCCCTCTGATCTTAACAGTGATAAAACAAGCCTGCAATATCTGGCAATAGTTAATTTTTCCTTTACAGAAGTAGAGAGCAGGTAATTATTTTTTTTCCTGTGAAATACTAGCATATTTCCAAGCCTATTTTCTGTAGACTTTGCTGCTATATTGGCTCAGACATAAGGTGTATCTTCAGAAGACCTGAAAGCTCGTGTGCCCTGTGGTTGTATAACCACATATATAGATCCACATTGCAGCCTCTCATCTTGGAGAGGAGCTGCCCTCCTCTCCTAGAGCAGAGGTTCACCTGCGTTCCCTGCCCAGAGAAAAGCCTCAGTCTCACTTTTAGTACTGGAGTGGCTACAGCCATTTTGAAGAAAGCTTCACGGTCTCCTCCTTGTTCCTGCTCCCAACGTCCCCTGACATACTGCCTGCCAAGGAATAGGGAGTGAACATTTGGGGTACACCACCATCAAAGAAATGCCCAAGCTAGAGCTCCTGAGCAAGTGCTCACTGCAGCTCACGGCCAGGCCTGGCAGCATTTCTCATACAGCTCAACTTGTAAATATTTCATGCTTGCTTTCTTAGCAAGTGATGCACCACCATATATATAAAAATCAGTTTTCAAGCAAGCAGCCTTCCAATATTGGTAATACCAGGGGTTTATTTACTTATTTATTTAGAAAAGGCTTACTCTTACAACCTAATCGTTAGGGTGCATTTTCAGTGTCAGCAGGAGATGGAAAGGACCAAATCAAGTGTGGTGGTTTTAAAAGCTCAGCGGAGAAATTAAAGCCACTTAAACTGTACCTTTTCAATAGGGGAGGGGAACAACAGAAAAAACCAACTCAGTGATTATACATTAGAGTCACAATTTACTAAAGAAAACAGCGGTAAACACAATGCTAAAAAGAAAACTGTACAAAAGAGAGAACTGGTTTAACCAACAAGATCAAGATATTGCCTGGTCCCCCCTAGGGCAAAAATAAGATGGCAGAGGACCTCGGCGCTGGACCTTGGGGGCTGAGAAAACAAAGAACAACATGAAAAAACACAAAGGTATCAATAAAAGAGGGCACAAAATAGAGTGTTCTACCCACAACGGTGTTTACCACCAAAAACCAAAATTGCTCCCTGAAGAGAGACAGCCCGGCCGGCGTTGTTTCCACACAAAGACAAAATGGTGGTTGTGCCTACAAGGGACAGATGCTGAGAAACAGACACACCTCAGCATCACAGACAGGAACAGTAACTCACCATCACAGACATGCAAAGAAGCTGTATGTACCCTACACGTGAGGGCTAACCACTTTGCAGAATATAATCACAGAAACTTTTAGGCTGGAAAATCACTCTAAGATCACTGAGTCCAACGCAGCACTGCCAAGCCCACCACTAACTCATGTCTCATTCACACATCTTTCAAATGCCTCCAGGGCTCCACCTCTGCCCTGGGCAGACTGGAGAAATTTTTCATCCCGGATAAAGCTCCCCTGGAGGAGGGTTTAACTTGAGACTGTTTCCTTGTATTCTCTGTTCCAGTGCCTGGCCACCCTTTCAGTTAAGAAATAAAATATCCAATCTAAACCTCGTCTGTCACAACTTGAGGCCATTTCCTCTGGTGCAGTTGCTTGTCACCTGGGAGATTAGACTGACCCCCTACATGCCAGGATGCCCTTGGTTTTCTTGGCCACCTGGGCACATGCCAGCTCAGGTTCATGAGCTGACCAGCACCCCCAAGTCCTTACCTGCTGGGCCACTCTGCCCCCAGCATGGAGCACTGCCTGGGGCTGTTGTGACCCAAGGGCAGGATGTGGAAACAGACTGCTCCAAAACTTGTTTATTCAGGCCAGTACTGAAATAATTAGTTTGGAGCTTTAAGTCACATATTCTGTGGTTTTTCCCTTGGCTTTTGTACATCAGCATCACTGCAACACAATCAATTCATTAATGGTGGCAGCAGTTTGAGACATACCTATTTTCTAGCTGTCTGTCACCATCACAGCTGAAACAGTGGAACAACATACAAACGAAGATGCTTGCTGACTTAGTAACTGACTTTGGCTGCTGCTTAGAAAGCACCAGCATAGTCTGGATTCTGTGCTCAGGTGTGGAAGACAGATGGATGCACTAATTTCCTTAACAAACAATCCTGCCAAAATCATTGTGGATTTGTTATTACAGAAGCAGGGATGGAACAGAAAGACAATGTCACAAAAGAAAGCAAAAGCTTTGCTGTTCCTACACAGGAAAGCACAATCACACAATGGTTTGGGTAAGAAGGAACCTTTAAAGATCACAGAACGGTTTGGGTGGGAAGGGACCTTAAGGACCATCTTGTTCCAATACCCCTGCCACAGGCAGGGACACCTTCCACTAGACCGGGCTGCCCCAAGCCACATCCAACTTGATCTTGAACACTTCCAGGGCTGAGGCAGCCACAGCTTCTCTGGGTAGTCTGTGCCAGGGCCTCACCACCTTCACAAGAAAGAATTTCTTCCCAATAAGCTCATCCTGTCCTCTGTCTGTGTGACGCCACCCCTCCTTGTCCTGTCACTCCAGGCCCTTGTTCAAAGACCTTCTCCAGCTCTCTTGGAGCCCCTTTAGGTACTAAGGGGGCTCTAAGGCCTCCCCATGATGTCCAGGTGTCAGAAAGATAAATTACTTGTTCATAGAATTGCCTTGTTAAGGTCTAGGGCTTGACATGCTTTAATGATTTCAGTTTCAGGAAAAAGTTACCAAAGCTCGGGCAGAAGGATGTACACAGGAGAGAATGCTGAATTTCTGAACCACAAGGACATCTGGCAGAACCCCCAGTGTAATTCTTCTTATACTTCAGAAGTATCCATTGGTACACTCCCTGTTCTCACAGGCTGCTCTTCTTACCTTCTACCTAAATTTAATCTAAAAATGAAAGTAGCTTCATTCCTCCAAACACAGGGAAAGGTCTGTATTTTAACAATTTAAAATAACTCTCATGCTGCTTAATTATTTTGAAACGGAAACTATAATAGAACATAGTTAAAATGTAAGGTAACACTGTAGTTGTGCAGTATGACTCAGCACTGCAGAAAGAAATTACATGCTTTCTGAATAATTGCTTCTTTTTGTGTAGCAAATAAAAACAGGCTACAAATGTCAGTGTTCGCTGTAAGACACCGGAATGCCAATGGTGCAGCTGCATGGGATCCCTAAGAACCAAAGTATTTCACAGTTTGAGTGCATGAAAAATACCACATGAAAGATACTTACAGTGCCCTCAACCTCTGAATAGAGGCCTGACCAAAAGCTGAAAGTACTTTTGTCCAGCTGATAGAGACGAGATTTTTCAAATGTTTCTGAGTCCATGATCTGTCCCAGTTCCTGTGGTACATGTGTTGTTGTTCTGTACACCCGCCTCTGAAAAATTGAAGACAAAACTTAAAGTCTATATCTAATATTTTAAATGAGATAAATAATATTTAAAAGTAACACATAAAATGATCCCATGGGCCACCACAGAAAGTTAAAAAAAAAAAAAAGAAAAAACAACACACAAAAGAACAAATATTCCTAAATTCCGGTTTTCTATCAAGTTCTAAATATAAAACTGAAGCATAATTATTATGTTGCAACCAGGAACTGAATTTCTGGCTTAATGACTTACTTACAATAGTTCAAATACAGATCACACAAACTGATTTTTCCACAGGATGTGAGTTACTGCACCGCAGTTAACGACTAAGCTTTTGATTTTAATTTTGAAACCAAACACCAGATCCTCCCATGTGACTTCACCGGAATACAGACCTATGGAGTGGCTGCACAAACGAGGAGCTATTTCATTTTCAGCAAAGAACTTGCCACTTGAAAATTATTAAAGACTAAACGTCTTTTCCCTCAGCTGTCTTGTTTCTGTATACTTACCTGTTCTCTAAGGAAAAGCTCCTAGCCTTAGTTACTCCCAAACACATTCTCCCCTGTCCGGGGCACCAGGCTGCGGTGCCCCCGATCGCAGGGCTCACAGGAGCTGGCAGAGCTCGCAGTGCGCGTGGATGCTCCGCGTCCCTGGCGCTGGAAGCACCGCGGTGCGCGGCTGCTGCTAAACCTGCCAGGGTGGGCAGGCTAGGAGCGGAGATGCGGCTGGCAGGCGACAGCCGGGACCCGACCAAAGGGACACTCCGTCCTCTGTGTCGTATTCTGCAGTAAGAACGCGGGGCTGGGATGTGCCTTGCAGGGTGATACTCGGAGGCTGCCCAGGCATCGCCTGCTCGGGGAGTGGTGAACGACGGCCTGTGCAGCGCTTGCGGCGTTTCCTTCCTCTTTCCTTCACCGGTTAAACTGTCGTTATTTCAACTCACGCGTTTCCTCATTTTTGCTCATACCGCTCTCTCTCAGCTCACCCGGGGAGGAGGACCGAGCTGCTGCGGGTGCTGAGCCGGCGGTGACCCTCCCGCACTCACCCGACTCGCCGCTGTGAGTGTTCCCACCATCAGCCACAGCGCGCTGGGGCCGCGCCCCGGGACAGGGCCGAGCCCTCCCCAGGCAGGTGACAGGCCCCGCGTCGCTCGGCCCCGGCCCCGGCCCCGGCTGCCCTCCACGTGAGGCCGGGCCGGGCC
>VZTF01007421.1:1278161-1302388 GCA_013397755.1 Cnemophilus loriae
ACGGCCCGGGCTTGGTTCGTCCACCCCAGTCAGGTGCCCGCAGGGCTGGGTCGAGGCGTGTGGGGGGGGCAGCATGGCGAGGATCTGGGCAGATGTTTAAATTACTTTTCTTCAGTACAAGTGGCTCAGACGGCGCACAATAATGCATATAAAGCCTCGTTAGTACTTGTCCAAAACCTTTTACAGAAACACTAAGAGAAGCACAAAAATTACCACTGACTACTCTAGTACTTGCTGATTTATTTAAAGCCGAAATGCCCACTTCAGATTTGGCGTCTGTAACGCTCCGTGAAGACAGCACGGTGCTGCTGAAATGCAGAGCTCGCCCGGCAGCACCGGGGACAAGCGCTCCATGCAGAGCACAGGGACTGCGCCATCTGACGAAGATGCACTTAGCAGGGGTGTTAACGTTTAGCCACTTCTGGATTCGGCATTTTAGTACCATTCATCTGATTTCTACCAGTCTAAAGTATAACAGAACATGTCTGTGGATTTCTAGTCATTAACTTTTAATAAAATAATGCCAACTTAATTTTCTCATTATCTATCCGTTACCTTTTTTTAACTATTTAGAAGAATGACCTGTCAAATATACTGAAGCCCAGCGTTTTCTGTAACCTACAATATCCCTGAAGAACAGGGTAGATGAGGAAATGCTGTTGGCTCCGCTGAGAGCCCTGCTGGAAAGACAGAAGTCAGTCTGGAAGGTCTCTCTTTGTAAAGGTATTTACAGTTTTTTACTACCCATGGGAACACATCAGGGCAGTCCACAGCCTTGGAGAATTTAGGCATGCACAACCAATAAACATGTTTTTGTCCTATAAAATCCACACACTTGAAGACAACAATTTTAAAATGGAAGCAACGTTCCCTATGAACTGTGTTTTCTGAGGTATCTGCTCTTCACATTAAGAATTCTTTTTTTGGAAAGTCAATGCAATGGTGTTCCTTTACTGCAGAACAAAATGTTTCTCCCGTATGCTCGAAAGCAAGAAGCTGGAAATGTTACATCATCGTAGGACAAATTCTGGTAGCACTTGGGAGGGAAAATGATGGCCTACCTCATGGCATGAAAACAGAAATAGACAGTAAAAACTCTTCAAACCTTTACCCTTTTGTGGACTGCTTCTCTGATACCCATCTGTGCCAGGCAATTAGATCAGATAAAAAAGCCCAAGAAGAAATTGGGATAAAGATGTAGATTCAAGCTGTACAGTTTTGATGGTGTGACACCTCTTACCTCATTGAGACAGCAGTGCATTTTGTAGATGATGGAGTCCAAAGACTGAAACACGCTGTCAGTCTCCGACATGGGCAAGATACAATTTTTGTAACGAGGAAGAAGCTGACCAGTGCTGTACTGGTATTTTTCAGCTGAAGTATGAACACCCTATAAGCCCACATCACTAGAAGTCCTGGCAGTTCATGGAGTGCTAATCACCACAGGAAAATGCCTCCAAGCTGCTTTTGTGCAGCCCAAAGCGACTCAGCCACTTTCTAAACGCAGCTCTTGGACTGAGGAGTGTCGCATGACTCGTCTCCACAGCTGGCAGACAGAAATGATGTCTGTCTCTGTCCTGCCATGTGGTATATCCCAGCCCACGGAAACAGCATCACTGAGCAGCAGGAGCCTGCTCGACAGGCTCTGCACCACCCGAGGTGCAGCGGGTACCGGCCTGCCCAGCGTGCGCTGTGCAGTCTGCACGGTGTGTGGTTCGCAGGCACACAGTGACTCATCTGGTAAAAGCAGAATTGCATCTGAGGAAGTGAGTTCCACGTGCAGCTTGTTTTGTGGGATTAAAAAACTGTCACGAAATTCACGTGTAATATGCAGAATTGTTTATGCATCAAATGGCAGGATTAAATTTTTAATAGAAAAACTGAACTCTGAAGCTTAATACACAGCTAAAGCACTGTAAGATTGTGTAAGAGTAATTTTGCATGATTTTGCAGAGTTCTTTGGTGGCAAGTTTGCAGCAGAGCTTATATGAACAGCATACAGTAAATGCAAACTCAAAGTCACAGATTTAAAATAAAGCAGAAAAGCTTCAGCCATGCCAAGCAGAAACTCTTTTGTTCCTTATTTCTAGACAACTTATGTGGTCACAGAATCTTTCTAATAATTAATTCACAAACTCCATGAGGTTGTTCGCTGGGAATGATGTATGAAGTCTAAAGGAATCAATACAAACCTCTCTAAAAGCTTTTCTTGTGTACATAGGTAAAAAGATCACACTGAACTGTTACTCCAGGTAAACAAATTTCCACCTGTCAGCCTAGTGTCAACTGTCCAACGGAAGCAGAAAGCAAAACCTCTGTGTTTAAAAGCCTTCAGGGTTGCAAACCTACTGTAACTAGTCAAAAACTATATATATAAAAAAAAAATCCGTAAGTTTAGATTATTTGTAACATAATATCTTAAATACTCCATTTACCAAAATCTGCATATACACCATAAAGCAGCACCTTGGGAATAAATTCCATTTCTAATTTTTAAATTTTCTTCTGGTTCCTGGCTGGTGTAAACAAGCAGTACTACCTTTCAAATTTCTTAATAAAACCAAGTCATACCTGAGTCACTCAGGACAAGTTCAGGTTCTGGCACAGAGCAGATTTCCCTCCATGTGTGCTCAGGGATGAAGTGGCTGCCATCATCAGACATGACACAATTGGTGGAACTTGGTGGAATCTCTCTCTGCTGTCCTCCATGTAGGAAGTCCTTTACTGGTCTCTTACAAGTCAGGTAATGTATCACCACATTCACTATCAGTCCTGCATTTAATCATTGCCATTTTTCTGACTATACTCACCACATTTTAAATTGTAGGAAGCCACCAGTGACATCAAAACTACTTTTTAAAAGATCTGGGTAATTTTTAGGACTACACAAAGCCAAAGCTTGCACACTGCCTGTGTCTCACTTCTCCCCTAGTCTGGGGCATATGTATACATATTTTCAATCTCATTTCATCCTGCATTCTCATCCAATTTCCCTTATTCAAAGCTAAGTATTTTACACGTTTGAATTCTTTAATACTGTCATATTTGAAGCTGGTTATCTAGTGGAAATACAGTTGCTTGACCCGAAACTGAAGCCTCCAAACCTCAAGGAATTTACTATTCATGCTGACCGTGAAAGGACAGGTTCCTCCGTGGGATACTCAAACCCCGAGAGGGTAACGGGGTCTCTCTGGCTCAATACCTGAAGCAGTCATCACATGTCTATTAAATTCGCTGTTAAACTCTTCTCCTGTTTGGAGATCTTGAAGATTCAAGTATGTTAAAACATGACTCGCACTTGACATTAAAAGGTACTTCGTTATTTCAGAGAGAAATGACTTTGGAACACACTGAAGGCTGTCCGGTTCTGTTGCAGTATTTAACCTTTTGACGCAACTTACTTACATTTTTAGAACTTTGTGAGAAGATTGATGCACCATATTTCTTCCATTACACGAAGCTTAGAGTTTAGAGAGAGGAAATTACACGAAAGGCTAGGCAGTAAGCTACACTTCTCTTGCTCGGTGTATGATTTGTAACCTAACTTTTAAGGATGCCCAGATAACTCTTTTTCCTAAATGTAGTACAAAGATGCCATTTCTGCCTAGTTTTAGTCATAACACAGTTCACTAGACAGTTTGATAGCTGCCATCATTCCTGCACCCAGCCAATACTCATGCTCTGTTTTAAACATTTCCCAAAGTTTCTTCCATTTCCCTTCTGCTGCTGTTTTTCAGATCACAGTATAAAAACCCAGAAGCTCCAACAACACCCAAGCCCCCCATCAGTAAGAAGCTGTGGTTGCTGCTTGCTCGTTAGAATCCCCATGGAGATGGGGAAATACCTCCTAGAGGGGACAGCGATTCTGGGCCTCATGATGAGCCATGCGTGGCAAGAAACACGATACAGAACAAGAAACAGAGCTTAAAATATTAGCTGACTCTTCTGGTGAATCTTCCAGCTAGGTTTCGTTCATTGTCAAAGGAGCTAACCGGGGAACCCTAAATGTATCCTTGTACTTTCATGTGACACAACCCGCTTGGAAGTCTGGCAACACTCGTCACACCCTCGGGTGGTGCCAGACAGTCTCAGCACCCTCTGCCTTTAAAGGAACAAGGACTTTCTCATGCAGAAGTGCTTTCTGCCTGTACTAATTATAGTTCTTTCAAGTCTGAAAAAAGCACAGAGAATGTTGTAAAATAAAATGTAATACTTTACTTTTCTGTATCTATTTTATCAGTCTGATAAATTATCTACAAATGCATAAAACTTAAGCAACATTGTCCAATGCACTCAGAATGGTCCCAAACTCAATTACAAGTAAAGCACATTAAAGATTTACTGTACAGTAAACAAATGGGTGAAAAACTGTAATTTATTGAAACTCATAACTCAAAAAATATAAGATGCTGTAGTGTACAATATGTTACACAAAGCACCCTGGGGTGCACATTCAAGTCAAGTAATAACTCCATCGCCCCCCAAACCCTGGTACCCCAGTACTTGTTCCATATACAATCATGCACATTTACTCTTCAAGAGGAAGCCCCCAGTATTCTGATGTGTTAAATAGCACCAAAATCAGCATTGTTCATTGAAAAAAATGGGGAGCTAAATTAACTTGGCCATTACTTTTGACAGATATTATACATTCATGGAATTAAACAGTCAAAACTAACCTAAAAAGTGTGTACTGTAACAATTACTGTTCTAATTTGAAGTTCTCCCCGTACAGCAGTAGTGGAGGCTATCTGCTCTAAGCAAAGCTACTTATGTACTTCCTACACACAGCTCATCTGCCTTTTTTGTTGGAAATAAATCTATGAGAGGTGTGGAAAACTTGGATCTTTCAAGAACAACTACTGGTCGTAAGTAATGCAGCTGTTTTAAGGCAAGGTCTCCACAGTCCGTTAGGGCCTTGTCCAAGATTGCCCTCAGATTTTCTAAAGAAGGGGCAGATGAGGACTCTGACAGCAAGGGCTGGATCTCTGTTAGCTGCCCAGGATTACTGGGGGTTATGATTACATTTTCATCACTTACAAAGTTGTTTACTGGTGTATCGCCTTGACTGTCTCCCTCTTTTTGCAACATTTCATCTACTGGCAACTGCTCAGGAGACTCCCATTCTACTACCTCATCACAATCATCATCATCATCATCATCATCATCATCATCATCTTTCCCCTCACTTTCCTGAATAAATTTTAAAAATGAAGACTCAAATCCCATTGGTTTATATGTCTTTAAATCAAATGGTTTGGACACAGGAGGCTTTTGAAATTTGTCTTTCGTAGCACAAAGTACATTTCTTTTTGCATTCTGATTAACTGCACTATGTTGACATTCTTCTGGGTCTTTCTCTCTTGGCAACTCTAACTGTAAACTGGAGAGACAAGAGCTATTCTCTCTTTCACTGCTTTCAGAAAAATCTTCAGTTTTACACACAGCTGTCTCCCTGGTGTTAGGCTCTTCCAAACAGGTGTCCTTTGAACTGTGGTTACAGTTTAAAGTGCCTGAATACGCAAAGGCACTGGCATCACAATTCACACTGCTCGGTGGACATTGTTCTTGGTCTTCATTACTCACATCTGGAGGATCACAGGCAGGGTTTGGAACAAGGGCTTTGTCACTTTCCTGCACAGGCTCAGAATCAGCTGATTTATCCTCCTTAACTTCTACATCTTTTTTATCCGAGTCTGAAGCTGTGTCAGAGCAAGACTGCTTTTCAATCATGATGCCACATTTAACACAAAGAACAAGTTTCTGAAGGCGCTGCTCGATGTACATGTTGGTCATCTGGTGTGTGCGCTTGTAGTGCCTCACGATGCTGCTTTCCAGTTTGACCACAGACAGGCACCCCTGGACCATGCAGGGGTACTGTGTCTGGTTACACTTCTCTTTGCACATCTGTAGGGCTTCCTCTTTTGTTTTGAAATTTAGCAAATGCTTTTCTCTGCTTCTGCTAATTCTTTTAGCTTTTTCTTTTAATTGCTTCCCATTCTGCTTGCTTGTGTCAAAGCTGTCTTTCAAATAATTTTGCTCATTTTTATCCTTTTCTTCATTATCTTCCTCCTCTTTCTGATTTCCAAAGAGACTATCATAATATTCACTGTGTCTGAAATATACGTGTTGAGAATAGTGACTGTAATTTGTGAAAATTCGATTGCAGCCATTAAGGTCACAATGGATTTCAAAATCTTTGTTTAATTTTTCTTCATTGGCATGTTCTTCTATTAGATGCTGTTTAAGCTTATTAAACGTATAAAATACAGCATGGCAGTGGGCTTGGTTACAAGCAAATCTGGCAGACTCAGCTTCAGAAAGCAGTTTTTGATCCTCTAAGATTTCATTGTGGAAGTCACTACAATGCTTAGCAAGAGCTTTAGAACACAGAAAACGCTTACCACACTCTTTGTGTTTGCATGCAAATATTTTTTTACATTTGACAAGTTCCCTTTTTGTTCTTGCTTTGTCTTTTTCCAAGCAGAGCTGTTCCTTATTATACTGGTGAACAGTTCTGTAATGGCGAATCAAACCTTTCTGGTTTGTGAAGGCCGAGTTGCAGCTTTTATGTATACAATGAAATGGTTTGTGGTACTTATGCAATATGTAACATAAGTTTCCTTTAGCAACTGTTCTTTTGCTTCCTCTTCCCTGTCTTGCTTCCAGTTCTTCCCTATGACTGTCCAGAGAAGTTATGTTAGATGTTTTTCTTGTTATGTCATTGTCTGTCTCTTCATTGGACTCCAAATCAGTCTCAGAGGAGCAGTCCTCCTTTTTTGGGTGACACAGCTGTTCAGAGTCCGAATGCCCAGGGAACCCAACGCTGTTCGCGCACGCAGGCACGGCAGCACTGCTATTCTTATGCATGTCCTCTGTACACAACCCTACATGATCAAATTTTTCACCAGGACACACCTTGTGAGCCACCCTCTCACAGCCAATTTGATGTTTGTTTCTATAGTGAATTCGAAGATGTGTTTTTCTTGTAAATGATCTTTGGCAAATATGACACTTAAATGGTGAATACCGATGCTGGAACATATTTAGTTGAAGAACCATTTCCTTTGAATAGTTATGCTTTTTAACATAATGCATTAAGAGAGCTTCTCTGGTCACAAACTCACATGTACATCCGTGACATTCACAGAAAAATGGTTTAGCTGCCAGTTGAGTAAGGTACTGGCTGGGTAAATTATCTTCTTGCTCTTGAAGCTGAAATTTTGAGGTAGTTTCATCAACTGACTCAGGGCACTTGGCATCCCTAGATGAATAGCCCAGAAACGATTTCTGTCTTGAAGAATTCTGAATGTTAGCATTTTTTAAGCTTAGATGTTTCAAGCCTAACATTAGTTCCAACATGTTATCTTCAATATCTGGTTCTCTGGAACTGTCATAAAAAGATGTTTCTGGGGAAGAAGGGCAAGTTTCTTCCCTCAGGCCACCGCTTCCTTTAGCATCTACAGCACAACACACGCTTTCTGGAGAGTCAGCATTTGTATCGGAGTTATGAC
The DNA here is from genome assembly GCA_013397755.1 of Cnemophilus loriae. NCBI lineage: Eukaryota > Metazoa > Chordata > Aves > Passeriformes > Corvidae > Cnemophilus > Cnemophilus loriae. The sequence continues at coordinate 1,285,676 of VZTF01007421.1, forward strand.
CTAACTCTGTACTCATATCTGTAGGGGATTTACTGTCCTGAGCATCACTCAACAGATCGAGAAAGTATTTCGTTTTCATTTCCATATTTCTTTTACCTTTAAAGCTGTATGGATGGGCCCTTCGAAGGTGTTTTTGCATACTTCTGGAATTTTTGTGGGTGGAACAGCAGCCTTCAAAACCACAGGAAAGGTTTTTTTCATCAAAGCAAACTGCCACATTGGAACACTGTTGTTTCATATTTGCTGGATGGAAGACTCCTTCCTGGGACACGACAAAACCTGGAACCGACTGGCTGTGAGCCACTGTTCCAAGCAGCCGTGGAGCTGTCTGACCTTGGCTTACTGCAGCATCTGCCCTGTGCTCCCCACAGTGCAGGCTGCAATTACTTTCACTGTTGAGATCTTCACTGTCAGAGAGAGATTCTTCCTTCACCTGTGGAATTTCCTGAGAGCCTGAGGGATCCAAGTTATCATTCAGATTGGAATTTTCAGATTGTTCAAGCAGCTGAGACCCTGGAAGATAACTGGATTTGTCTTCTGAAACCAACCCTTCAAGGTTCAGCGTTTGCTTCCCTTCCCCATTTGACACTTGGATATCATGTGCTGCAAGGTGATTCTGAAATTCAGTTTTTGAATAATAAAACTTTTTGCAACCAAAGTAGTTGCAGGTGTACGACGCATCCCTGAAGTGCTGCGCCTCGTGATGGTAAAGCTGCCCTAAGTCACTGAAAACAATATTACAGCCATTGAGCTCGCATTTATACCGAAGATCATCGTGTGTTTGTTTGTGGTTGAGAAGCTCGTTCACTGAGCCAAACCTGGCGTAGCAGTCCATGGACACGCACATGTAGGGCTGGGGCCCGCAGTGCACGCGCTCGTGCTCCCGCAGGTGGAAGGACGTCATGAAGTGCCGGCGGCAGAACGCACACTTCTCCCTCCTGTTTTTCATATCCAAGTAGTGTTTTGCATTCTCGTCATTGTTTTGATGTTCGGCTTTCAGGTGTACACTTAAGTACTTGAACTGTTTAAATACTCTAGAACAATCTGTCCCAGGGCATGGGTAGATGTCTCTATCTTGCAGCTGGCAATTTTCCAGTTGGCTGAACGTGACGTATTCCTCTGTGTCATCGTCAAAGCTTTCAGGGAGCTGTGGCTGGTGTGACCTTTCTGGAAATGCTGGGGGCGGGCTGCTGGAAGCTGTTGCCTTTTGTGGTGATCTCTCTTTTTTCAGAATTATTTTCTTTTTAGGTCTGTGTGTTCTACTAGGTGGCATTTTAACATGTTCCATTACATGTGGTACAAAAAATTCCTTTCTCTTGAACTTTTTTGTGCAAACAGGACACGTATAAATACCATCTTCCATGTGCATCTTAGAATGATGCAGTATTCTGGCCTCTATACACTCCCTTTTGCAGAGCACACAAAAAAACTTGTATTGAAGCCATCTCTGGTATCTTTCTGAAGAACCAATTGGTTTTTTTACTCTTGCTTTTTCCTTAGGGTGGTTCATTGTGTCTTTCCCATCATAGTATTTGTGTTCTTTTGTCTCATCATAGTCACTAAAGAAAGTTTCTAACATGTCAGTTTCATTGAGTGACATATGACAACCTGCATCATCCTCGGAGTCAGAAGCTACCTTCCCTAAGAGTTTAAGACAATGCCGCTTTAAAGTCTTCCAGTCCCAAAATTCAGGATCAAATGGCCAATATGCTTTCAAAGCTAACAGCAGTTCACAGCGGAGTGAATTTGGAACCAGTGCATTTTCTTCATCAAATTTTTGGTCTGGCTGCATATAGAGCTCTTCCAATGCATTAAATCCACTCAGAGTTGGCTCAAGTAAGAACTCTGTGAGCTGACAGGCTCTTCTAACTTCAAGGTCTTCTGGTAAAAGGCATGCAATTGTTTTACACACTGATGTCTTCATTTCATCGCTGCCGTTGGACCTGATCTGAAGGGCTCTCACACATAACAACACAGACACAGCCAGGCCTGCTTCCTCTGCCTGTTTAAAGAAAAGAGAAGATTTTTTTAGTATGTTATTAGGCACTTAATCAGAAAGTATGAATAATGAAATAAGCTACTGTTTTTTTCAGTTCAGTAGAATTATTAAGAAAATAATAAATTCATATAAACAGCTCTGGCTGTGTCCAAAGACTCAGGACTGTATCTTACTTACTTCAGATTGTATGACTCTTATCAAGAAAAATAGATGCTGTAGTGTCTTGGCAATGATGCCAAACTGACGACATCTCTCCAAAAAGGAGTCTAAAGAAGGATCTATTCTTCTCTGCAGTTTGCTCCAGAAAAGTGTCAGTTCCCTGCGAAGAGTTGAAAGCAGAATGTAAGAACATTGCAGATACACACAATTTGTGCAGTCACGGCATGTCAGTTCAGAGCTCACACCAAGAAAAATTTAAGTGTTATTCAAGGACAGCACACACTTCAACTAGGTCCTGATCTCCAAGTGACACTGAAGAGAACTGTTCCTGTGCCTCTTTCCAGCATCAGATCAAACCCCAGTGTATCTCCTGATACTGGGGAAGACACTGGCATTGGGATTCAACACACTTACTGCACACATCTATAGCTGCACACACTTCCTTTCTAGACAAAAAAACCAGTCCCTCACTTCAATTAAATGTAAAATTTATGATTATTAACACGGAAGAACTGTATGAAGGGAAGCTTAGGCAAGGAAAGCACATAATATATCACAGAATAAGCTGAGCTGGAAGGGACCCACAAGGATCATCGAATCCAACTCCTGGCCCTGCACAGGACAGCCCCAAGAGTCACAGCATGTGCCTGAGAGTGTTGTCCAAACGCTTCTCGAACTCTGTCAGGCTTAGTGCTGTAACCACTGCCCTGGGGAGCCTGTGCCAGTGCCCAACCATCCTCTGGGTGAAGAACCTTTTTCTAATATCTAATCTAAACCTTCTCTGACACAACTTCAGGCCATTCCCTTGGCTCCTGTCCCTGGTCACCATACAGAAGAGATCAGTGTTTGCTCCTCCTCTTCCCCTCACGAGGAAGCTGTGTACTGCAAGTATTAAAAAAACTGTAATTCAGCATTACTACAACAAAACAAATTTGAAATACAGTTTATCACTCATTTTGTATGTCTATTTAGTGCATTTATGTAGTTGGGAGCTGGGAGAACAGCAAGAAAAAGGCTTCACTTTGGATAACCTCTTATTCCCAAGACTTTCTGGCAGAGCAGTAGGTTTTCAGTACTCGTGCTGTTCTCTCTCATATCACCTTTCCTGCAAAGCTAAAGTATGTTGCTGGAAGGGATCCTCAAGGATGGTGATGTAGAAATGTTCCTTGGATAATCTTCACACATGAAGAAAAGCAAAAAAGGACAACTCCAAGTATTTGAGCAATTTTCCATTTCAAAACTGATGTGAGGCAGTGCTGAGAACAGAAGTATCTCCAGACAGACAAGTTTTTAGTAACGCTTAGAAGCAAAAAAAAAAAATTACTACCATACCAGACCAGAGAGAAAATTTTGAAGCTGTGCTTAGCTCCAGTTCACACTTAAGGCTGCTTGTGCTAATGGTAAACATAGATTATTCTATGGACTGATGAACTGCCTGGCTCCCTGGAGACTGCAGCAATCAGCTTGCTCAGAACCACTGCCCAGAGCAGCACTATTTCTGTGATGAAGTTCCAAACTCAGCAGGTATCTCCAGTCTTAAAAGTGGTATTACACAATATTTTATGAATCCCAGCAAGAACAAGTGTAAAATGTTCCAATTTTGGTGAGGAATAACATATACAAACCTAAGTTTGCTTTTATCTTCAGCTCTGAGATTAAGCTTGACACCAAGAGCTCAAACTCACACACCTAAATGCTTTACTGATCTCCTGGAAGTATCTGCTTGAGGCTCCAGGATGAGCTGAGCTAAGCTATTGAAACAGCTTAACCTCTCCAAATATGCAAGAACCACAGTCAGAGGTTTGTGCCAGGCTGGGGAGTTAGCACTGCACCAGCAGGGAGATGGTGGAGCACTGAAGACAGGAGCGAAGACAGGTAGATTTTCCCTTCCTAGATCAAGAGTGATGTTACAGCTGAAGAGGTTTAACACCTTCCACAAGCCGCAGTGCTGCACTTTCCCTGGAACTTGTCTGACCACTGGGTAATCAGTGCTAACCTGCAGAAAGCCATCTAGTTTGGCTGGGTAAGATAATGTGCTTACTACAGGTTAGAAGGGTCAGTCAGGACAACAAATAAGGCACCACAACAGGGCAAGAATGGACCTTCTGCTTTCCAGCAGTAGCAAGCTGTCAGGAATTGGCTTAAGTATGAGTGCAGTACCAAAGCTTCAGCTTTATCACTATGCAATCCACAAGGAGAGAGTGCCAAACACATTTTCCTTTTCACCTGCAGCTCACAGCTGTCCAACAGGTCTTTTCCTTTGTTTAAACCAGAATGCTTTCAATTTGCATAATTTATACTGGTTCTCTCTGACATTGCATAAAGCAAGATATGGAGCAGAACACAAAGGGAATGGGAGGACTGGCTGGCAGCCAGCAGGACTGCCCCGGCCAGCAGCATGTGACAGGCCAGCCAGGAGCCAGCAGAGAATCTTTCATCAGCATAGCAGTACTCCAAAAACCAAGAGGGACATGATTACAGGCAACCATTAATTTAAGGATCCTCCAGATGAGCAGAACATTTCCAAGCACACAGAAATGCCAGGGCTTGCCTGTTGACCCTAATCTGTAACAGTACAAAGGGAAGCTGAACTGCACATGACTCTGTACCAGACGGTCTTGGCTTTTCTTACTCTCTGCTCTCCTCTCAAATATAGGTAAATGTTTTAGTCACCACTCAATTCTGGTCTAGCAAATTACATAATACACCAGAAGTACACTATGGAAGGTGATTAAAGCTTAAATCATTTATTGACTTGAAACACCATTATGCAGGCTTATGACTAAACATAAAAAAGTTACATTTTCTTACAGCAATCAAAATCCAAAAGGTGTTAATGACACTGCTAGAAAAATTTTAAGTAGAATCCAAATCATCAGATCAAGCAGAGTAAAATAACTGCTCAACTACACTCCTTTTTGAACCAGACAGGACCTTCTTTGAAGTTGTCCTGGGTAACCCCCCAAAAAGGTGCACTGTATTCCATATCTGTGCTACACCAATCTGCCCTACACCAATCTGCCCCAAATTGTTACTCTCTCTTTAAGACCTGGCATCCAGAAATGGAACTGCAGAGGTCGGGGTGCCAGGTACTTTTAAAGTCGGGGTCACTCACGCAGAAGCTTTCTTTCCTTTTCATTCTTGTGAGGAAGCTGGGACTGCACAAGGCAGAAACCTTCTCTTGTTTCTCTCTGGGCTCTGGAGGGGGTTGCTTCAGGTAGGTCTTGAGTAGCAACAGTAGCAACCCAAGAAGTTGCACTTTGCAATCCAAAACTGTTTCAGAGTGACGTCTGAGATTCAGCAACTCTGTATCTAGTGATTATCATTGTTATTTTGGTACTGTTATTTGTTATTTACTGTTATTTTGTATTGTATTTGTATTCATTTTTCTAGTAAACTGTTATTTTTTCATTTTTATCTTCTTGCATTCTTTCCTTACTCGTGGAAAAGGAAATGGTAAAAACTAAAAGGGCAAGTAATTAATTTTGGAGCGTCCACCCCTTAAATTGTCTTAAACCAAGACAGAAATGAATCAAGCAATTGCTGCCCCTTTAAAACCAGCAGCTGGTCACAGAAAGAAGAATGTCTCCCTTTATGAATTCAATTTAACTCATTATTTTAAGTGTACATTTATGTTGTAGTCAAGGCTATATAACGGCTCGCAAGCACCTGCTAGCATGCCATTCCTCTGCATTAGCTTGAGCTGCAGGATGATACTAAATATCCATATTGCAGTGAGTCCATCTTCACACTCCCTCTTTCCAGCCTGCTCTGGCATTTGTCATGCCATCGACGGAGCTTAGTGCACCAATGCAGAGAATATTACCTTATGTCCTTTCCAGAGTACTGCTCAAGATCAGCCCTACAATGATTTCAGTGAGTGCCACAGTCTGTATGGAGCAGAGCTCCTCATTTTCATTAGCCATAATGCATGCTCACTACATCTGTGACATGAAATATGGAATATCGGCCAAGCTGGCTGATCTGACAAAAGCAATCCTCCAAATTACAAGTTTTATGTTGTATCAGCCACTTGAATTCATCTACTTTGTGGCTAAATAATTGCTCAATCCACACCTGTCCCCAAGAACACAGGTGGAGGTCAGTGAAAAGGCCACTCCATTGAACAACACTGCACCAACAGCAAGGCATCCTGACTTTCAAGCAGCTGTACTCTTTAAATAGACTTATACAGTCTCAAAATGAGAAAGCAGCCTGATGGTCTAGAAGTATTACACCAGTTTCACAATACAGGAGTCCATCAGAAGGTGAACTTCTTCCACCTGTGCTCCAGCATCCTGGCAGCTTTGCTCTTCAGTGGGTCCAGATGGCCCTGGCTGTGTCCAATGCTGTTGTGCAAGGACTGCTAGGTACAGCACTAAAACTTCAATTGATACATCTATGCAATGTCAGTGTTACAACTGGACAGAAGACTTCATTCTCCCATCTCGTTCCCAGGGAAGGTAGCTGGAACTTGAGAAGTCTGTCAGGATGGCAGCAGATGGGGCAACTGTGCTATGCAGGGACAGGGCAGCACAGTCTGACCCAGCACCTTTCCTCAGAACCACTGAAAACAGCATAGACAGAACGACACAAACCTGCTAACCTTCTGTAAGCAGGGACATATCTACATTGCTGGACTGTGCTACCATTTGGATCTTCAAGCCATCACTGCCTGTCACCTAGGCTAGCCAAGTTTAAAGCTAATGTGCGAGTTGCACGATGTTTTGTGCAGCATTAGCCTCAGGCAGGCCTCACCTGGGAGTCAGACTGACACGGAGATGATAAAATCTACAGGTCTGAGTTAGAGCTCCACGACCTGAAAATTGCATTCCAATGCTCAAGAGTTTCAGTTCAGACTTCACACCGCAAGCAAAAGAATCTACCCACATTTGTTGTCACAAAAAAGAAATGTTATTCTGTAACAGTAAATGCTACATCCTTGAGCCTGTTCTCCAGTCCCAACAGTCCGACAACACAAAGTCCGACCCTCTTCGTTTGCACCCTAAGGATACAGCTCTTAGAACAGAACACGTCTTCTTGGACAAAAGCAAGTAACATAGCTTACCCTAGAAGAATGTTAGTTGTTTGTTTCTCTCTTCAAAAAGAGAACATGGGGGTGACTCTTCAGACATAATTCTACTCTAATCCCTAATGACAAAATTCTACAGTGAAAAACATCCTCTAGAACTTCAAGTGTGGTGAACTCTCCCCTCCTGAAGCCTTCCAAAAGGTTCATTTCTTTCTGCAAGGTATGCTTTGCTCAAAAAGACATTTCTGGCCTTTTTGTACAGATAACTGGACTAGGCTGAACTTTTAACCATCCTGCCATTTCAACCAACATCATCCAACCATTTCAACCAACCAACCTTTACATCACTGAAGTGATGTAAAAACTTTTTAAAATGGCCTTAAAACATGGAGTAAATGAACAATGCCACAGCTAACCGAATCCAAATTCCCAATATATTCTTGATATGTCTGGCCATGCAAAGCTTTATTCAGATGGGGATTTAAATGTGAGAAAACTACATATTTAGCCATGCCTTGAAAGCCAAAACTACAAATCCATTTTCTGAAGGGCAGAAACCAGCCCCTCTGCTTTGGCTCTACAAGCTTACCACTGCTGAAACAGAGGTGCAGAAGGTTCTGTCTCCAGACAGTTAAGAGGGCAGAGTTTTACAGTCACAATCAGGCCAAAATCTAGTACTACAATTCTTGGAGTTACAGAAATTATAAAAATATAAAAAGGCTCTTGAGGGGGGGGAAGTGGAGAGAAGTTGTTACAGACTGTGGCCTCCGCTCAGTCCCAGTACTGACATCTCTGTGGAACGGGTGAAAAAAATGCACCAGACTTGCATGGGGCCAAGTATTCCCAAGGGAAGAACAGGCTGACAACATACTTTGTGGAACCACAAAGCTAGGGGTTTAACATCAACCCTGAGAGCACTGAGCCACCACCACTGACACATCTACTACCCCACAGGAGTATCAGCGTTCATGCCAATAGCGTGAGTGCTGCTTCCATTTTAAATTGTTTGAACATTACTTTTGTCTAACTGCTCTATTAGCACAGCAACTTGTGACAAAGTAAGTAATTACCTAGGAAGTGCTTCGGTCTGATGCACTTCTCAAGTGAAGGATAAATCCACCTTCTCTACATATTTTTGTACTATATTAGCTCAGTTCTAGCCAGTGAGGAACAGTCAGCAGAAGCAGCAATACTTGTACTTACCAAGAGCAATACACATTTGCCGTTTGAAGCTGATGAGTAAGATATGTTGTACAAAGAATAAATGCAGTATTTTCTTGTCCCTCAGATTCCAGGTTACATATGATGTCTAGTACCTCTTTGCAATCCACCTTTGCAATCTTAAAGAAAAAGAAAAGTGAAAAGAAAAGGCACTTTATTCTCAGTATGCTTACAAAAGATGCACATTTACTGTATCAAAGTCCCACAAACAAAACATTACATTTCCTGTACCCAGAGATCATGCCACACCTTTCAGCTACAAAATGGTATGAGACGTTCACCAGTTAGTTCTGATCTCTTCTCAATATTAGTTTTCTTTGGGACAACCCTCCATTTTGGGCAGCTCAGCCACATACTTGCATGCAGGCAACCATCTATCTAAAACTTCCCATTCTGTCTCTCTGCACTTACAGGGATTCTTGTGTTACTTCTGAAAATTAGAACCCAGGTCCAATAAGATCAAGAGCTGTGAAAAAGCCGGTCTCTTGTTCTCTGCAGCCCTAAGTGCTGATTCTCAACAACCACATTTCAAAGCATGATGTTAGAAACAAATGTGTTTAAAGCAGAGTGCTGATTTTAGCTGGGGTAGAGTTCATTTTCTTCGTCGTGGCTGGTATGGGGCTGTGTTTGGGATTTCTGCTGGACACAGGGTTGGTAATATACAGATGTTTTTGTTATTGCTGAGCAGTGCTTACACAAAGCAAAGGAAGCTGGGAGTGCACAGGAGGTTGGAAGGAGACACAGCTGGGACAGGTGACCCCAGCTGACCAAAGGGATATTCCAGACCATGACATCATGCTCACTATACAGCGAGGGGAAGAAGGAGGAAGGGGAACCACATTGAGAGAAATGGTATTTGTCTTCTCGAGTCTCTGTTATGCATGATTGTGCCTTGCTCTCCCAGAGCTGCCTGCCCACGGCTAGCAGTGAATTAATTCCTCATTTTGCTTTGCTTGTGTGCATGGCTTTTGCTTCACCTATTATATTGTCTTTACTTCCACCTACAAGTTTTCTCACTTTTACCCTTCCACTTCTGTCCCTGGTGCCCCTGGTAGGGGAGTTGAGCGAGCAGCTACGAGGGGCCTGGGTCTAGCTAGAGTTAAAACACAACAAGGAGACAAATCCCAAGGAAGTTCTGGAACGTCTGCTTAAGGTAGTACATATCTGAGTATCAAACCAGGGTGTTGGCTTGGGTATAAGCCACAAACAGTAATTGTGAAGAGCATTTACTATTAAGACAACGCTAGGTTTTAATACAATTTTCCACTGTATCTATTCCACTTCACAGAACAGACTGCGTTCTAGCAATATGTACTTTAAACAGCTGTTGATATTACAAACATTTCAAACTTCTTGTTCATCATGAAAAACAATGACAGAGAACAAGCAACAGGAAGTTAAACTAATTTTCACGGACATCTCATTCAGCAGGAAGAGCAGAAGCAGGGATATTAATCCAGTTTCCCATTCAGGCTTGACACTGGAGTTCACTGAGCAGTGTCAACATTTTCTAGGGTCCACTGACTTCTGGTGTTCAACTTGAGACCCAGAACTGACCTCTTGCAGCAGACATTTCCAGAGTAATTCACAAGCTGCAAGGGCTTGCAGATGTGTCAGTTTTGCATTTGAAAAAGTAAAATACAGCAGATTTTTGGGGGGTGGCAGGGGGGGAAAGGGAGTTGTCACTGACTCACCCCTGGCAAGAGAGAAACCTCAGAAAATGATTTGAGTGACAATGCTTTGCTGTGTAAGGGAACAGACATCATTGCTCCGTGCACGTCGAAGATAGCCAGCCCATACAGTACCTGTAGGTCAAGTGCCACCTGCAGCAGGCTGGGGAGGTTGAGAGGCGAGCCCATACCAACGGCCACATGACAGAATCGTGAAGATGCTGATCACAGCCCAGGACAGAAAGGGGCTCGTGCAGGTAACAGGACCCTGCTGCATGCCATCTCCCCCCAGTATTCCTCGCCAGCAGTACCCTCCTTACGCTGTCATCGACCCTCGGTACCTACAGCTCCACAGGCCTTGCAGCTTGGGTGGGAAGTCTAAGTCTGACAGCTGGGCAACTCCAGCCTTCTCACAGTACTCCAGCATCTCTCTCCACCCAGCTATTCCTACTCTCGATAGGTAACAATTTCGATCAGTATATTTTATAAGGCAAATTTTAAAAGCTAAAATTTAAATTTAAAGCTAAGTGACACAAACTTTTGTCTTTGATAATTTCCACAATTATACACTGCAATCTCCTCAATACTACAGCAAATATTCTTCAGTAATGCAGAGGCTGCCTGCAGCAGTTTGATAAAACTCTGATCTTCCAAGTCTTGGGTTTTAGAAACACAAATATTGTCAGTGCATGTAAGCATTGGACACGTTTCCTTCACAGATCAGAAGGAACTGTGGCAGGCTGCCTGTGAGCTACTCAGCCACACATTACTTGTCAGAGATGCTCATCATCAGTTCCATTAGAACAACAATCACTGAACACCACCACCACTGGTTTGAAAAGGACAAAATCAGCACCTACTTCCCAGGGTGTCTGAGGCTACAGAATTATAAATTCCACATTTTTAACAGCCATCAGTTATTCCTCAATCAGCCTTATGCTGTAACAAGACCCAGAACTTCTGTTGTGTGCTGGACCAGCAGCAGCAACACCAGCCCCAGCACGAACACAGCCTGGCACTTGGAGCGACCTGCAGCTGCACAGGACATCAGAGCTTCTCCTCCCACAGAAATTTGATTCTTTTCGGACAAACTCACTCACATTCAGGACATTAACTACTGAGTAAGCAACAAGAAAATTGGTTTCAAGTCCCATTTATCTCAAACTTGGTCAATGATAATTTATCTCATTTCAGATCTTTGGGGTTTTTGCTTTTGTTTGTGAGATCTTTTTTGCTGTGAGATTTTTTTTAATATTTAAGACAAAAAGTCCAAATGCACATCTTGAAATCACCCAGCAATATCCAGCCAGTCACTTAAGTGACAAACTAGACACTTTTTGAAGTGTCTTTCCTAAACCTGAAATGCTGACCACCGTCATTCTGTTAAAAACCCAACTAAAACAATTCACTGAAAGTTAGGGAGACTACAGAATCAACACTGCTAAGGTATTTTAAACTAGAATTGTTAAAAAATGATGCCATCCTCCCCCTGTTCTATTAACAAAGTATGCCAGTTTACTCCTCAAAGTTATTCCAAAGAGCATACAACCATGTAAGATTTAACTTGTCTTTTTTTTCCATGTTACTTTAGTTTGAAGGAAAAGTTGTAACATTACAGCGATACTTTATTTTTTAAGTCGTCATAAAAATTTCCTACCACTAACCTAAGCCTTCTACCATTTTTTAGGAGGACACCATGTTGATACTCTTTATTTGGAGAAGACCTCCAAAAGATGACTGCTTGTTTCACAACTGAATTTTTTATGAATGGGATAAGGGGCATTTGCTTAAACTGACTCCCTGAAGAGCTTTACTTGCCGACTTTGGATCAGTCTTTCCCAAAGGAAATTCCAAATTAAACAAAACCTATCTTGACAATACGAGATGGCTACATGAAGCTCCTATGTGTCCCAGCAAACACTCACACTGACACTTGGCAGAGATGGCCAGTTATGTTTAAAACACTCAATATGGCTTTAATTTTAACTGGTTGTTGCATTTCAAAATCCTTTTTTATTGTTACATGTGGCTGGCACCAGCGTCTCGCAGAGAAACCTGTCTTACAGAACATTCGAGGCTTCATGCTTTTGCAACAGTTAATCATTGTGTAGGAGAACTGCTTTAATTAGCATTTTAACTGGTTCAACAAATTGGCAAATTCAAGCCAAACATTGGAAGCCTGACAGTGATCCTTAACTCTACTTTCGCACAGAGCAGCAGTGAACAAACAACTCCATAGCTGCATTTCTTGTTACATGTGTGCCTCAGAATCAATGCAAGGTGCCAGGAGGTACCAGAAATGCAAGGGAGGCTTTATACACAGTGTGTACACACACACAGTTACACAGACATCCGTGTACGTGTGCTTACACACCTCCAGAGAAGCATGCCCACACCGAGACAGACATGCGCTCGTGTGTGTACATGTATGCTATTGCTTATAGACACAGGTAGAAGTAGTTTCATCTGTAGGAGCTCAGCAATTTAACTTCCCCACCTGACTTAGCCAGCCCAATCACATCCAGTTCCTGGAAACAGATGACCACACACTGTCTAATCTTCCAAAACAATTTTTTTCTTCAATTCTCTCCAAGCTATCTTCATTCCTATTCAAGCTTTCTGTAATATTTACTTTCTTAGCCAAACCCTGTTCCTCTACCTACTCCATCCTACTCTGAACTTCAAATTTCACTTAACTCTTGTTCCTTCTATTACAGTTTATTCCCTCTTCCCCCTTGTGGGGTTTTGGTTATTGCCACCTATCATTCCCCAAAAGCTGCCATTCTTTGAACTCTTAATTCTTCATTTTTCACCTTTTCCCATCCCTTTTTCCCACTTCTCATTAGACCTGACAACTTTCTACCTGAGGAAGATAATAGGTAATGTGATGATATGACACATTTCCTGCCTCTTAAAACAAAGGCATAAATGAAAGTGTTTTAGAAGTCTCAGAATTCAGCAATTCTGTAAGAGTGCCAACTATACAACACCTGTGACAAAGCAGGCAAAGAAACATGCCATGCAAATCTTCATACTGCCAGTTATTAAAGTTAACTTTCTGGCACTGGACCACCACTGACTTTATACTTTTCAGAGTTTTGGCCACAGGTCCAGTTAAGTCAACAAACTATACTGCTTTAAGACACTACTTTGATGCTTTGTGGCTTCATTTTCCCACAAAAAGTTTAATTAAGCAATTAACTTGATTCAATTCATCAATCTGTGTTCCAGCTTTTATACTTGACTGGCAAGAAAAGACTGTTCTGAGTATCAAGGTAAAACAGCTACAGCTACACTTCACAACCCTCAAATTAAACTGAAAAGGGAACAGAATTTAATGTGATTTCTCTACCATTCCTCATTAGCAGCCAATGCAATCAGAGAACACACTGTAAGCTACCCATCAACTCCAAAGCTTTCAATGCACAGATCATGCCTGCAGTGAGCTGTTAAATACATTCTCTGCTCCTACAGCACGCTAAGGGGAATCTGGCTCGAAGTGCAGACTGAAGAGACACCTATCCAAATATTTATTTTTCACAGGAAGTATTTTTAAAGGAATGGTTTTTAAAATAGTTTACATGTACAACAAGATCATTCTGCCACTCATGCAGGAAGTGCAGACATGAGAGTTGGGTTTTTTTTAGTATCTCAAGCTTCCCCCAGTTTCACTGAAGCTTACTCACAAAGTCCAAGTCTCACATTTAAAACTATACCAAATGCAAACAAGTGAGACTGATCCCATAACAGGTATGTGACATCAAGAGGCAACAGAGGCAAGAGTCAGTTGTGTTACAGCAGTTATGTATGAACACAAATCATTGCTATGACTGTTACTGTAACAGGAAGACTGCTAAAAATGAGTTTAGAGTTCAGGAAGAACAACTCTAAAGTGTGTTTTGTTTGTTTTGTGATTTTTTTTCTTTTCCTTAAAACTCTTCTTAGGTCAGAACGACTAGATGAAAAGTAATTGCTCTGGTACCAGTGTTTGAGTCAGAAAAGACAGCTTTCCAATTATATTCTGCTTATTATTGGAACCGAAGTTATAATTTTTAAGCTTTCAAGCACATTTAATCAAGCATACATACATACACAGACTTGTCCACAGCAGCAGTTCATACAAATGTTCTTTCCTACTGCAGTCTGCAATAGATTATCCCTCTTTTCGAACTCTGCTGCAACAGTTTCACTCTTCAGCTTCAGTTCTTAGCACGACATAAATAAATTCTAAAATACTTCATAAATATATATTAAAAACGGACTATAGGTTACTAACCTCCTTAATGGAGTCTTCATTAGGCAGCATTGAACACACACATGTGATGTAGGCTTGGCGGAAAGATGAAACATTTGCAATTTCTGGAGAATCTGCACACAATTTTGACAAGAAAGTGGCTTGGGGGATGCAGTTGGACTTCATCAAATGTTTTATTCGCATCTGCAGAAAGGAAGGCCCTTCTCGTGTAATCAATTTATTAGCTAGGAAAAGAAAAAATCCTTTGAGAATAGACCAATTTACAGGTGACACTTAAATGAAATTGTCTCACTGCATTCACACTTCTTTACAAATTTGTGTATGGCCAGTGCTCTTAGGAAACTCTAGGCATGCTTACAAGTGACAGCAATGGACTATCTTCTCCCAAAATCGGTAGGAGGAGAATGCTGGGCTACAGAAAACAGACCCACACGCACAGCCACCCCCACCACGCCCCCCCAAAGACAGCACCATTTAGATGTATGCCACAGCAATGGCTAAAGGATACTGATCACACCAGACAGGTACCAGTAGTTTAACTGAAGTTCAGAATCATCACCTTTTAACTGCAGCTTTATATTCCAAAAATCAAAAATATTTCAAGCCGATCATTACATGCTTTTCAAGTGGAAAGTTTTCCTCCCAAGCTGTTAAAACCCCATGTAATGCCAAAATACGTAAAATGAAGTTGAGGGTGAAAATATTATCTTTGTGCGACTTTTGAAGAATTGTGTTTAAGACGTGCTACGCTTTTGCTCTTAAACAGATACATCTAATCATTATGAGACTTGATGAACTAATTCAATAGTAAAAAATGCCACTTCAGATTATTTTTGTAAATAGCTAGCAAAATTTATTTATTTGGATTAAATACCTCACAGATTTAGTTTCCTTATCTTCCCAGGTGTTTATCATAGAAGCAGAATTCAGGTGGAAGGGACCCACAAGTCCTGCTCCTCGAAGGACTACCTCAAATTAAACTGTATGACTAAGAGCTTTGGTCAAATGCTCCCTGAACTCTGGCAAGTTTGGTGGTGTGACCACTTTTCCAGGGAGCTTGTTCCAGTATCCAACCACCCTTGGGGTGAAGAACATTTTCCTAATGTCTAACCTGCACTTTCCCTGACACAGCTTCATTCCACGTCCTCCTGTCCTGCTGCAGGTCGCCAGAGACAGGAGATCAGCACCTCCTCTTCATGGCCTTCTTGAGGAAGGTGCAGACTGTGATGGGATCACCCTTCAGCATTCTCTTCTCAAGGCTCAACAAGCCAAGCGACCTCAGCTGCTCCTCATACGGAAGAGCCTCAAGGCCTCTCCCCACCTTGGTCACAATCTAGTAGTCTGATGTCCTTCCTGTATTGAAGCACCCAAAACTGCTCAACCCAAAACAGGACTCAAGGTGAACCTGCCTCAGCACAGGAAAGAGTGGGACAGTCACCTCCCCCTCGACTGGCTGGCGATGCCGTGCCTGACGCACCCCAGGACACAGCTGGCCCCTGTGGCTGCCAGGGCACACTGCTTACTCGTATTCAAGCTGCCATCAACCCAAATCCTCCAGATCTCTTTCCACACGGCTGCTCTCCATCTCTTAGTTTGTCCATATGACCAGGATTACCGTGTCCCACCTGGAGAATTCATTGCTTACTCTCGTTAAATTTCACGTGGTTGGTGACTGCCCAGCTCTCTGGTCTATGCGGATCTCTTTATAAGGCCTCTGCTCTCAAAGGGGACCACAGATCCTAACATAGTATCATCAGCAAACTTATTTCATGTATATTCAACTTCTGCAGCAAGATAATTTATGAAGACGTTGAAGAAACCCCACCACTGACTGCTCACCAGCCTGACATAATCTCATTTCCTATAACCCTTTGCACCCAGCCTATCAGCTCCCTTCTCACCCAACATACCATGGACTTAGCAAGCTGTGTCCTGGACATTTAATCCGGGGATGCTGTGAGAGACAGCATCAAAAGCTTTGATAAAGTACATGTACTTTGCCTTGGCTGATTGTCATGATTTGACACTGGCCAAATGCCAGGCACCCATGAAAGTCACTCACTGTCACTCCCCTGCTACAGCTGGGCAGAGGACAGAAAAATTTAATGAAGGCTTCACGAGTCAAGGACCAGGAGAAAACACTCCAAGAGCAAACAGGTTCAACTTAGAGGTACAAAGCGAGTTTATTACTAACAAAATCAGAGGAGGATAATCAGAAGTAAAACAAGCCCTTAAAAACACCTTTTCTTTCCCCTAACCCCTCCCTCCTACCCACTGACACTGCAGGGAGACAGAGCGTGGGGGTTTTGGTCAGTTCATCACCCGAGATCTTTTCCCACTGCTCTGGGAGAGGAGTCCTTCCCCTGTGAGGCTGTGG
>VZTF01007421.1:1302768-1330444 GCA_013397755.1 Cnemophilus loriae
GATCTCTGCATCCCCCGTGGATCCCCACGGGCTGCGGGCGGATCTCTGCATCCCCCGTGGATCCCCACGGGCTGCAGGGGCACAGCTGCTTCACCATGGTCTTCACCACGTCCTGCAGAGGAATCTCGGCTCCTGTGCCTGGAGCACCTCCTGCCCCTCCTGCCGCACTGACCTTGATGTTTCCATATTATTTCCCTCACACGTTCTCATCTCCTCCTCTTATCTAGCTGGAATTCAAACTGCCCTCACTTTGTTTTGATTTTCTTCTTAAACATGTTATCACAGAGGCATTACCTCTTACATTAGAGTCATCTCTAATTGGCCCAGGCTTGGCCAGCAGCACATCCATCTTCAGAGCCATCACCATCATCTCTAATTGGCCCAGCCTTGGCCAGCAGCACGTCCATCTTCAGAGCCATCAGAGACTGGCTCTGCCGGACATGGTGGAAGCTTCCAGCAGCTTCTCACAGAAGCCACCTCCAAGGACCCACCCCTGCTCCCAAGAACCAGGCCATGAAAAACCAACATGACAAAATCATATGCTTCAAAATAGCTGTGGTGCTATTTCCAGCTTAACCTAAACATCTACACAAAGCCTTGATACGAGTCTCCAGATCCGTACATCATTCAAAAGGCTCTTGCTAATTAAGAGAGATGATTCAACACATTCTTATACTACATGCAGTAATGCATATGAACCAAGGAACAAACTGGCTGATAAACTGTAGAAGAAATCATGGCAGTGCATGAGACATTCTGATAAAACACATACTAGAATGGAGTTCTGCAGCAACTGTAGTCAACCAGTTACCTCTGGTGCCTGCAAGAGACTCTGGATTAGTCAAAAAAGAACACTTGCTTTAGACTAACAACTTAGTGAAAATATTTCTATTCAATGGCTCTTCCACTATGTTAGCATCTTATTATTACTATGCAAGATGGGTAGTTAAGAAACCAATGGTATATAAATTCCTAAAAGAGAGGATTGCACATAACACAGAACAAGAAAGTTTTCATGCTTTCTGCACTTAAAATATTGCCCACACAGAACAACAGCATGTTCTAACAGACACTACACTAGCTGGCAGAAAACTCACAAAGTGCACCTGAACAGAAAACTCATTTCAGGTGCCAAGTACATAGCACATGCCTGTAGTGAAACTTACTTGTATTCTGCAGGAGTCAGTTTGGTGGTCCATTAGAGAATCTTTAAGATTTAAGTCTATGGTAATGGTTTCTGTTTTTCACAGGAAAAACCTCTGAGCATTAAACTCTCGACCCAGCTGACACTTCACATTAAAAGAACTTCACTGAATAAAGCAAGAAGGACTGCCTGACCAAGAGGCAGCCGGCAGTAAGATCTCCAGTTGCTAGGAAACAAGTCTCCTCTCCTCCTTAAAAATTGCATCTGTATGACACTGTGCTTGAATACTTATCAAGGAAAGCTAACGGTGCTTTAATATGGATATCTGCTGTAAGAGACTGCTAGCACAACACGATGGCCAGGAGACAGCTGAGGGAAAACTCCCAGAAAGCTGGCTCACCCAGTATCAGATCAGTCACCTCTCCAAGTGGAACTGCTTTTCGTGGGCCTAGCAGGAATGGGGATTAGTGCCCACAAGCAATTCAAAGCAATTCTCTAAGTCCCTCTTTCTACACCTCTTGGCTCACAGAATACTTCTTTTTTTCAGGTCCATAAGAGGAGTAAGAGACATACTAGAAAAAAAAATATACTCTTTTTAGCTCCTCTAAGAATTATTTAGATTCCTCTTGTTTACACAGCTAGACATGCACTTGGCAACTGCTTAAATGAAGTTTTACTAACATGTCAGAGCCAGCTAGTCAAGACATGGGAAGTATTTTAAGAGTACCTGCAGTCAGCCAAATTAAACACTTTCGGTTTAACAGTTACATTTTTATCTTCCAGCACAAATGAGAGAAACTTTGATGGAGGTGGACTCTCTGCCAGTATGCACGAGAGGGTCTCAGCTTGCTGCAGTCTTTGAGAGTAGTCAGTAAGCACATGCTCCCCGAGGGTGGCAGGTCTGTGCCCTCGGGCCAATTCCTTCACACCTAAGGGAGTGTGTAGTGAACTCTGCAAAGGAAGCAAATGGCAAACTGAGCTCCTCTGTCATGCAGATGTAAGTAATGATGGTAGCAGCAAAACTCAGAAATGAGTCACTAGTTAGACATCTATCTTAGCACTCAGCTTTACTCTAAAGTGAAAAGTTTCCTCTTTTCCTGAAAAAAGAACAAAACCTGAGGAATAGACAGCAAGATGAGAAGAGTTGTTTTCTCTCAGAGAACCTAATTTTTGTACTCAGTCCTAAATCTGCTACATTTCCATACATGTCCATGAACAGACTTTCTTGTTCCTTCTCTTCCTAGATCTCCTGCTGTTATGTGTTCTGCCACAGTGTTCTATCAAACATCTCAAGACTAAAACAGCTTGCTATAAAAATCAGTGCAGACACCCTGCAACCCTTCCCTCTTCCAAACCCTTTGGCCAAAAGCGCAGTGCAGTTTCAAACTCTACACGTATCTTAAGAGCTCTCTTAAGCCAGGACCAAAAAATTAAGGCTAAGAGATTCCTCTCTCACCCAAAACACTTGCAGTGAAAGATAATTTAAGTTACACCACAATATTGTGAATACAGCCTTTATAAAGCATGGATGGCACTAGAGCACAAAAAGACGCTGTGGTCACTATGATAAACATTCAAGAGAAACAGCACCTTGGGTGAGCACTTCTGCTGAAAGTCCCTGTGGAACAGGACACCAGGGCAATGTGCTGAAGTGCAGGAACATGTGTTAAGTACACACAGCTGACACTAAGGTCTGTGTATTGTACAATAGCAGTGTGTTGGATGGTTATCCCTGCTCTCCTACAAACCAGATCTCATCAAGACAGACACACCAAGTGGTTGGCATTCATCTGCTGCACTCAGCAACAAGGTCACCCCAACCTCCTTGGCTCAGGGTGTGTTTGTTAAGACAAAAGCAGGGGAGGAAAGCCTTGGAATTAAGAGTATTAAAGCCAGCTGCCTGAGGCACAGAACTACGTGGGATGCCACAACTGTCTAACAGCATCAATTATGGTCACATCAGGATGCTGGTATTGTTTCGTCACCTAAGAGGCCTAAGTTGAAATGATTTTTTTTTAAAGCCCTTTCCTCAAGCAAATATTAATGCCCCAACCAACCATCCTCAGCCAGCTGACAGCAAAAATTAGGAACCACCAGCCTAGCACATGGCAGTGCGATTTATTAACAGCCATAGAAGCAGCAGACAGAACCCAAGCTGCTACGAAACTTTTGCTGGAACAAATTTGGTAAACAATATTTATGTTTGATGTCAGCTCCTTTTCCAAGCCAGTGCATTAAAAAACAAAATTAAAATTGAGAACTCTAAACAAGAAAGGCTGGAACCTGACACACCTTCAGGATTGTTCACTCAAGTAAGCATCTGATGATCATTAACATGAATTGCCAGTTCACAAAACACAGCTTCAGCTAGGCACACTGAGCTACTCTCACATCTGGCTTAACAGTGGCTCACAGCAGCAAAAACTAGGAATGTTTTTCAGGTACTCATCACAAAAACCCAAAAAGCATGAAATACAAACTGTCCAAAGAAACTAAGCTTTAGATGACTGAAAAAGACACTTGGTGAAGCTGCTGTTGTACTGAAGGATAAAATGGCAGTTTGACCAAGGTAACTGAAAATCCATTGCACTGGAGCTTCTTCTGCAGCCCCCACTCCCAAGCCTAAAAGCAGAACTGCTATCCCTTCTGGGACCTGCAGGAAGTACATTTTGATTCCTCCTGTTTCTATCAAATGGAGCCTGCTAGCACAGAACATCGTACAGATCAAAGCAGTGACACAAGTGAAAGAAGGAAGACAAACCTCAGAACTCATCAGTGACTTATGATCTACTACAGAAACTAGTATTTACTTGATATGATTCTGAAGGTAACACATGATTAAGATAATTTGGTAGACATCTAGAGATAGTTGCTTAATACCAACTCCAACCATGTCCTACGCAAGGCCAAGAGACTAATTCCAGCTGCTCAGACAGAGTTTCTGCAATCGAAATAAAATCACAGCAGCATTTGACTGCCTGGCACAGAGAAAAGACAGGACTGAACAAAGAAAAGGAAGTAAAACAAAACCAAGATTTTACTAATCATAACACATGGTATAATACAGCTTCATGGATCAGTTCGTACGTCAGCAGTAACTTCTGTAGTCACTGAATCACATTTGTCTGATGATATCAATAAGATAAACTAGTTACATCAGCAGCACAGTCTAGGAGTCAAAATATTTTCCATGCCGTAATATGCCATAATGGCATAGAGAGCAGGATTTCTTTAAGTTTTCATTTTGCTTTGTACTAGAGCGTAGGGTAACAAGTCTGGCACATAAATCTTGCCTTCTGAGAAAAAAGCAAACTTTACATATGGCCTCAATCTACCTAGCACCATACAGGATCTTGAGGCAGAAGGGATCCATCAGGATTATCAGTCCAACTCCCTGCTCCTCACAGGACTACTTCTCTTCTCCTGCATCACTTTAAAGTTTTATGACTTACAATATGCATTATTTTGATTTCTTTGAAATGCTATTGGATAGCTGGCAACAGCTACAGGAGACCGAATTTTATGCCCTTTGTTGTCTTTCACGGCCTTATATTCTTTCCTACAACTCCCTGCAAATCTTCAATACCTCTTCACTATACTCTTTAATCTTCCAAAAGGCTAACAAAACCAAAAAAACACCAAATAAAACCCCTTCCATCCCCTGTAATGTAATGGCACTAAATCACTTAACCTCTGAATTATTACTTTATACTATTTATAGCTATTAAATATCACCATTCCCCATTCCCCTATTTTCCAATTTCCACTACTAATAATGCTACTACTACCTACCACGTTCACAGCACTTGCTGCAAGCCAAAAGAGTACAGCAGAACAGGACAGTACTCCACAAAGTGCTCTCACTGTCTTTCTACATGTCTGATACCACACTGAGCTCTGCTGCTGTTTGCTGTTCCCTGCATTGTTAGTTGAAAACACTCAACCAATATCTAAACCAACCTGCTTCGGTGCTAAGACCTTCAGACAGCTCAGAAAGATCATCTAGCTATGTCTAAGCAGCCATGCTGCATGTCCACAGGCCACAAGGGTGACACTTCTCTCAGTTTATCTGCTCTTTGATACCCTGAAAGCAAGCAAAAAAACAAACCAAGGTTTTCAAGATTGCCACAAATGCAAGACACATGATAGAAGCAACATTTTAGGCAGATATTCAACTTCTCAGAAGTACCCTTTACTTAAAATGTCTAACACTTTACTTGAGAAATGTGCTTTTGCCAGATTGATCTATACAGGATCCCAGAGTCACATTCAGACTGTTTAGGCATGCCTGTGCACTATTCCAGACTACCTGAAAATGCACCTGTGCAGAAGAGCTCCAATGAATGTCACAGAATCACAGAATTAACTATGTTGGAAAAGAGCTTTGAGATCGTCAAGTCCAACCTATGACCTAACACCTCCTCATCAACGAAACCATGGCACTGAGTGCCACATCCAGTCTGGTTTTAAACACCTCCAGGGACAGTGACTCCACCACCTCCCTGGGCAGGCCATCCCAGTGCCCAATCACTCTTTCTATGAAGAATTTTTTCCCAATGTCCAGCCTAAACTTCCCCTGACGCAGCTTAAGACTGGGGCCTCTTGGCCTGGCACCGGTTGCCTGGGAGACTGATCCCCACCTGGCTTCACCCTCCTTTCAGGTAGTTGTAGAGAGTGAAAAGGTGCCCCCATAGCCTCCTTTTTTCCAGGCTGAACAAGCCCAGCTCCCTCAGCCGCTCCTCCTTCACCAGCCTCGTTGCCCTTCTCTGGACATGTTCGAACATCTCAACGTCCTTCCTAAACTGGGGGGCCCAGAACCGGACACAGCACTCGAGGTGCGGCCCAACCACTGCCCAGTACAGGGGCACAAGCACTTCCCTGGTCCTGCTGGCCACACCATTCCTGATGCAGGCCGGGTGCCACTGGCCTTTCTGGCCACCAGGGCACACTGCTGGCTCATGTGCAGTCCGCTGTCGACCAGTCCCCCCAGGTCCCTTTCTGGCTGGCCACTGTCCAGCCACTCTGTCCCCAGCCCGTAGCGCTGCAGGGGGTTGCTGTGGCCGAAGTGCAGGAGTTTCTCAGAGTGTTTTTGAACGTAATCACCTTCTTCTATAAACTGCTGTTATTGATATTGTTGCTGTCACTGTTCATTTTCTTGTCTCATTGCTGCTTTCAAGTAAATTGTTCTTATCTCAACTCAGCCTTTGTCTCCCTCTCACCAGAGGGGGTGGGGGAGAAGGCAGCAGCTGAGTGGGGCTTAATGCTTCCAGCTGAGTTTAAACCACAACAATAGTTCAAATGTTTCTGCCATGCTATTAATACCTGACATGAAGGCTAGTGAAGACTGCAGTCCAACTTGGCTGCTGTTTTTTTAGCACAAGGAACAATGTATTGTCTCAATAACCATAACTTGTTTCTATTTATTTATTAAAAATACTGACAAAATGCAACTCAAAGAGAGTCTACCCAAAGCCAGAACAAAGGATTCTGCTACAGAAGAAAACTTAACCTAAAATACCTTTTTGTTCTCCTTTAATTTTTAAGACAATATTTTAAACTCTTCCTCCCTTCTGTATTATTTTTAACCTTAGACTCCCAGAGGTAAATTGCAGTCTAGTGCACTGTTAATGAAACAGATAAAATACCTACAAGTGCTTAATGGTACCACTAGCGGGGAAAAAAATTCAGAGTAAAGGAAGAATTTAATAGAAAACATTAGAAAGACTATTACATAAAGTGGCACTAGCACCTCCTTTTCCTCACCTCTCACCAGTTTCTGATTCAAGCTCTTATTTCCATAGTCTAAACATAAAGCACCTCCCAACCTAGAGCTAATAACACTCCACACTGCCCTTCCACACGAATCTTTTATGCCTCTGAAAAGTGTGGACATACTCAATTCCTCCCCGTGAAGAGTTCAGGAAAACATTTAAAAGCACAGAGTTATGAGAAACAAACCACCTCAGGAAGAAAGATTTCTATATTTTTATAACGGAAAAAGAAATAATTATTTTTAAAAATGGAGTTCCAAAATATTCAAACTGATGAATAGTACAACCCAAGCAGAGATGCATTGGTTGTACAACTGGACACATTATTCAAAATGCCAGTGAGACAGTTTCATAATAAATATTATTTAGCAACATATGAATAATACTGCACAATACAATTTAAAATGCAACTCTCTTCTGACTTCAAAGCACTGCTTACCCACCAAAACTGCACCAAGTAATTTCTGAACAACCACACATCATTTCTAAAAACACACTCTTACCTTCCTCAGTTTCTACTGGTTGCTGGGACAGAATTTTAAGAAGAACTGGATTTTTCCATACCCCTTCCCTTGTGATATCCACCAATATTTGGAGGTTGTTATTCCCAAATTCCAGTAAAGCATCATGTGAATCCTATAAAATGTAAAAAAAAGTCATTAAAAGTCTTAGCTAAAAATCAAGCCAATGTAATTTTACATTATCTATCCTAATCTTTCACTACATTCTAATACTTTCACACTATTCCTCTCAGTCATTACTGCTTTGACAAGTTTGCACTGGGATTTTAATAGTCCAATGTCCTTTCACTTCTCTAATCCTACAGCAAAACTTTCCAATTTCAGACTACTGAGTTGACTGAAATGGCTTAAATCAAAAAGCCTATTCTGCAGTTGTAACTCTTCTGCAATTTTTATGGTTCCCCATGTACATGTATATACATATAAAAAATAACAGGAATTGTATAAAAGACAAAAGATGATTTTGTATCAAAGCATATAATGCTGTTGAAAAACTCAGCAGGAAGACTGAATAGTTCTCAAAATGAATAACAAAATGGTAAGAGTCTAAAATTGTACATTTAGTGCTAACACTAAAGATGAGCCAGTCAATTCACTCTGAGAATCACGAAATCCATCAGTCACTAGCTGAAGAATGCCACGGGAGATTTCATCATTAAGATGAAAACATCCTTCTACTGGAAATGAAGATGCAATTTTCTTAGAAACTGCTCTATGTCCAGTGCATTTACTCTAAGATCCAGAGATTGCTGATCCTAACACATTTGATGCTGTGAAGCCTGACCCAGAGACTCCACAACCGGCAGGCCTCCAGCTGAAGTCCACCCACGAAATCTCTATACATAGCACATTGCTCAGAGCCATCAGGGCCCTACCGCTTCGGATTCTGGAAATCTGAGGAGTAAAGGAGGAATTAAAAAAAGACATTACACATGGGAAGAATCTAGAGTCTAACACAGAAAAGAAAGCAACTTGAAACAAATTCCAGGCACTGCACGTCCCTAGTAGAAAAACACATGTAGGGTGACTTGAACTGAAAGAACTAAAATATCACCTTTCAGAATTTCCTAACGCTGACAAATAAAGCCAACTAACGGTAAGCAGGCCAGTCAGCATAGCCTGACCCCAGAAAGAACACGGGACAAATTCTCCTGGAAACTACATTTAGTAATCTGACTACCTTCTGTGATAACAAGCTACAGATGACATTAGTCATACTTTGCAAGGCTTCTGACAATCTCCCATAGTATCTTGAAAACCAAATTGTTAAAATAAGGAAAAGTGGACAAAATACAAAGTGAAAAAAACAGCTCAATAGCCAAACTTAAAAGGCTTGTGACAAACTGTACAAAACCCAACTGGCAGCTGTCTCCCAGTAGCACTTCTCAGGGCCAACAGTGAACTACTTTTAACACTTTATTGTCTATAAATGGGAATAATGGGACAAAGCACATTCATTCTCTGCCAGCCCACAGGTTATACAGAACCTGGAGAGCAGCTGACATTGTTGGGCAGGCAGCCACTAAGACATTCAACAGGCTGCAGAACATCACTGACAGGGACTCAGTGAAGCTCAACACAGGCAAGCGAAAGTGCTGCACATGGGACAACCCCAAGTATCAGAACAGGCTGGTGACCAGCTGGCTGGGTTCCAGTTTGGCACCAAAGGTCTCTAGGGCCTGTAATTGAAGTGTAGGTCAGCAGTGAGCTCTTACTGCAAACAAGGCTAGCTATGCTGAACAGCCTCAAACAGAGCATAACCAAGATTCCCAAACTGTTTATTTCCGTTTGGCATTTTTGAAATTCCACTGTAGTACAACACCTAGTTTGCAACTGTCCTGTACAATTCATTTGCCATAGTGATGCACGTCCAGCAAAGACCACCACCTGCAGAAGAGAGGGTGAAAAGGAAGACCTTTGAGCTGTCTTTCTCATTATATTGCCAGAAGGTAGTTGGAGCTGTCTAGCGAGGGAGCCATGTGAAAGGAAACTCTCTAAGTGTGTGTGTGGGAAGCGTTTCCATACGCTCACATTATGAAACTCTCATTATGAAAGGACTAATGAAAGTTTCTGCATTTTCCATTTCTTAAAGACGACATTTGGTGGGGCAGAACCCTAAGCAATCTGATTTAAGAAAGCCCTCTTACTCTGAGTGAAGAGGTGGATCGGGTAACTGAGCTTTCTTCCAGCAAACTCATGACTCTGCCACAACAGAAACCTTCAGAGTGCTGCAGATTCAACACACTGAAATTTCAAACTATGTCAGAAAGCACACTGAAACTATGTCTGAAAGCACACTTTGTGGAAGTCAGTGCTTCTGCCCTACATGAGTTTTTCCAACTGCAAGAAAAAACCAAACCAACATCAGAAGTGAGAAAAAAAGCACACATTAGGAGTTCTTTCCAAATGCAGAACTATAGTGCAGACTTCCACCTTCTAAGGACCATAAAATCAGAAGTCTCATAGCTGAATGCAACAATCAAGCAGTTTTGATAACTTTAACAATCTCATCTTCCTTAGCAGCACCAAAGATTTTCTGTAGATATTGCCCCAAAATTAATTTTATTTTTAGATAACTATGTTCCAACTGTTAGCTCATAGCAACCTGCTAAGTGAAATCATTAAAGACCACGCTACTTCTAAAAATGATTATAAAGAAAGTAAAACTAGTGAGTGAGTTATTGGTAAGACCACCTCAAAAATCAGGTGTTGGTATTGGTAGAAGAGTTGGTGCTAATTGGCAGATGCAAAGATAACCAAGTAGGATGCTTGAAATGACTGATTTCTGGTCTTGAGCCTGAAATGCTACTCACAAGGTTAAAAGTAATTTTGGAATGTCACAACTGGACCCTAAAGATGCAAGTGACTTTACATGTCCTTGACCAGAGCTCAAACTGCTCTTAGCAAACAGCATTGAGAGACTGATACACAAAGGTTTCAGGCTGTGTTTAAGCATTTGAGAACATCACTTAAGCAATCCTTAGGCTCACACAGCTGTTCCTCCTCTCAAGTCTTTGCTTCCAGTGCAAGACGGAAAAGTGAACAAAACTCACCACAAAGGCCCTCAGGGAAGAAGTGGAGTTTTTTTTTGTTTTGTTTTGCTTTTTAAAATTAAAGCATGATCAATTCCCCACCTTACACTGAGCCAAATGGCATGCCAATAGAATCAGCCAGGTGAATGACACACAATGCTCAAAAATGCCAGTGCAAAGAGATGCTCAAGTTGTAGCCTCAGGACAGCTTTAAAAACATTACTGGAAAACAACAAACTGATCTAAATCTGCATCCATGAAATGCCTAACCACAGTCCAGTTTCTGTAACCGGCAGTTAATTCCTATGGGAAGTCTATGTATATTACTTTATCTTCAATCTTGAGGATGATTAAGAAAACAGCCACAGGTGTGCAGGTAGAAGAGCTACTGGATCTTACCTAAAAAATCAATAGAAGCCCATTTTAACAACCTCTACTTCAGGCCTTTCCCAACTACATGTCACACAGCATGAAGTCTTTTCAACACAACAGGTTGCCAGAGCATCCACTAAGCATTCTCTTCCCTCACACTAATATTACAGCATTAACCTCTCTCAGTCTCAAGTGTCGATCAGGTCAAAGACCAACTTCAAAAAACCATCAGCATTTCAGAGCCTATGTGTTCAAACTTCACCTGGAAGACTGAACTCAGTGAGCTTTACTGAGCTCTGAACAGGCATTCAGCACAGGTGTTATGCCCTAGAGAGGGGTGGAACTACAAATCAAAGCACTGAGGAGCTAGAAGCCACGGCCTCAGAAACAGCCAGAGCAGCGCACTTATCTGCTATCACTACTGGAATGACACGGCTGACAAAAAAAAATTTTAAAAATCATACAACCTGGACACAGGTGAGGTACTGCTACTGAAAATACCACTGTCCCTCAGATTGTGGCATTCAACGATCCAGACATCCAGCGTAAACAATGTCTTCCCAATAGCAACTGTTCCCTAATCTGAGGGCTTCAGGATGCAGTACAGAGCCAGCAGAGCCCAGTTCAATCATGAGGATCAATCACATTTCAGCACCTCTGTATTAAGGGCTGAAAGGACCGAAGAAGGTGAGAAAGAAGGGGCTTCAGATACAAGCAAACTGATTTGCTGAGTCATCACTGTGTTTGAGATTCAGGGTATCAATACCAAAACACCAACATATGTAGCATAAGTAACTAACTACTGTCAGTACACTCCCCTTCCATTACAGTACTTAGCTGAACCTCACTGGACCTGCTGAAGAATATAAAGCTAATATTCATGAGAATATTTGCCAGAATCTATTATGACTACATCAAAAGTCTTTGAAGAAACCTAATGTAACATTTACGTATACAGATCTCATTAAGTTAGGACAACACCATGAACAGGTTCTAAAGAGCAGGACATAAAACATTTCATTCTAGATGAAGTCAGGAAAGAATAGTACAGTAAGAGCCTATAGACAAAGTTCAAAAGAAAAGACAAGCCTTGAAACAGTTTACTGAAGACATCAGGATTTTTCAGTCCTGGCAATTTAGAGTGATCAGCATCTACTACAGCTTCACGGAAGTTTTTGACTTATGCTCACCCTCAACTCACAGTTTTTCTGAATAAAGCATCGATGCTCTTTGTAAGGCTTGGAGGGAACCCTGTTCCACAACCCCTATTCAACACCCAGAAGAACACATCTCTACTCCCACTAAAGACATCTTTGAATGCATGGTTTTACCTTCTTCACCTGACCAGGTTGTGTCGATCCACACAGTACCTCTCCACTGAGTTCCTCTCCCAGATTAACGGAGTTTACTTGGATCAAGAGCCTTGTAGTAACTCTACCCCACTCCTTTCACTCACATTTTACAGGATTTCCCCACTTGTATCTGCATCCTTTTGCTTGCTGCCATTGAATAAATCCATGCTGAGACTCCTGCCATACAATCTCACATCTTGTCATTTTGCCCAAGCTGCCTCTGATCTTGTTTAGGGATAAGGAAAACTGGACTCATGGGTGACTGCAGGACATAACTGCTGTTATTTAGGATACCAGAACAAACAGGTTCAGACACCAAATAAAGATTTTGACAGCATTTTGTATATAAGCTGGACATCAGTGACACTCCACTTCCACGTCTAGGACAGTCTCCACACCTTTATGCTTTGAAATGCAAGCCCTCATTCACCTTTCGCATCCCTGGGATGAAAATTTATTTCAAGTTTCACTGACTCCCATTACCCACGTAGATTGTTACAGAGCAACAATCACTGCAGGCAGATCCAAAAAGTACCTTCCATGTTAGGAGTTATAGTCCTCTGAAGCCACACTTGTTTTGTTAGGAAAGCGATAAGCACATGTACATCCATCAGTCTCAGGCATGTGCTAACATACTACTCTGTGGTGCTTTCCTACTGCATTTGCCTGGAGATCTGCACATTAGCACGGTCACACACAGGCTTTAAACCTACAAGACAACCTACAAGTGATTCCTGTCTGAAGGTCTCTATTGCCCTTCACATGACTTACATACTCCTTCTGTGGTGACAAGTGGGTTCCTACTGTATTCCAAGGCAGGGTACAAGCATTCTCACACTTCTGCCAGAGAGCTACTTTAAACTCTTATTAGAAACACCTGTTTGTAAAAGCCCACGAACCTCTTCAGCAAGTTTTCAGAATACCACCACATTCAATCAGTTCACTACCTGAACTATGGGGACCATTAGGCGAGTGCTAAACTTGGAAGCAGTAGCTTCAAAAAGTCACTACAAAAGCCAAGTACATATTACTGCTCCTGGCAGGAGCACATCTTGAATTTTCTCCTAGTTCTAAAAGCTGACATGAGAGATCTGAGCTTGCACCACCCTTTGTAGAACCCCAGAAGATAAAGGCTCACGTGTATGTCTCAAACACCAATAGTGAGAGGCTGAGGACCCAACCAAGGATTGTTGGTAATAACACACAAGGATTGTTGCTCATAACCAAGGACTGTTGGTAATAACACACTGCGAGAAAGAACAAAATGTGGCTGGACAAGGGGCCATGTGGACACAGGGCAGCACTTTTCTGTGAAAAACATTCTTGTTCTTGCTCCTGGAGACAAGCACAACACAATCCAGTTCAAGTTCAGGAATGAGGTTGAGAAGAGGGGATGGACAGTAGCAGGGGGATCAAGATCACCCAAGATCCCTGAAGCGCTCTGACCCATCTTCAGAGGGGTCTGAAAAACTGGACTGCACATGACTGCATAGCTAATTTGCATACAAAGTGAGAAACCTGTCTTCATGGCAGGAAAATCTATCCATAAAAAGGCACCCCCAATAAGCCTAGGTGGTAGCTCCAGGATCCTGGACATCCCATCAGCTGGACCAACACTGGGACCAGGACTGGTGATCTCTTTTTCTCTCTTGTTCTCCCTCTTCCCTCTTACCTTACCCCTTTATCCAACCCCCCCTTCTGTCTGCTTATATAGTAGGTCAAGGACTAACATACCTATTTCCAAGCCAAGCATGTAATTTACTAATAAAACTTTGGGAGTTTTTGTGCATGCTCTGACTTTTGTTGATCCTTAAGGCCACAAGCATTTACAAATCTTGGATGCTCCGTCCCTCTTAAGAGTGGGACATCACACCCTTCTACCACTGGAATTTAACAGTTCTCTTCCAACATATTCAGCATAAATAGAGCCCTCTCATCTGACTAAAAACCTGCTCTCCATTGACAGAAATATCAAAGTTCAATCACTCGCTTCAAAATCCTAGAAACACACAGGTTTGTTACATCATAGAAATGACTAAACTTGGTAGCAAGAATTCTCCTTGCAGATCCCTCCAGTTAAAAGCCAGCAACTTTTAGAGCTGCATTGTAACTCTGCCATAATGAAAAAAGCCTGTATATGCCCTCCCATATCCTGAATATGAGAGAACATCTTGTTTCAGGTCTAGGCCATCTCAGTTACAAACACAGATGCCTTTTAGTGTATGATAAGATGACAAGGCTTAGGGGAGACCTTATCACCATGTTCCGGTATTTAATGGATAGCTACAAAAAATAATGGATACTCCCTTTTTACAAGAATTCACATGGAAAAGACATGGGGTAATAGGTACAAGTTACTCCTGGAGAAATTCTGATTGGACAGCCAAGGAAAATTTTTCATAATGAGAAGATTCAGCCACTGGAATAATCTCCCCAGGGAAGCAGTGTATTCTCCAACACTGGACAATTTAAAGATTTAGCCGGGCAGGGTGATGGGCTGTCTTGTCTAGACCCTGCCTTTGTCCAAGAAAGGTTCGACCAGATGATCCTTGAGGTCCTTTCAACCTGGTACTCTGTGATTCTGACTCACTCCTCCTTACCCTAGATGACTGTATTAGTAAATAAAAGAGGAGCTACTCTGGAAACACTAACTTCCAATGTCTTGCCCTAACACAAAAGATGAAACTGTGGCTGACCACCCTTATCTGTGGCATCCCCGCAAATGAACGGGCTGGGAGCACAGACCCAGCTTTTGGCCAATAGCCAAACAGACAGCATAGCTGGGCATTGTCAAAACGAACTGATACACCTCAAACCTGGCTCTGCAGAGCTGCAATGTCCACTGTGCTCTGTTGCAGTCATTAAGGGAGACACAGGATCTATGCACTCAAAATAAAGGACAGATCCTTGTCACCACTAAGGCCATAGGATTTAAACTGTACCTACTGCATTTCTTTCTATTACCAAGTACATGCCACACTCAACTGTTTTTAGGGTTCCCATGATAATAAATATTCCATGGTATTTCAGAAAAAGGAGGTTTCTCCACACCTGGAATCACTCAAGCACAGATCATCTCTGTCCCTTCCACTACTAGCAGGACTATAAAGCTCTGCTAGACTGCTTCTCTCAGTTTAAAGTGACAGATTTATTCCTCTTCAGTCTACTGCAGTTTTCACACCTCCTGTTTCCTTGACTGCAGGCAAAACAAAAGTAGAAGCTCAGTACCAGCATCTTCAGAGCTAATGGAGCAGTAGCCAAGCCTCAGAGACTGAGAAAATCCCCAGTCAGAGGGGTATAGGGTCTTGCAATAAAGACAGCTGCAAGGCCTAAGTTCACTTCCAGCTATTTCCTGCCAAAGTCTTCACTTCAGTAACTTATAACTGAGATTAGCTCCCAACTTCACCAGCCACAGTGAAAGCCAGAACAGGCAATAGCAGAAACAGAACAGAACCTTGTCCTGGAAGGGTATTGCTGAATACAGCAATACCACTCCTGTCTTTCAGCTCCATGAGGAACACCAGTTGTTGCAGACAGCTAGGTACTACCTCCAGACTAAAACCCAGAAAACATCTCTTCTTCCTACACAGTCTACATTGGCCATCTTGATTTGAGTGTAGGAATGTGGCAGTATGACCTTATTTCAGCACCACCTCCAAAGAAACACTTCTAAGAACCACCTGGACTAGAGACCTGTCCTACCGTTTCCATCCCTCTCAAATCACATACCAACACTAACCTGCCACTCAGACCTCCACAAAAGCTCCTTCATCATCAAAGCAATGCTTCAGAGCTGTTAAACCACTTCATTTAACTCAGTCTGTCTCTCATACAAATCATTAGATCAAGACTCACTAAGGTTCTCTTGCTTTAATTGCCATCAACCGTGTGGATATAAATATGCTGTTGGGCCTTAAGACTCTCAATACGGTTGCTGCAGTCAGTCTGCTGCTGCTCAAAAATTCTTGCTGCCTAGGTAACAGCAATGCAGGACAAGTAGAACTCAAGGGAAGGGCAGACGAGAAGAAATACAACTGCAGCCTTTTTTTTTTTTTTTTTTTAAATATGTAAATTGCAAAAAAGAAATTCAGAACACTTACCTTAATGGATTGATGGAATCCTAACCACACCTCATGTGGCAATTCACTTTCAGGAATTGAAAGCAGTAGCTCAAAACAACTCCTGGAAAAGCAAAAGGCAAGTAAACAAGCTACCTGAACACATTCTCTTGTTACATTAAATAACATTTGTGGCACACACTACTTAGTATTCAGATAAGCAATGACAGTAACACTGAAACATGTTAGATTGTGCAAATCAATTAAAGGCCTGAAACAGCCTGTAAATCAGGCATGATTCATCATATGGAAACAGTGCTCCTTTTTACTACACACAATCTCCCTAATTTAAGATTGTAGCTACTCTTATCACGCAAGATAGTCCATTCAATGTGGCTCAGGAACACTGCATCACAGAATTTCTATTCTTTCTTCTCAAAGGAAACCTAATAACCATTCTAAAAAAAGCTCACTGTGGTCCAGCATGGTCTCTGCCTAGAGGGAGAATGAAAGTCAGCTTCACCTATCTCAACATTTCAGCACTGACATATGGAAGAAAATAGAACTAAGGAACAGCTTGACAGCAGACACGTGCATCAGCACAAAAATGGATCTGCACACGCTATGTCAAGAGGAGCATCAGCACCTAGAAGCACCTTACGAGCCTTTGATACCAACTGGGGGAGCATTCCAGCACCTACAGCACAAACTGCAACCTGCCATGGCAGGACTGCTGCCTGTCTTGTTCTCAAACAGGAGCTATCCAACCTTGTACAGAACACGTGGATTGCCTAAAACCCTACTGAACAATTAGACCTAATTAAACTAAAAGTGTTAACCACGACACTCTGTCTAGAGATTCACTAGACTTACACACAGCAGAAGCGTTTTCAAAAATCATGACAATATAAGGAAAGAGAACTCATCTAGGACACCACCTATAAAAAAGCACTGAGTCACTGATATAAGCTACATCTACATTGTTAGATAGTTTCAACTCTTCCTACTTTTTCTTCAAAACATCCTCTCTCAAATATTAAATAGAAGAATGACAGGGCAAGACATTCAGTCTTAGACAGATAGACAGAACTGAGCTTGGGGAAGTGGAAAAGGAAGAGATGACCATAAAGCAAACACGAGTTTCAGATTTGCTTAGTACTCAAAAAGAATGGGCATCTTCCTCCTGACTTCTGATAAATGCATTGAACAGTTACCTACCAAATGCTATGCCTACTCAGTTTTTAGCCAGATTCAGCAGACATATACTTCAACAACATGGATGAATACTGAATAAATATCCGGCCATCCTTTCCACATTTCATAAGTTTGAGTTCACTCCCAATCCTGGTTCCCTGAAATAGAGGTTGCTGCAAAAAGCTCTAAGCACTTTTATTAGATCAGCAGAAAATACAACAGCTTTCACCACCGTCATTCCATCATCATTCACACCATTAGGCACAAGACTTTGCTGATGATGAAAAAGCTGGCAACAGGATCAGCAGGTATTCCTACTGTCATAGGTCTCAATTTAATAAAATAATCAGGACTTTGTTTTGCTTTGTACTTCAGCTTGGCAGTACGAGTTAATTCACCAGCCTAAATGTTTAGACACAGGTGGTTGCTAACAGACTACCAAAAGCAACTTTACAAAGGACCTGAACTCTATTTTAACATGAAAAACCCCAAAACTTAAAAAACCCAACAAAACAACAACAAGAAAACTAACAAAAACCCCCGAACAAAAACCAACAACAAACCAAACGACTAAGAAAATCCCTAGGTATGTGTTCTGTTATCATCCCTGTCACACAGACTCTGCACCCAGGAACACATTTGCAAACTTCATGGTCACTGTGCTTTTGTAAAGTCTTTTGATGCACACCTCACCTTCAGACTTAGTCAATCAATCCCACCTATGTCCACTTTCAACTCCTAGAATTACTTTTTCTAGAACATTACTTTTTCATATATATGATATTGGTTATGTAATATAATAGACTTGAACAAAGTGACAAGGCAAGCTTTTAAACATCATTTTTCTAAACTTAAGCATTAAGTTGCTACTTGGACAGTGAAAAAAATCTGCAATTACATTTTCAAAGCATTGTGTATACAGAGTGAGACAGTCTAGGAAGACAAGAGGATTTAATTCACGCCTCCAGAGTTATTGTCTGTTGTAGTAACACAGGACTGATCTGAACCAAAAGGCAAAAGTTCTTTTGCTGCAAGTGTTCAAGTCTTCCTCAGGATCCCAACACAGAGCACTCTGGTCTGGAAGTCACTCCATAAGAAATCCGGAGCTCCAGATATATAAGCCACCACATAAAACAACTTAGAGCACAATTGTAAAAGTAATATCCAGGATATTCCAATCACAATTTCCTTGGCAGAAAAATAATTCGAATTCTAAGTCAATTAACTAAGGTTTTTTGTTAAGAATTGATTCAAACACACAGGTGCATAAAAATTTCCCTACTGCCAAGGGGAGCAACAGACAGAATTAAGCTAAACATTCTTTTGGTCCTTATTATACAATACTTTAAAACACACCTCTGTCCCTGAAATCTCATTTCCCTCTTTATTGTAATGCAGCTAAATGGAGTTTACATGTCATGGCTAGGCCACAAATCAAAATATCAGGATCGTGCCATGAAGCCAAGCCTTTCTAACCCTACTCCACCAGGACCACCACAATGCCTATCTACACAAAACTCAATTCCAAACTTTAATCACAACTTTTGCGAATAAACTGTAATGGGTGCTTTAAGGTTTACATTACTAGAAAAAATGTTATTCATCTGAAACACTCAACCTCAAAATATCTTTTAGGAAAAGGTGTCCTAGATACTAATTTCTTTATTTTGGAACAAATAACTCCATGCAAAATTCAACATATTATTTGCATACAATTTTTCTGTAATCACTTTACACCTCATTCACAGAAATTTATTAAATGTTAAAACCTTTCAGAACTGTATTCATCTTTAGATTGTATTAGAACACTTTTCCTATCCTAATCTTCTTAGAGACACAAAGATGACTCGTATATTGGATTATCAGCAGGAATCGCTTACTGGTAGCCAGGAATTACCCCATGCTTATTAAGAGTTGAATTAGCTCCTAATGATAGACTGCAGAGTGGTAAATGAAGCTGGTGAATCAAACCACAACAGTGTGTTAGGGTGAGAACTGCTTTATTAGCCAAACAGCTAAGTGTCAGGTGTGCCTGCTCACAGAGAGAAGCAAGCACACCCTTCCTGGAAGCAGCATCTGCAGGATTCCACAGGTACAACCAACAGGGGAGACAGAGCTCCAAGCTTGAGGCAGACTGGTCTTATTGGTTCAATACAGTTTTGCTGCTTAAACCAGATGGCATTCAAATCTCCTTTCTCTTTCTACGGTTGAAAAAATAAAAAAATCCATACAAACACCTTCTCAAAGTTGTAGAAGTGGTAAACTACCTCTCAGTTCAGTGCCATCACAGCACGCAAGAGAAAGTGGAAAGCAGTCAAATCTTAGTTACTGGCAAACACAATGTGATTTATGACCAAATATTCCCTCTTTTTTAATCTATTAATCTTAGAATCACATAAACCATTGTAAGATGGACGTAAAATTTTCATACTGATGGTAACACGACAACTTCCCCCTCACGGCAGCCTCAGAAATAAAGCACTCACAGAAGCTTGAGTGAACGACCAGCTTCAAGGGTCTCCTGAGAGTCACAAGAATAGCCAGCTAACTAACTGTCAGTGAAAGACACCTCTGATATGGCTAACTCTTTATTAATTCTTCTACAGAGGCGATACCTTTGAAATAGTAATGCTGGGGGGTGAGGGGAGTGCACTGTGCTCTGGGGCTGTGAGAACAACCTGTCCAAGTTCCACTTAAGCAAAGCAGGTAAGTCACTTCCCGGCCATGGCCAAAAAGCACATTCCTGTCTCCCACCCACCCACACACCTCCAATCGTTTGTGACATCTGTAATCCACAGGAGCAACCACTCCACACCTTCCTTTTGTTTCCTGAGGCTGGACAGAGGGCTAATAACACATCACACTGCAGGAGCATCACGTTCCTTATGGCAGGCACAGTCCCTACATCGTGTCAGCTGTACTGTGAACGCCCAGAGGACCTCAGCAGGCAGCAGGGAAGACCACAGTATACTGAGTTTTGCCGTTACTGGTTCACCCTGCTGAGAAGAATGTCACGAGGAGGAAGTTCTTTTCCTCTTCTCCAGGAGGAATGTTGGAAGGGAAGGAGGATT
The DNA here is from genome assembly GCA_013397755.1 of Cnemophilus loriae. Taxonomy (NCBI): domain Eukaryota; kingdom Metazoa; phylum Chordata; class Aves; order Passeriformes; family Corvidae; genus Cnemophilus; species Cnemophilus loriae. Next base: position 1,323,284 of record VZTF01007421.1, read on the forward strand.
TCAATAGGAAGTAGAGCACTTCTGCTTTCAAACAGCAAGTTTGCTCATTTCACTTCCAATCAAGGTTCAAGTCTGGAAACACAGTGTGTACCACAGCTGTGGGTAACCCAACTGTCTCCCCAAAAATCACAATTACAGGGGAACAGTATGTTTTTGTGTCCCTAACTAGGTAACAGTCTTCCTCCCTCATGGAACCTCAATTTTTATCTTTAATTCTCTGCTCTAACTTCTCTCTCACTCCCTTGGAAACCTACGAAAAACGTGGCAGAGTTAATTGAGGTATGCCATTTACCTCACCCTATCTTCCACCTCACTCTTTGTATTTCTCATTCTTTAGATTCCTTTTAAATGTAATCATTACGAGAAAGAGGAGATTCCAGCAAGTCAGCTTTTCTACTGTCCTCTTACACAAGGTTTTCTGAATATACAAGCTGCAACAAACTCCTCACACTGAAAGCTGGAAAAAACCATATTAGCAAAAGCAGAATATTCTGATATTTCTCAACAAGAGAAAAGCAATTTTCATACAGAACTGGGATTTACACCCCAACGTATCTAACAGTGGCAAAATATGTAGAAAATACTCCAAGTAGAGATGTCCTGCAAACAGACACTAAAAGACAAACTTTAAAAATTACATAAGTAGGAAACAACAAAATACACAAGCTAATTAATGATAATATGATGAAGACAATAACACTCTATCCTTAAGGGGACAGTCTGCAAAAGCAATGAAGATATTTCGCCAAAAATGAGTATTACATACTAGTTAAATGATTTAGCAGTCAAAATCTTAGGTTTCCACAGTAAGAACCTAAAACACATTTCTCCTGATTTCGCATGTTTTCAAAAAACCCAAAACCACTCCTAGTTTGCATGTTTCTCACAATGAAAAAGAAACTAATTGAAGGCATCATTTGGAGATATCTGGTTCTGAGCTGTTCATTTATATTGCAAGTCAGTCCATTACAAAATAAAGCACTTGACCAAGGAGCTCACTGCTAAAGTCCATCTTAAAGAGAATACCTGAGTTCAGACCACAAAACAAGTAAGAGACTGATAACAAAAAAACCCCAAAAAATAAAAACTGTCACAGAATCCCTTTTATTCTATGATGATCTTCACGTTCAAGGTTCTAGACCTTCACCCTCCCTCCTCAGATGAAACCTCACTAGCAAGGAATGACCAGCACATGCCCTTATCGTTCTCAGGTTATTCTGATTATACCCCAGTGCACATGAAAGCCCTCACGCTGCACTCTTCAATTACAAAAAGCTGCTTTGCACTTAAGACAGACTTTGAGGAACTACAAGTTATCCCACCTCAGCTGCTGGACTGTAAAATGGTTCTCTATTCTGTTCCAGGAACTGCTGTGCTTTAAGTCACATCTAGTCTGCTTTGCAATCTCACAGCACAACTCAGACTGTCACAAACACAAATCAGCTCATCCTGTTCAACGAGGGACACGATCAGAATGGCCCTGCCCTAAAGGGGACAGGACACACAAAGCTGCGACTGCAGACCAAGGGATGCAGGTTTATTAACCCATGTGTGAAGGTCTAATATTGAAGCTTCTGTTTAATGAGCACTACACCGAGCTTCTTCTACAGAAAGTAATACTTGCAGAACGTTTTAAGAAAAGAAAGAAAAGAACCTTCTTAATACCTACATGATTATCCAAATACAGAAGAACAAAGCCTTAGAACTTGTCCACATTAATTCCTTAAATGCTCAAATACATTTTTGTGGTATGATTAAAAATGGACTAAAGACATTTACTAGATGATAAATTGCAAATATAGTTGTCAAATTAAGCAACAAACTACTTCAACAGCTTGCCCTTTAATTTATAAAGTGCAGTTCTTTTTTAAACAAAAAAAAATTAATATAACAACTTAAAACTTACAGCACTAGCCTGCCAAGTACCAAAAGAACATCTTCACATTCTGTAGTCAAGTAAGGTCTTGCATTAGCAAAGCTTTGGATGGAGATTCGATACACTTCCAAAAAAGGTAAAATATGTTCCGATGCACCCCGACTGCCAGCATACTGGAGCAGTGTCTGAAACAAAATGAGTTATCATTAGAAGTTCTTATAACACACTTCTGCTTAAAAACAATTATCAATATACAGTATCAAACACATACAGTGGAATAATTCTGGAAGTGAGAAATTTTTACTTTGAAGGAGAATTTAAAGTGGCAGCTTTTCATCTCAACAGAAAGTCTCCCTTTTATTGAAATATATTTTTATTTACTTTATTATTTTAATAAAGTTATCAGAATTTCTACTCAGGAGAAAGCTAGATGCAATTGGCAGAAATGCGAGCTATTAGGCAAATTCAGGGAGAAGTCCTACACTTAGCTACTTTTGTACAACTACCATGGAGACAGAACCACGTATGCAACACTGGAATCTTTATTATTAGTGAGAATGCAAAAAAAATAGGAAGAAACTCAAGATTAACAACATTGCTACAGGCATAGCGTTTTAAAGGTACATGCATTACCCACACAGCAAACATGAAGCCATCAGAAAGGGATACAAAAGCCAGATCAGATCATCACGTAGGCATTTTTCAAATGCAAAATTACCCCAGATTTCACTCCTTGACCACAGCAATCGCACGTTACCTGGGCACAGTACTAAAGCAGCAATATAAAATCTAGCCAGTTTTAACAGCAATCACATCAACACAAGGACAACACTAGTATCTCCCAAACCTTTTAAAACTTACCTACACTACCATGCTATGCTCTGACAGGCTATGAAGTACAATTTGAGAGCAAGTAGGGCACTGAGCTCAGGACACCTCAGCTCTACTGACCGCTCGCTTCACAAATAACAGCCCTTCCCTGAACACCCTCCTACACCTCCAGAGCAGCGATGCTCCAATACTCACCAGCTCCCTCTCCCATGTGGTACTCTCCCTAGACTAAACAAGGTAATAATCGTGATTAAAGCCAGCTGCAAAGAAAACAAAACCAATGAAAGAGGCTGTGCTTTTTGGAATCCTTAGGGCCAAGACTGCATGGGGAAAAAAAAAGTTCAGAGTGCTTCACCCTACCATTCAAAACAAGTCACATGGTCCTACAAGGATGGTGAGGCCATATCAGTTTTTGAATCACTTCAAGTTGGGACTCTGACACAACAAACTTATTTTAATACCTAAAAAAACCCCACATTATCATATCAGTTGGTGAATGGAAGGAGGACACTACGGAACAGACCCTACTACGAGCTTGCTAAAACCAAATGCAGTCATAATAACGACTAAAAACTTCTAAGACAAAACCTACCCTCCAGCACAGCAAGAAAGAAATGGCCAGTATCCAAAGTTATGTCAGTGATATAACTCTATATGTAGTTTTATAAACATATAGTTAGATATAACTAATCCTAGCCTAAAAACAATGCAGACAATCCATTAGATTAGTAGAACCATGGGTTGTACTTAAGAAAAAGAAACCTATAAAAAATACCATCTAAGAATCTGTAATTCACTGTTTTGTGGATTGTTGTCCTACAATTCATTAACAGAACTTCTGGGTGAATGGAAGTTACAAACTTTCCAAAAACCCCACATTATATTAATAGTTATAAAGACATAAGTGGGGGGGCGGGGAAGTGGAAGTTTGCAATCATCCCTAAGCACAGCACAAAGATCATTAGCTGCAGCAGGGAATGGAGAGTAACACCAGTCTTCAAGCTTATTTAACAGATTAATGAAGGATTTGATAATGTAACTCAAATCATATATTGCTTTGTAGCATTAAATCACATTCAAAGATTGTCGAGCCGCAATCCCCAGAGATAGTCGACTGATGACTATCATAAATGAGCTGTTAGTAAAGCCAGCAGTAACACTACCATTATAGTGACTACAGAAACAGATCAAACACACCAACCCCTGCACTTTTCTAAAAATATATCCATTAAAACCAATTATTTTAAAAGCCATATTTAGCACTCAATTATTTTGACAGACACTTTGATCATAAACTACCTGGTCTGTGTAAACCATAAAACACAGCAGAAAACTTTCTAAGATTAAATAAATTTTCTAGTAAACACTGCATCCGTGCTCAAGTGCAGTCTGAGCACTGGGATCAAAGTCTTAGAGCTAACATTAGGAATTCACTGAGTAACCATTTATGAGAAACTTCTTGTCAAATACATAAACAATGGTTTCAGTGTAAAAGGCAGATTCAAGGCAACAGACTTATTAATAGCTTAAACTTCAAGGATCTGTAGTTTTGAACGTTATGATGCTATTAGTATTAGCATACTGACAAATAAGCCAAATGGAATAACTGTATCAAAGAAGTTCTTCAAAGCCCTTCTGCTATTTCACAAGCAATATAAATAGTTGTTTAGTTGTCCACTACAGATTTCTCCTGGCAATCCATATAAAAGCTATCATGGAAAATATATTAATTTGACAGAATTAGATAATCTACACGTTTAAGGGATTCTCAAGTAACAATTTAGAAGTAATTAACACCTTACAGTGTAATTACCTGATGAGAGTATTCAAGCATTTAGAGTCTGGTTAATACATGCCCACTCACACTTCATCCCATCCTCTCTGACTCCACTAACACATCTGACTGGCAAGTGGGGCGAGAAGCACAGAGGCCACATCCACCCAATGTGTAACACACAGACTGGCCCAGGCCCTCCACACTGCACACATTTTCATGTTCTGCAGTGACGGAACACCTGCTTAGCTGCACTTCTCCAGAAGCATAATATTTTTGCTCAGACCTAATTTAAAGATGAAGATCTCAAAGCTTCCTGACCTGTTGCTACAGCTCTGAGTCTCTGTTTAAGAAAAACACTTCCTCCTCATCTTAACCATATCTGATTGCGCTCAACACGCCACCTTCAAAAATTTCAGGAAGCCAACAGCTGCTGGGCATTGGCAGATGGGATGGATGCTTTGACATCCTATAACCTCCTGATAACTGTTCTTCCTATGTATGGCCTCAAACACTCCTCTCAGTCACTCTACCTGGCTGTTTGGGTACACACTGCGCCCCACAACAGGTGTTTTTCACAAGGTGAATGTGCAAAGCAGTCATGCCTGTACAATATAAAGTTGCAGAGTCAACCCATTATTTAGGCTTCAGAAGTTTCTTTGTTTTGTTATCCTGGACAACAGTACTATTTCCCTGCTTGAAAATAGGGATCTTCAATTGTGACATCCAGCATCACTCCCCGTAAGAGCCACTGGAAAAGTGCACAGAGCAGCACAAGTTTACATGTAGTAAAACAGCATTCAGACAGCTCAAAGCATAGGAAATTCACTAATTTGGTTCACAGTTTGCCTGACAGCCACAGGCTGTGATAATTTCCACAGCAAAACAGAGCACCTTTCAGGCCCCTGCCTCAGCTGTACTACAGGATGGCAAACCTAAAACATTTCAGCTCTTATGTCAGCTACTTCCCAAAATCAAACTCAAGCCCAGATAAATTCAGCTTCTTTCTAGGCACATTCTGCTGTAGCTTAATAAGCTCTTGACAAGGTATCAGTGGTACCCTCCAAGTAATCAATACAGAACTGAGCTCCCTACATTTCACTTATGGGCAGACCTTAAGTTATTTAAGCTATTATAAACATCCCCTGTCAGGAAAAACCCAGACATAAAATTACACCCTACTCACAGTTGTCTGACTGCACAATGACATCACGAATTCATCCTTTATTGAAGCTGCTGCAGGACAGACCAGCAGTTCCCTGTCCCCCATTGCATCTCCTGGAGCACGGGCACGACAATCCAAAAGGTCCCAGACTGATGGCAACTCAAAACCAATCTTTTCCATTTTTATCTGCGCTATGACAGTATTTTAAAACCAGACTACAATAATAGCACAAGGACCTAGAGGGCTACACTATTTGTGAGACACGGTTTGGGGTTTCTTTGTTGTTGTTTGCTCTTTTTTTAGGTAGCAGAACTGTCTTTCACCAAACTCCACTGATCAAGTATCTCTAAAGCTTCTTCTGTACCGAAGTAATCTGGGAAACTGGAGGTGTACACACACTGATCATCCTGACAACCACTACTACGTGTTTGCTGAATATTTGTGCCAATGTTCTGACACAATATACACCACTGGGAACAAATTCAGCAAAACCTAAACATGGACAGAGCCACACTTTGTAGCAGGCTCCAAGTCAATGCAAGGTCACAGATCTTCATATACTGAACTTGGGACAAACACAGCAGTCTGAGAAGAAAGTGTTTTGAAATCTAGTAAATATACTTATGCTGTTGCTTCAGTAAGTGATGAGCTAAACATCCTCTCAGAATGGTAAGGCTAAGCACACAACCTGTGGATGCAAAATGGAACACTGTGAAGGGTAACACCACTTACACATAATTTGTAACACACTAGCAAGCCTTTTTCTCTGATTTTGCCATTCACCAGTCAAATACTATAGCATTATTAACTGAGGTGTTGTAAACAAGCTTAGCAAACAGATTTTTTATTTCTTACTTTAAAACCCACAATCTCTTCAGACTCTACAGGGACAACTCTCCAACTCAGCATTGTAACAATTTTTCAACCTTAGAGCTCATAGTAAATGATGCTGTGAGGGTAGCAAAAACTAATTAACCATTGGAAGAGTTAAGAATGAGTTATCTCCATCACTGTGGCTTTAATCAAGACCAGCTCTTCTTCTGGAACTTAGGGCCTCGATTCAGAAATTGGTGGTCTTCCTCCACGGTTCACTAAGCAAGTATTCAAGACAAGATATTGAAACCACAGCTCATTCAGTGACTTAAGTGCACTATAGGCCCTTACAGGCCAGCAAGCACTCCTTGGACCCAGCGGCAGATCTCAAACAAGGCAGAATACACAGATTTGATCCCGAAACAAGCGAAACACAGACAACCCGAGGTCTCGGAACCGAGCCAAGACTGCACCGAAAAAATGCGGTGCAGGGCCCACCTGCCCCAGAGACCCACCCGAGGGCCACGGGATGTCCCGGTCCTAAGCGATGCCAAAGCCCAAAGGCGAGCAGTCCCCTCGGCCCCGGCTCCGGGCTGGCGGCGCACAGCCCCCGGGGCGCCCTCGGCAGAGCGGGCACAGCCCCGCTCGGCGGCCGGGCACGGTGCCGCGAGCCCTGCGCACCGCCGGCTTCGGAAGAGCGAG
>VZTF01007421.1:1361997-1374457 GCA_013397755.1 Cnemophilus loriae
CCCGGGGCCCGGTGGGCCCGGGGGCGGCGCGGGCGGGCCTGGCGGCGGCGCGGGCGGGGCGGACTCCAAGCCGCGGATCCTGCTCATGGGGCTGCGGCGCAGCGGGAAGTCTTCCATCCAGAAGGTGAGGGGCAGCCGGCGGCTCCCCGCCTCTGCCTGCCGCGCTGCCTCTCCGGCGCCGAGCTGGGTCTCCCTGCTGTGCTGCTGTTCGGGCAATTTCTACTTCTTATTGTGGGCCCGTGTGGCGAAGTTGGAGCGACGGGAGCCTCCTGCTTAAAGACGTTTACTTTCCAGAATGGAGCTCTGATCATCTGCCCTAGAGAGGAAGGTTGTGTAGCATAGGTTGTAGCCTTTGTATTTCTTCGCTTTTAAGGCTTCAGAAGTAAAAAATGAAGATACTGGTGTGAAATTTATCATGAGGTGCTTTCTTACGTGGTACAGGTGTGTGGTGTTTAGCTAGTGCTTCCCCTTGAAAGAAGACTTGAGCTGTTGTTTTGCCCTTTGAGGCTTTGAAAGAGACTTCTGCTTTTGTGTGAGCAGAAAGACAGCCTCTGGTTTGCTGTAGTTCGCTAGACGGAGTAAGCGAGAGTCACTTGTCAAGGAGGAAATACAACGGTTTCGGTGCCTTAGGTTTGTTGGTAGCTTTGTGGAGTCGCTAGTGTTTCTTAATAAAAATAAGACAAAACTGACTTGTCATTAGCCACGTAGCTCAGTAGAATTGTAGCGCTCAGAACAGTGCTTGTTCCTCGGTGCGAATTTTATGTTTGCAGTCCCTCTTGTGAGCTTTTTAGGTGATATTTTTATGGGAAGATGTTGGTAGTGGAATGCGTGAGTCTCAGCTCTAGACTTAAGGGCCTCAAATTTGTTTCAGATATGCGAGTGTGAAAACCTACAAAGATTTCTATAAAGGTTTTGTGCAGAGAAGCCTTTTTGGACATTGCAGTATAGCAGGTATTCATCTGCTCCTTTTAGCAATCTTATGCAGGCTGCTTGGTAATCCATAGACTGCAGTAAACCAATGAGTTCTAAGGTGGCTTCAGACTGTTAGTGAGAAATCTTTTCCATTGTGCTATGCTGAAATACAGTGGCAGACTGGACTGTTGTTGCTTTTTAGCCTTATCAGTTATTCCCCATTATTTAGGTCAAATGCTCCCACTGTATGCGCAAATGCAGTGCTTTCACTGAAAGCCTTTTTCTAAGTCTTTTAGTCTTGTGAATGGTATTCGTTGTAGACTCTTATTAGAGATCTTATTGTATTATCCACTTAAGAAAAAACTGAACCCTAAAAGCTAGAGGAGCTCCAAATTGCAGATAGATTTTAAGACATTAAAAGTCTCTGTGTAAATGTAGCTTTTTTATGGCCAGGATTGGTAGTCTTCAGTTCTTTGAGGGCCTATTCCAGCAGTTGCATAGGAAGGGAATAGTGTCATGTTGAATATGCAAGAAGAGGACATAGAGATTATCTTTTGCCAGTCGGTTACCAATCGTACTTAGGAATTAGAAGCTGTGATTCTGGTACCTGGGAGCTCACTGTGATGCTGCCTGAGCAAACTCTAATATCAGGAAATTTCTTATCAACAGTATCCTTGCTCTTAAATCTCTCTAGTTCAGAGATGGTCATAACCAGACCCAACCCTTCTGTCTGGGCACTAGCTGTTGATCCCCTTGCCAGAAAATAGGGGTATATTCAAGATAAACACTGTATTGGGGAAAGTATTGGCTTCATGATTGTCTAGAAATTTCTGTGAAAAACATGAATTATTGAATCATTTCATGCTTCTGCTGAGAGCAGCATTGACAAGAGACCTCTCAAAAGAAAAAACTACGGTCCTAGGGAGTGACTCATTTTTTCCTTTGATCGGTTGGGTTTTCCATGCTGGTGTAACCTATGAATAGTCGGTAGCAAATTGTAGGTAGATTTTGGGAATGCAGTGATTGCTTCAAGTCATAAACAAATTTTTGTGCAGACTTGCATAACTGGTCTTACTGTACTGGTGTAATAGGAAACTGGAAAGAGTTCAGGTGGAGAACATCAATCTGATGAAATGTGCTATTTTGGGAAAAAAGCAAAAAGGAGGTGACAGTGTTGCTTCCCAGAGACTTATCAGCTTTAAACTGAATTTACTAATTCTGTCCTGCTCTTGTGGGAGATGCTGAGTTCCGAAAGAAATGTTGATTTCAGAATGCTTTAAAACTATGCTGCAAACCTGGAAGAATGCAGTACAGCTGCGATGTATCTAGAACTGTTCTTACTTCTCCATGCAAATGTCCTGCTGTTTAAAACCTTATTTAGACCCTGGCCTCCTAAGATGTTTGCCCCAAGGAAATAAATTCTTTCCCTTGGCCTTAAAAATCTGGGCTGAAGTATTACTTTGAACCTCACTAAACAATCCACTAACTGTTCTGGGTGTGAGCTGTTTGTCTTGCAGGTTTTTTGACAGTTCGTTGCACCAGGCCTCTAATGGATGACTTCTGTAACTGTATGAAACCTTTGAAGAAACCAAAATTACCAAGTTTGCGGTCCCTATTGTGAAGTTTTTACGTTTACCAAGTGCTGTATATGAAATTTTTGCAGTCCTGGTGTTTGACTGCATTATTTGGAGTAACTTTCATGTTGTCTAGTTGAGTTGGAGTAGCACAATGGTCGCTGTTGACGCTGCCTGCTTTTGCTACAGGCTGCTTTGCTGTGGAGTTACCCGCTGGTTCTGTGCATGGAAGGACTAAAATCCCAGTGGGGCTTCTTGAGTTCTAGCAATGAGTATGTTTGTCATCCTGCAGCTAAACTGCTTACCAACTAGTGTGAAAGCTTTCATCCTTTCTTTAGTGAACTTTCACAGGAAGTTCCACCTACATATGAGGAATTACTTATTCACTGTGTGGGTGACGGAGCCCTAACAGGTTGCCCAGAGAGGATGTGGAGTCTCCCTCGCTGGAGCTACTCAGGAACTGTCTGGATGCAATCCTGTGTCGTGAGCTCTGGGATGACCCTGCTTGAGCAGGGAGGTTGGATCAGATGACCCCACTGTGCTCTCTTCCAATCTTACCCATTCTGTGATCCTCTGCTCAAAAGGAGTTGTTAATAGTTGGCAAACTACCTAGGTATTCGAATCTCTGAAACTGAGATGTTATTTTTGTACTCTTCTATTGCAGTTTAGGAACCATCTGATTGTATTGTGTTTTAGCACTTGACACCAGACCAAAAATGAAGTTTCCTTTGGGAATTTCTAAGACTGGAAAGGAAAGGTTCTTAAAAGCTTACAGTTATTTAATTAACTGGCTTTATACCAGATCCAAATAAAACAGAATTTGAAACACTGTGCTAGCCTTGCAGGGAAAGAAAGAGTAACTTGGATGTCTGTGTCTTCAGCCAGTAGTGTTATTTGGACTTGTGAAAATGTTGAGCTGTATTCAGTTGCTTGGTTCTTTTAGGGGATAGGTAATTTCCTTAGCTGATGCAGGAAGCTGTCTATTTACCAAAAGGAATCTGTACTTTTTAGAATGGATAAACCTATTTGTAGAATTCAAGTCACAAATCTTTCACTAATTTCTTCTAACAAGGTAAAATCTAGACTATTATTTGTGTTCTTTTAACAGGTGGTGTTTCACAAAATGTCTCCCAATGAGACTCTGTTCTTGGAAAGTACCAACAAAATCTACAAGGATGATATTTCCAACAGTTCATTTGTGAACTTCCAAATATGGGATTTTCCTGGACAGATGGACTTTTTTGATCCAACATTTGATTATGAGATGATCTTCAGAGGAACAGGTGCTCTAATATATGTTATTGATGCCCAGGTAAATACAAATCATAAGGAAGTTTTATTTTTGCTTTTTGTGCGAAAGGAATGATGGAGAGGCCAGTAATTTATATTTTTAGATTAGTTCATAAGGCTTCTGCTGTGTATGAAGAGATGCATTGGCAGTCTGACTTCTGGCGTGTGGTTTTATTTGGTGAAGTGACTGGAACTTGTGCTACTGGTGGAGAGAGTGGAAAAGGGCTCGTACTCTGAGCTTACTTGTTCCGCAATAATAGCGAGAACCTGCTCGGCTAGATGGTCTGAATTATCCCTTTTTTTCTGCTGTGGAGTTCAGTTAATAACAGCACACTTCTGACCTCAGTTTCTAGTGTTGGTACTGCTGGGTGTCTGGTAGCTTCTAATAAACCTGGGAATTGCACCGTGGGAGGTTACCTGGTTTTTAGGACCACCTTGGAGATCTGTGCTGCCTTGTGCTGGAGTTGAAATGTAACCCACCTTTTGCTCTGAAGTCTGGTTTTTGTGTAGCTGAGCCTTGTATAGCTAATGAAACTTAATTGACATAACAGAATCTAAGCTGCTTGGATTTATGACACGTCAAGGTATTCTCTTCTCCCATACTTGTGTTTAGTTACAGAAGTGAAGTGAAGTACTTGCACTGAAATATTTTGTCTTTGTGCAGAGTGGAATAGTTATCAGACAGAAACTTTGTCATTCATTCCTGCCAAAACTGATTTACAGGATGACTACATGGAAGCTTTAACAAGACTCCACATTACAGTTTCAAAAGCCTACAAGGTCAACCCAGAAATGAACTTTGAAGTTTTTATTCATAAAGTTGATGGTTTATCAGATGACCATAAAATAGAAACTCAGAGGGATATTCATCAGAGGGCTAATGATGATCTTACAGATGCTGGGCTTGAAAAACTCCACCTTAGGTGAGTTAAAGACTCTGGTGTATGTGATTCTACTGTTGCTGATAGGCATACAGATTAAAGGCTTTTAGATGTAATACTGGAACAATTGGAGCAAGGTCTGGGTAGTTCCTCAATACTGAACCAGCTTGTGTTAATAAGATACACTGCTGAATTTATGGACAAGCCTCAGCTTGTCCTCAGACTGACTAAAAAAGAGGCAGGCCACTGTATCAGATTCCAATCAACAGATTTGTCCGTACTCAGTGGTAATTGAAAGTCTTTCTCATTCAGCATAACAGGCCAAATTTGTACACGTGGGCTGGAGGGGCAGGAAAAGAGAGGGGAACCTCTCTGCCTTCTAGTCCTGACTTGCACTGGCTTTTCGGTGTGATTGGTTCTAAAAGCCTAGTCTGTTACTTGAGATTTGGCTCACTTTTAAGGTCTCTTCTACAGACACCTTTAAAACAAGCTCTCTTTTCCCTGGTTTTATTGTTCTTTTGATTCTTGTGGAGCCAGTATCTCTTGATGTTAATGTGAAAAAAGTGGAAGGCCAGGAACGGGACTTGAAGAAATCTAATGAAGCATTTTACACGTTTGTGATTAGCATTCTGTGGGCTAAGTGTGTTCTAACAATGTTCAGATTTTTACCTTTGGTCTCCCATCTCTCGAGGCTGGGGAAAATCTGTTTCATGTGTACTCCAGCTGCTCAGAAGTTGGATTCTTTGTGCAATGTCCAGATGTATTTGTGATAAAGGCATCCCAGGCAAAATAGTAGGCCTGAATGTTAGAAAACATAACTTTAACATTTCTATTGCAATTCTGAAACACTCTTGAATCTTCTTTTTCTTTTTTTTTTTTTTTTCTTTCTTTGCCCTCCTTCCTCATCTCAGCTTTTATTTGACCAGTATCTATGACCATTCAATATTTGAAGCCTTCAGTAAAGTGGTGCAGAAGCTCATTCCGCAACTGCCAACCCTGGAAAATCTACTTAATATCTTCATATCAGTAAGTGTTCATCTAACAGAACTTTGAATGAAATATGCAGAATGGTAAAGCAAATCCTTCTGCTAAAAATTGCTGGCTAGATCTGCCCTTGAGAGATTTGGGTGGCACTCATGTAGGTGTATTCTGCTGACCTGTTTTTCTATATTAAAAGCTCTTTACCACAGCTAAATTGTACTGGTGTGTGCTTTGTGGGGTTTCTCTAAATATTGACAAAGTGTAGTTTTCCTGGTTATAACAGCTGATATGGAAGTCTCCTGCCAGCAGGTTATACTGATTACTTTGCTAGGGCACTTAGTAGTCTAATGTAGCTGTACTGGCAAAAGACTTTTTTGATACTATGAATTTGGCCTCGAATTTAGCTGTCTTATTTCATATGACCTGTGAGACTTTTGCCCTTATTCTTTTAGTGTTTGCATTTCTTAGGGAATTAGTGTCATAGAAATTTGCTGCTCTATACTTCTCATCAAATAAAATACCACTCTAGAGACAAGACTGTCTCGTTTAAGTTGTCTGTGAGGCTGTTGCAGGCATGTGGACAACAAAGGAAAAACCATTTATATCTGAGAGGAGCTGTGCACTTAGACTTGTCACCCCATGCTACCGTATAATGCTTGTTTGTGTGTTTGGTAGGGGACTGTTTGTAATAACCTGGCCCAGTGGATAAAGGCCATGTTGGCCTTGCTCGGTGCCATGAGGATGTGGAGTGTAATCCTGATGCCAGCAGGGTTGTCTGCATGTCCTCAGGACGTTGTCCTGGGTATTCAGCCTAGCCAAGAAGAAGAAATAAGGAGTGCTTCTGGTGCATAAGCAGAAGCTTTGCCAGCAGTGTCTGTGTGGTAGCTCGAACCGTAGAAGGCTTCTGAGCTTTGTATGAGCACGTGCACTTTGCCAAAGTGCTCAGTTGCAGATGGCATTGTGCTTTTCCATAGTCACAAGGTGGTACTCCTCATGGATTTTTAAGTTCAGAAGCTGACTCAGTTGCTCTGCATGTTAACCTGCATGGCAAATGCTTCGTACAGAAACTGAACTGCCGAGATACTACAAGCAGAAAACTTAAGAGTCAGCATGCTACTATGAAATACCTTGTCTCTGAGCCCAGTCCCTTAGGTGAATGTGAATTATGGCTCTTCTGGAGTTACTAGAAGCACAGAAAAGGTAAATTGCTGGATATGGATCCTGGAAGCATTGTAAAATGTAACCTTATTAATGATGAGTTAAATAATAAACTAAAAAGAATTGTAACAGAGTCCCCAGTTTTATTTTTGTCAGCTGTGTGATGTTGATATGTACTATGGCAATAAGGGTATTGTATTTATGAAGTATATGCTCTAAATCTTGAATCTGTCTTAAGCCTCTAAATTGCTTATATTTAAACATTTTCTGCTACTAAGAATGTGAAAATGTATGAATTCTACTTGAGATTTTAAAAATGCAGTTATTTTTATTTTTATTATTTTTATTTTTATTCATCCAAATTCTTTCTCTTTCTGAAGAATTCAGGCATTGAAAAAGCTTTTCTCTTCGATGTGGTCAGCAAAATCTACATTGCAACAGACAGTTCCCCTGTGGACATGCAGTCATATGAGTTGTGCTGTGACATGATTGATGTAGTGATAGATGTTTCCTGTATATATGGGTAAGTGATGAATACTCTTAGGAAAAAAAAAGCCCTCGGAAGTTGTAGAATAGGTTGCAAACTGTGCAATTGGTGCTGGCTTTGTCATGCAGCAGAATGCTATCGATTGGTCTTTAGAGCACATTGGTTCTGTAAGTAAGTAAAATAAATCCAAACGATTTGGCAGCATTTATACTTGGTTCGTTTCCCTCCACTCACAGCCCCAGACAGCTATCTGACATTTGCAGAAGTCGTGTTTCATGTAAAATATGAATACTGCTGTGTCTTGTTTGGCGTGGTAGATGCAAGTACATAAATACCTGCAAATACCTGGGGTCAGTAGCATGCCACAGCTCATCAGCGTGGCTTGCAGTGACACTGCTTTGAGACTTGCTGCAGTCTGAACTGAATAACGTTTGCAAGGTCATCTCCTGCTGACTTCCTATGAGGGATGCATATAGTGCTTGTATCTCACAATTTACAGCAGAATTGTACTTCACACTGGACTTTTGAAGTGGTTCTGAAGAAGTGTCAGCTTATCTTGGAACTGTGACTGTAGCCTGGAAAATGCAGTGCTACCAAGAAAATACCACAGCACTTAATGGTCTGTCTCCTGATGGGTTGATCCACAGTTGTGTAACTGTTTGGTTTGGGTTTTTTTTCAGGAGTTCTTAGAAGTAATTTGTGATACATTGTTTGCTTCTATAGTAATTTAACTAACACTAAGAACTTGAAGATAGAAAACAGCATGCTCATCTTTTCTTGTAAATGCAGGCTGGTTTAGCTTAAGACCAAAAAGTGTCCTGCTCCATGTTGCACCCTCTGCCCCAGCCTCGCTAAGGAAGCCTTTGTATTAATTTACCAAAAGTAATTTCACTGAGATGTCACTCCATTGACATCACAAGAATGCACACGGGTAGCTTGCTCTTTAACTGCTCGTCTGTGATAGACAGTATCTAATGAAGGCCTCTGCTCTGTTTAGATCTGGGGACTTAAGGTCTGATAATGGTCTTACTCATTGATAGTATTAAGACCTGCATTGCAGGTTCTCCATTTGCTTAATGTTCGGTATGAGTAATGTTCTTCTAACTGCATTTAACAGCTATTTGTCTTGGAAGTTACATGTGCATGCCTATTAGATTATGCCTTGGGTGAACTTGTTCTTTTTTAGGTTAAAAGAAGATGGCACTGGAAGTGCTTATGATAAAGAGTCAATGGCAATTATCAAGCTCAATAACACAACGGTCCTGTACTTAAAGGAAGTAACAAAGTTTTTGGCATTAGTTTGCATTCTTAGAGAAGAGAGTTTTGAGCGCAAAGGTAAGGACTTCCCTGCCATTGAACAGCTCTTATCTAATATTTTTTATCAGCTGTAAAATATTGATATGACTTTACAAACCACCTTGATTTTTGTGTGACTAAATTTGTGTAATTTCTTATGGGAGGAATTTTTTTATTTCTTGGAGATAGATATAATGAGGTCTTACTTTTAAATTTGTGAATCATCACTTTAATCACTGTCCTCCTGCCAAAATGACCTGTGTAGCTAACGTGAGCTCTGTCACTACCATCTGTTCTAGTGGAATCAGTAGTATGCAGTAATGGTCCCCTTACCTACTGTTTGATCATGAATGTACACCTTGCATTCCAAATGAGTACCTTTTTTTTCAAAAAACTGAGACAATCCAAGTAAATACTAGCAGCAGCAAAACTTTGTTAAATCTTCTGGATTGAAGTTTGTACGGAATAAGTAGCAAAACAGCTATTGGTTAAATTTTATATTGATTTTGAAGCTCTGTTTACATAAATATGCCAGTCTGAACACAGTTTTCCCTCTCCTTGACAGGTTTGATAGACTACAATTTTCATTGCTTCCGCAAAGCCATTCATGAAGTTTTTGAAGTAGGTGTTGCCTCCCACAGGATCTGCAACCATCAATCAAGCACCTCAAATATGAAAGCAGTGACTCACAATGGCACACCTAGGAATGCAGTCTAGAGGAAAGCTAAAGACCTTGGGTAGACTTGTCAGCTCTTCACTCCAAAGTTTTGCGGAACAAGAGAAGAGTAGTCTGAAAGCCTGAAGTATGTTTCAGAGAAGAGCGGTCCTAACTGTGGAACAGCAGATTGTAACTCATGTTGGGCAACTGAAACTACTGTGAAAATACTTTGAGGCCAGTGGAGTTAGAAATGCCAGTTTGAAATCAGCTGTATTGCCAATGCAGTAGGTTTTCAGTTTGGAGTCCTCTTTTAACAGTCTGTGTCTGACTGATTGCCTGGTCAAAACTTACAAGCAATTGAGTTGAGTTTTGTGTGAAACACTGAACAGTCACTTGCTTAACTTTTTAAATTTTTTTTAAAATTAATCTGTAGAATATCCTCTTTTGCTTAAGTTTACCTCCTGTCATGCAAAAAAAAAAAAATTGGTGTTATTAAGGCTTGTGAAACTCAGGCTTTTTGCTTGCTGAGGCTGGTCTCACAAATCATTCCATTAAGTAGTTCTTGTTCTTGCTGGTGTGCTCATAGTTCTCATGAATTCTGTGCTTGTTAAGTGGATGCAAGATAGAGCTCTGTTCTAGTGATCATGTGTTTGTTTAGAGAACTGACCTGGAGCTTCATTTTAAGAGACAGTGATACTTTGCTTTCAGACCACACTTCTTGGTATTGTCCCCTTTGATGGAAGGGAAGGATTAAAATCAGAAATAAACTACCTGCTCTCTTTTGCAAAAACATGGATGTCATAAATCTGTGTGATTAATCCCATTCATGAAACAACTGCATGGCTAACTAAACTGAAATGTCTGCCATCTGTTGGAATAAAGCAACCACTTTCAACTATTCCCAAGCAAAGAAATGGCAAAGTTACTGACTTTTGATGGTGGATCTTTCTCCACTCTCTGACTGATAATCAAGACAATTCCTAGCAAAATGCCTGATGGTATTATCTGTGCATGGCAGTTAAATTCACTGTGCCATAATTTACTAATAGTACTGGACTTTGAAAGTACATTGATTCTGTACTATGACAAACACCTTCTCGTTTGTCGCCGTGCAATCTGACTAGAATAGTGGTTTTTCTGATTTTGTGAATTCTGCTGACTTTCATACAATGGGCAGTAGATGTGAATTCTTTAATTTATTGGTATTAGCACTGCAGATGTCATACTGTACACCAGCCTTGCTGTGCAGGCAGCCCAGCCTCTGGCCCATATAGACCTTGCCTCCTTTTACCTGTCCCTATGCGTGTATAGGTGTTGCAAAGCCATTGGACCAGCTATACGAGTCCCACTCCAAAAGTTTCTGCAAGAAGAACTAATTGAAGTGATCTCTGCAACTGGTGTATCAATGCAGTCAGAAATAACCATGGGATTGCTGCTGTGCTTATAGAATGAACTTCCACTGATCTATGTAAAAATGAATATACATGCATTAACATTGGGCTGTATGCACGTACTGTGTAAATGTTTTTTTTTACAGCAGGAAACTGGAATTCAAGTGCTCTAGGTCTGTTCTCTTAAATCTAGGCTGAGCCTGTTTTTGCTGATGGAACTGCAGAGCTTTTTTTAAGGAAGTGCTGCAGGCTCATAAGATTGGGGTTTGTAGTTTGCAAGCACTATCACAGTTTAGATTCTGAAGGTAAGAGGAGAAGTAATTGGCAAAATAACAGGAAGAAAGAATCCCCATTTGTGCAGTGAGTTTTCCATGTTCTAAGTACACATGTATGTTCTCTTTCTTTTCACCCACTACAGGACTTTGTGCTAATAAAATGAAAAAAAAAAAAAATCAAACTGTAACACTTGTTTCTGCTTGTCTTTATAGACAAAAGTCTATAAAGGCCTATGTGGTTAAGCAAACTTTTAAAAGCCACGTTATCTTTATGGTATGCTTAAAAAAGTTAAATACCACATTCCCATTTAGTTAGCCTTAGCTTTCATCTTAATTAAAAGCTGATTCAAAATTGAATACTCAGTTTTCAGGCTATGGCTCTAGACAGTAAAGGCATATAAATGGTCGAGTGACTTGTCCTTTTCATTAATAGAGAGCTTTAGACTGTTCTGAAATTCTGCCTTCTGGTGTGCACGTTGTGGTGGCTTTCTGTGTTTTGATTTGTTGCGGGTTTTTTGGACAGTATTTACCTTTTTCTTGAATGGTTGCATCTACTAAAGGTAAATGGTAGCATCTCAAAGAAGAATACTGCCGTTTTCACTATTACCTGCACAATATTAGCTCTAAAAGTTAAATTTGTCTCTAGTAATGAGTACAGTATTTCTTTAATTTCCTGGAACTAGTGTTCCGAACTAAGTCAGATGCTCTTATACAAGGAGAGTGTTACTAGCCTGTTGCTGCTTTAGTGAGACGGTTTTTGGCTTCTGAAATATTTATGGTGCCAGGGAGGAGGAAGGATAGGAATTAGGCTTTATTTTCTCTCATATGCAGTAACTTGTCTCTCCTTCCTGTGCTGACCTGCTGCAGGGAGAGATCCTATTAGAGAAGAGGGAAGGCAGTATCGCAGTATCTTCAATAAAATAACTGAAATTGTAGAGGAAACAATCAATTCGGGCTTCACCTTTCTGCCTTTTTTCCCCCTTTTTCCTCCTCTGAACCTTTAGTGGTGTGGATGTTCTGTGATCTTTTTTTGCAAACGACTGAGGGCGTGTGCTTTTAAGGAGAAAAGCGGTGCTGACAGGGGAGGGCACAGGGAAAATGGTAACCCACCGGCCGAGCGAAGGAATAAAATTTCTTTCTGTTGAAGAATAAAGCAATCCCTTGCAAGGTACCTTTCGAAGCTGCGCGTTGTTGGGCACCGGGGCGTTGCTGATGACTGGCGCAATTTCCCGTTGGCAGTGATGCCAGCTGTAGCGCAGGACAGGGATGGAGGGAAAAGCCAAGCCTGGGAGGAGGGAGCAGAGGAATCAAAGACGCTGTCTCTGCTCTTCTGAAGGTCGAAATACGCCCCTCTGGCTAGAAGACAGAGCCGCCTTTCTCCCCTCTCAGACCTCCCCAAAAATCCCTCCTCACCGCCTCTCTCGCTCTGTATCTCACGGCCAGCTCTGCCCTGCACGGAGCGGCAGGCGAAGCGTGGGGGAAGCTCTGCTCGGCTGCCGAGCGCCTCCCGGTGCGGGCGCTGCCCGCGGGCTGCGGCGGCTCCGGAGCGCCGGCCTC
>VZTF01007421.1:1378960-1542176 GCA_013397755.1 Cnemophilus loriae
GGGCCTGAGGCAGTGAGGTGTCCTTGATCCCCAGGCCTAGAGAGGAATTGTTGTGTCTGACCAAAATGGGAGAGCAGTGGCTGACACTGTATATATGGAGTTTAGAGTTATGCACTAAAGAATGGCAGGATCACAAATACACGAAAAACATAAAAGCTAAAATCCTGAGGCGTCACGAGCAGACCCTGGGGTGGCAAACCAAATGTAGCAGAAACTCCGTGGCTGTAGCAGGAGCCACGGGGGATCGGACGGACACGGAACGTCCGGTTAACGCGCAGTGAGAAACCCCAAAGGAACGTCCGGTTAAAGCTTAGTGAGAAACCCCAAAGCAATGTCCGGTTAACGCGCAGTGAGAAACCCCAAAGCGACGTCCGGTTAAAGCTTAGTGAGAAACCCCAAAGCAACGTCCGGTTAACGCGCAGTGAGAAACCCCAAAGCAGCAGCAGAACGCAGCAGGGCTGGGCAGCGGCAGCCGGGCTCCCGCAAGCAGCCGGGACACGTTCCCTCGGAGGGGTGGGGAGGCGGATGGGGTCCCAGGTTTTCCCCTGCAGCACTCGAGTAGACAGTGAGGGTCCTGTCCAGTGAGACTGGGTGTTAATAAGGTCTCGGTTCAACGGCCGCTCCTAATGGCAAAGCCTGACCCCCAGTAAGGAAGAAGCAGTAAAGGATGGAACTCCACGGTGGCAGAAAATTCTCCCCACAGCAGCAACAGCACTGTCTCCCCTTCCTCCGCTTCCGAGAGCGAGAGAAAGCGAGGAGCTGAGCCCAGCCCCTCATCCCCCAGCCAAAATCTCGTGGTATCTCTGCACTTCCCAAGAGAAAGCCCCCAAGTTAAGGGATTGTGGCCAGGTGCACCCTTCCCCTCACCTTGGCCACTTCTTTTCTCGAGTATCCTCATTACTGTCTCTTAGGCAACAAATGGGAGAAAATTCCTAGAGAGAAAGAAAGGGAAAAAAAGAAAAAATCCTGACCTCTAACAGTGATGAAGACATTTATTTTTCACAGTGTTTCTTTTGTTTCTAAATGTCTTTACATATCTATATTTTCCTGCTTCTGGAGTACTGAAAATGGAATTTTCTCAGTGTCTCACGGAACAGGAAAGTGCCCTCCTTTTGACTGCAGCACTGATCTTAGGGCATTTGGAAACTACTGACTAGTTAATTGCTGTTAAAGACAATCGTTAAGGGATGATAACTTACCTGATTTAGCATTGATTAAAATAATTGCTTTCTGGAAAAGACTCTCTAATAAGTTAATGCTTCTGAAGGGGAGATCATAAGATTATTAAACATCCTTCTGCTGTCACAAAGAATGATGTCAGTTTTCATAAGTGACAATTAGCACAGTCTGATAGCAACTTTGGCTAGGAAGTGACTGCCTTAATCGGCCTCTCCTGCGTACAGAATCACGGAATCATAGAATGAACTAGGCTGGAAAAGACAATTGGTCAGTTCAGTTAAAAAGAACAAATGTCAAATAATGAGTCTTTTGAGGTTAAGAAAAAAATATCGCGAGGTTTACCTTTGACTTTATTGAATTATTAGTTTTTATAGAATTTTCAAGTCTACCTAGTTTAAATATATTTCCAATGAAGTAGATGGCTTGGTAATATTATTAAAAAGCTTCAAAACCTGCATTTGTTTTGACTTTCAGAAATGCTCAATAACCCGAGCAGTTTATTATGAAAGAAAATAAATCAGAAAACTCAGGGGGCAGGAGAAAGTTTAAGGTTTATTCATTGTGTGAGAATGAAGTGTCACCAGGTGTAGTGACAGTGGAAGCAGCAGTGTTTGAAGGGAGGACAATCCCTGAAAGATGTCAAAAGCAAATGAATGTAAGAGTTGTTGGGGGAGGTCTTGTCCTTGGAAAAAATGTTTTCAGCACAAAAAAAGGTGAATTTTTTTACTTTAGCGTCTGCAGTAAAGCCCTTCAGTCAAAAGTTGGGTAATCATTTTTCTCTGTGTTACATTCTTTTCTGTTTTTTCTGACAGTGCCTTTTGCAGAATATACTTGTTCAAAATGCCAAGGAATAGGCAAGACCATATCCTTTGCTCAAAACTTAACTGAAAATACCATAAGGACAGTGTAAATTTAAATGAAGCTCTGAATTTCGTGGTCCAGCTATGCACCTTTCACACCCACATTTCCTCGCAGATTTGGGAAGACAAACCAAGCTGATCACATCTTCTCCAGCTTTTGCATTATTCCTTCCTTTTAATGCTATGTAGATAACGGGAGAAAAATCACGCTGAAAACATCGGTGTAGTAAGACTGTCGGTGTAAGATAGGCACACTGGGCACTGATCAACTTTTCCACAGCCTCATTGTTTCGAGGCTTTTCTCCCCATGCACATTTGATTTTGCTTTCTTATGTTTTCTATCTGTGAAGCCCAAACTGCGACCCTCCTTTGCACCCACCGCGTGATTCTGGTGTAAAAGCATGCCTGATGTTGAAGTGCAGAAAGAAAGGGCAATGTTGTGGGTACAGAATTGCAGTTTTAATGGCTTCTGGGACTGCAGCTTATGTAGATCCACCTGAGCCACCTTTAGACGAGTTCACTTGGACGACACTAACATTTTGAAAGTGTAGTGGAATTGCAGTACAGGTTAGAGAAGTGGAGAAAATAATCGTGTATTTGGAACGTGCTAAGATCCTTCCAAACTACAGTTTGAAGTCAGCTTAAGTATTCGTGATTGATTTGCAGGTAGCAGTGTCCTGAGGAAAGATGCATGGTTAAAACACCTGAGCTTCCCAGTCAGGTAAAATAAGGGGAAATGTGAGGTCATGTGGGGTTGTGCTGTCGTACTCAGTGTTTCTGTAGTGCTGCTGTTCTCTGACTACACACAAATACTGTTCATTTGAGATCATTGCTAACTGAAGCTTTTTTCTCTTTAACACTCTGCTCTTATTCTTTCTAATAACACTGCTGTTAGGGTCCGTGTATGAGAAAATATGCAAATTCTAGTGTGTGCTCTCCTTTAATTATTTTTTTTCCACCTGCTTATCTGGAAAGTCAAAGGAAAGACTTGCAGCATTTGCCATTGTTGTAAGGGATCTGAGTGGTTTCTGACTTACTCTTGCCTAATTGCCAGGACACACCAAAAAAGCAACCATAAAAAAGAGATGAGAATGATCAAAGTCGGACACTGCATGTGAATGTTCCGCATGTATAGCTCTAAAAACCTTGGTTCTCAGAAAATTTTCTTATAAAAGCTGGAGGTGAACTTGAAAAGCTTCAGTGGGTTTTTTCAGTTTAGGGGTGTACTTTACATGGATGTTTGACTGCAGTGCATCAGAACACGTGTGCCTTGTGGGTCTTGCAGCCAGACAGTTGGGTTTTCAGGTTATTTTAACCCTGTGCAGAAGCTACTATGTGTAACTCCTGATAAAACAAGGAAAGTTTACTGCAGTTTCATTGAAGTTCCCAGCTTTTACTTTCCCTGAATTTCCTTTTTAATATCTGATACTGGAATGATAAAGTGTGAATATATATCTATATATATATATATATAAGTATGTAGCTCTGTAGAAGATTGGTGGTAGCTCCTCTTTCTTGTAGCTCTGGTGGTTTTTCTCCTCTCATGTTCAGTTTTAAACATGTAGATGGCAAATCTGTAAGGCAACTTCAACATTCCTCATACGATAGTCTGGTCATGCTATCCATTTACTATCCTCTCTAAAATCACTTCTTTATTTCCTGGTTTTGCTGGGGATTCAGTCAATCAGAACTATATGTGCATAATGGAAATCTTTCATTTTTTTACCATCATGCTTCCTCTCTAGAAAAGTAATTACAAAGTGTGCTAGCACTCAAGTAAATCTAGATCTTATGTAAAGAACATTAAAATAACAAGAGGTTTCTAATTACAAGAGGAATGAACAAGAAAAAATAATATCATCACCACATGGCAGTGCATGTAGTCCAGATATGTCCTGAGATAGTGGGACATTTTATTAGAGTGCCATAATAGCACGAAATAGTTAAAGTCTGGTGTCAAGTTTGTCCATAATTTTTGTTGAGTTGATGCTGCCAAACAATTAATAAATGGAAAATTGGTACCACTCTGTGTGTGTGTGAGATGTAACTGATACAACCACATTTTGGTTTAAGTAGCGTTCATCAAATTCTAAAGGAATTCCTGTTCCAACAGTGCATAAGAAAATAGGTAGGGGGATAAAAAAATCTGGTTTTTATCCTAGCTGCTAAATAAGTGAGTCACCTTTCTTTGTTTTATTCTTAATTGTGCATAATTCCAGTAACGAAAGAGAACTGTGTAAAGTAACAGAGGTTGTAACCTCTGCTGGTTGGAAGGAGGATGTCTACATCTAGTTATTAGGATGTGCTAGAAGACTGTATCTTAACTTATTGTTCCACAGAATACTCCGCCGAAAGTCGTGTGACTACCTCACACCAGAAGGTTATTAAACACGAGCATATGGCTTCTGTCCTGGTGGTAGCACTTAGTGCTCTCACTGCAATGCACCAAGCATTTGGAGGAAGGAACAGGCATACAAAAGAATAAATAAAAATAAATAATAAAAAAAGCACTGTAAAATGATAATGAGGGAGTATGCAGTCCCTCTCAGCAAGCAGCTCACCAGAGCAGAAGTGTGGCCTCAGTCACGGCACTGTGACTCATTATTAGAATCCTTTGCCTAAAGGCTTGGAGCAGCGATGCAGGAGAACTTCACGCTGGGAAGCTGATAGCTCGTTGGAGTGACTGTGAAACTAATCAGGCAGCCGCGGCTGCTGAAGGCTTGCGTTTGTTTCCTGACAGACATAGTCAGAATCAAACATTAAGACCATCGGGTTCCGTGCATTTCTGTGAGAGCACAAAGCATCCCCGCTTATTGACTATGAAATGTTGTTGTTGTTGTTGTTGCAATAATAAAAATTATTATCATTTTTACCAGCTTCGGTTCTCTGAGGAATAAGAAAATGTCCCTCTGGAACTGCTGCAAACCTGACGTTTTATTTTGTAAATTATTTCTCTGATTTGGACAGGGCAGGATGTTCATTTTCAACATTAGAATAACATTTTTCTATTAGCCTAGGAAAGGCATTACTAGAATGAATATTCTTCTGGTGCTGCTCTCCATCATTATAGTGACAGCACAGGAATTATAGTATTAGACTAATTCTAAAAATTTTCTACCTTGTGCTCATTTTCTATTCCTGATTGTTTCAGTATCTTTGCATAATGTGACTGCCACACAACTCCTCTTTTGTAATGATAAAGGTATTCATCCTTGGTCACTTAATAACCCTTCAGATTCTTTATTGTAATACCTAAAAGCCTCTTGAAGTTTGAATAGAGTTCCAGGTTCTTTATGGTCTTTACCACGTTGTGCCTTCTTAACTAGCTATCTGTATCTGTAACTGTTCATAAAGAGAACAAAATTTGATGTTAAATGGAAGCATGGGAGGCCTTCAGGGAAGGGAAGACTAAAGCCTGAGAAAGCCGAAATAGGTGGGTTCACAGTAGGCTGCTGTTTCAGCATTGTAGTTCTCATATCTTATGTTTTATGGCACAACCTATATTCTGCCCTTTTCCCAAGGATGATACTGGACAGCCTTTGCATTTCTTTACTCTGACATGGGGAGTCCAGTCTTAAATATCTCATATTCATTGTACCGTGTAAAGACAATGCCCACTGACCAGAACCGGGCTCCCCAACAGCCTGTTTACCAAACTGCTTTAAACAGCAAAGAGAAAATACCAAAGAAAATGATGGGCTTAAGATTCCACTTTGTTGAGGATTGGGATGTCTGACTTCATTAGGCGACTGAGGCAGGCTAGTCTTTTTTCGTACAGAATACAGCAAGGAGAAGGTTCATATATATACCCATTATTGATGGGCAGGAATTCAAGTGCACTGGGAACTCGGCCAGTGGAAATTTAGATACACAGGGAATTCAGAGCTGACTGGCAACTGAGCGGCGCGTTTGGGAATTAGGGCGATAGGTCCCATTTATAAATTTATTGCCAAATGGTTCTTTTATGAGTTCTGTATTTCCTTTTTCTGAAGATTTGCGCGAAGAACGTGTGGTTCTTTATGCCTGTGTACACGACAGACCAATAAAACTTATTGGTGCTAGGAACAGCAGTTACGGGTTCCCGCCATTTTCAGTTGTCTCGCTTGGAAACACGAAGTGTCGAGACCGAGAACATTGTTTTCTAAACCAAGTGGTCAAGACACATGCTTTTCCTCTCTTGTTTTCTCTACTGATTGTGTTTGGAATATACTGAATGCAGGAATGGTTTGAAGAACAGCACCGTAAGCTGAAATGTGATTAAACCAGAGACAGTATAAAGCAGAGAGCGTCGGAGGCTTTGGTTTGCCTCGTTGGGCTGAAATTAATTTGAAGTGTAGGATAAACTCTCACCCTCGTATGTTCCTGTGACAACCTACTTGACATAAACAGCAGTTACACAGAACTATGAATTTAACCTCCTTGTGGGTTTAAAATCTGAGCAAAATGAAGAGCTGGATCTGGATGCATTTTTGTGAATTTGCATCATTGCTTTATAACTCTGTGGAAGAACATGGACTGCAAATGCTGATTCACATGCATACAATTTTGAACTTTAAGTATTTAAAATAGAACTGGGTAATCACTTAATTGTTTGGAGTTTGGAAAACATGATTTCTGGAAGTGTGTCCTTTGTTTTCTTTGAAAATTTTATTGTGCTTTAGAATGGTAACTTAGCAGAGCACTGTACTTGTCTAGAAAGTGTTTGTGTATCTGGACTGACCGAGTGCAAAATAGTCATTTGCAAGGTGTATGGCCGGAATGCTTGCCAATGATTTGCAGACTTCAATACACAAACTGAAGAAATTATAGAAAACTTTAAATTTGAGGATTTTGGCTTTAAAGACTTGAAGTAATTGTCTCTGCTTTGGATGTAGTGAAGTCATTTGAACTGCTGGTTCAAATGACGTGTTGATAGCACCAGATAACAGCACTTACTGGAATATTTTGTTCATCAGTGAATACTTTGAAATAGTGCCCTAAGTAAACTTCATTAAGGAACATAAATACAGTTTGAAAACCTAGGCTTAATGCAGATACAAAGAAACTGTAATCCAGTACACCTTAGGAACACAATATCTATCAAGTATGGTGTTTTCTAGCCGATGTGAGGCTCTTGTCAAATCTTGCATTTCCGTGACAGTCATCTGATCTAATTTCTGTATCTTGATAATGTTTTGGTGACTTGATGGAGTCTCATCACAGCTGACCACAGCACATAACATGAGGGACAAATTTTGCTCTTCTTATCTGCACATCCTTCTTGGGCATATCTCGATTGATTTCTGTTTGTATTGGTTTTAATTCCCTAAACATTAAGAGAACAGTATAGACAATGTCATTATTGTCTGTGTTGCTGTTCTCCTTTCATTTTGGGTTTTTTTTCCATGAAGAATTACACTGCAGGATTTGTTTGTTTCTTTTGGTTTCGTTTCGTTGCTGGCTTCTCACAGCAGGAGATAATGGTAAATGCTTTATTTCCCACCATCTCTCCACTGTATTCCCTCCCTGAAATTTCTACTCAGTCTTTCTGACAAATTTCTAGTTTCGTCTCTTAAAAATAGATTTGTATAAAAAGGTTTAAATGTGTTTACAGGGCATGTTTTAAACATCTAAGGGGCCAAAGCATTAGTTAGGGCTTTTAGACTTCCCTTCTGTTTTACTTACTGCTTTGGGCAAATAATTTGAGAGAAAATATGGGTGCTTTAGTGAAGGGCAATAAGTTGGAAGAACTTTATTTCTTAGCTATAAATATATACTGAATGCAGGCAGAATGTGAGGCTTGTTTAACATAATATTCCAGTTTAGTTATTGTATAACAGAGTAAGAAATCCCAGAGGAATTTTTTTAGCAAGGTGAAATAGAATCACATACACTCCTTACTATTGCAAAAGTTTCCTTAATCACATTGTTTAAACTCTGCAATGCACTGTAATGCTTATTAGTGGTTTTTCATTTTCAGCAGTCAAATAATTCCTTTTGCTAACTCTGGATAAATAGCACTCTCTATACTTTCGGTTTTGGTTATAGATGATTTATATATGACCAGACAGCTGATAAAATAAAGAACTATTGTGTTTTCCACTGTGTTGCGTTTAGAGGTCCAGATGCAATTTATTTGATTTGTAATATTTTATAAAACTTTCTTCAACTAAAATTCTGTTAGTGATTCTTGTTGTTAAAGGTAATGAAAGGAAATTAAATGTTCTTTGACCTGTAATGACAACAGATGGTCAGGGTCTAAACGAGAAGAAAGAGAAATAGTCTCATGGTCTCTTCTTGTTCCTATTTTCCAAAGAAAACTCTACATTATCAAAAGTCCCTGTAATTAGAGGCACTGAAATGTATGTTCTTTTCAATGGGCTTGTGTGAGGCAATAAATTTGGAATATCAGTTTGCTATGCCATTTCCAAGAATGGTTCCCCTTTTCAGATTTTCTTTGTTATTATTTGGTTTACCAGTTTGAAATTGGACTTGGTTTTGAGTCTGAAGTATTCTGAGAAAAATGGAGAAGGATCTTCAAGAGACCTATCAAGACAGCAATGAGTGTTTAAAAGCAAATATGTAAATAAGTCTATTTTTCTGTTGTTTGCTTGCAGGTTTTTTTTTTTTTGTTGGGAAAGAGAGAAGCACTAAACCTGGGGCTGGTTAGGATCTGTATCCTTTGGGATGGAAAAATCTTTAAGATTTAAACTTTATTGGTTACTGTATTTTTTATTTTTTTTTTTTAGTTTGAAGCAAAGGACATAAATTGGCATAGCTAATTATTTACAATATACTCAGGCTAAGTGGTATTGAGCAAAGGAGTTAATAGAATTTAAGATGAGAACAAAATCTTAGCAATTCTGAACTACTTGAATTTTTAAAACCTTGAAGTTTAACATTTTAGGAGAATTTGAGACAGATAACATTGGAAATGGGACACACTAGTACTGTATTTCAACCATTAATGCCTTCTTGAACCCATTAACTTTGTAAACGTGCCCTGTACTCAGCCAAACTGGGTTGTCTGGAGAGGAAAATGTTCAAAAGTATCAAGAGACTGTGGACAATGCACTGCTGAAAATGGATCACCTCTACTCTGAGAAAGTGCTGAGGCAGGGCATTTGTGTTTTTTCACCCCGTGTCTAATTCGTACATATGTAGTCCTGTCTCCTTCCTTTTCAGACCAGTCTTCAAAAGCCTGCAGAATGTTTGTCATTCTCTTTTCTTTCCATGATGATCCTTGCACATGGCGATGAAATTAATTCTCTGAGCCTTTTGATAAAGTACTGAATTCTGCAAGTCTATCGTAATGGTGACGTTATTTCTGTCATACTTTGCTGGTCCTTTTAAATAGCAAAACCTATTTGTGTTCCGTTTGTTTTGATTCGTTGATGCAATCTGCAATAGTTTCCTCTTGTCTTCTCTACTCTTACATGCACCCAGTTATTGCCTTCATCCATTTTTTCCGCAACATCACAATGGAAGATTAAATTGGAGTGCTTCCCTGAGTGTCCCCTAATCTGTAACTGTATCAATCCCTTTTTGATATCCACATTTTTGTGGTTCGTTGTATGAGAATACAATAGAATATAACAGTGGTACTTTTTAAGAAATGCACACCACTTTTTATGCCTGAGTGAATTTCTTCATTATGAACAACTTTGCCAATACAATAAACAATGGAGAGAGAGAACCCAAGGTGCAGAGAGGTGTGTTTATTTGAATAGTTTTGTGCATAAGACTTCTCCCAAAGCAGAGGTGCTTGAAGAAAAATTGTGAATACTTATACTTTTATAAAAAGCGTCTGAAGCCTCTTGGATTTATGAAATTGTAAGTACTGAAAGTAATATGATTTATTTTATATAATAAACTCTTTATAATAAATGTTATTGGTCAGCCTTGGGATACTGCATTGGGTTTGGCTAAGTAGAATTTCTAGAGCTATATCGAGTGCTTACTTGAAAATGTAAAGAAAGACAGCATATGCTTTTCCTTCAGTGGTATCTTTCAGTCATTGATCCTTTTCCTTTCATGAGTATGGCCAATGTTGCTGCTTGGAACTTCAATAAAGGTGCCCATGATTCCGAGATAGAAAAAGCAGGTAAACATGAGATCGATCAGAAATCACTGCTTATAATTACTTGTAATGTTTTGGCCAATGAAAAAGGAAGAGGTGATCCTTATTGTCTGTCCTACCTCCTTTAACCTTATTAGTGGTTGCAAATTATTGCCATTAAAAGGTGACTCTTCTAAGGCTAAGTCTTTTGAGATAAGAAAATTAACATTTTAGTAAATGACAAGGTGCAGCTTACCATGTGAAAATCTGAGTTACTTGGCTTATATTTAGATGATTTTTCTTCCCCCTTTTTTAAAACTTAGGACACTGGTATTTCCACGTTTGCAGGAAATGAGTGGCCGCTGTATCTGAACACAGAGCGTGTCCTTGGTGCCAGCTCCGCTCTGCAGCGTTCGGTGGCTGGAACAGAGTGGTGCTGGAGCCCTGAGTCGGGAGGGCTGACCCAGCGGAGCGCTGTGTGTGTGACATATAATGAAAGGTTGAACTGCCTGTCTCTGAGGTGGCGTAGCAGATCAAATCACAGAGGATCAGGCGCAGATATGTTGCCTTGCTCTGAGTGACAGAAGTTAATAATTAGTGACAATGATTGACAGATACACTCCATCTGCCGCTCCGACGCCTAGGAGCAGTTATTCCACAACTGTCTGCAGGCACAATGAACTCCTCTGGGAGAGAAGGATGGGCTGTGATTGACAGCTGCCTCCAAGAGAGACAGGCCACTGACAGCAAAGTCACTGTCAGCAAAAGTGTTGAAGTCTCCCCCTGTTCCCTGGAAGTTTCACTAGCTGTATACATTTATTCTCTTTCATTTATCATGTCAGGTGGGGTTTTAAATATATTATTAGCCAGTCATTTTCTTAACTGCAGGGGTTTTTTTTCCAGTGGTAGTGTAGAGATCCATACACAGTGAGATGATTTCACCTATCTGCAGCTGAGTGAAAGTGTGTAGACCAGCATACTGACATATCTCTATTTAATTAATCTGTCTTTCTGACTATTGGGAAAGAAGAAATATTGCATTACTTTCTCTCTATATTGAAATTTTGAATGTTCATGTGACAATGTTGCACTTCCTATATTTCCAAAAGCAGAAAAAATATTTGGAAATGTTTTCTAATACAAGTCTGTTGTATTATCACTTCAGATTTGAGGTATTGTAGTAGAAGTATAGGTTGGTTTTGACAGAGATAGTAATCTGTGGGAGGTTTTTTTAACACCATGCATAAAACTATGATTTGTAATGTAACATTGTACTAAAAACAACAAATACAAGCCAACTAGATCCTGCACCCTGTAAGGTAGATATATGTAAGAAATTTTATTGTAGCATGCTTAACATATTAATTTCATCTCTTTACCTAATTACAGATTATTTGTTCTGTGAAAGTAGGTGCAAATAGCGTTAATTTTTTGTGGGTCTCATTTCATAATACTAAGCACCTTCAATGCTTGGGAAGATTTAAGAGTATAATTCTTTTTAGGTTTTCTTTTGTTTTATTTTCTTCTAATTAACATTAGTGTAAGCAGAATACATTTATCCAAACCCTATATAAAATTGCAGTTGTGAAACATTAGATACCAAGGCATTTGGATTTAACAGGAAGTAGGACTTACCCTACCATGCATATAAAAAGAAGTTCCGTGATCCATTCATAATTGCCTACTTTCTTCCCTCTAGCATATGAGACCACAGAAAATAATAGAATTGCTGCTCCAACAAATTCCTGCAGATGCTGCAGTAGTTCTTTGAGGATGTTATTTTTGCACTGTTTTGTGAAGCTCTAAGGTGAGGTCTTTCATTAATCAAATATTGTATACTTAGTAGAGGAGATCTATGTCGAATTTTATTCCTGTTTCCTTTTTCATTTTGAACCCCTCTCCACATCTTCTCCAGCTGTACATTTTGGATTGTCTGGCTACATAGAAAGCTATCAAATGTAGAATGAACAAAATACTGGAAGAAGCTTCATCTTTGATCTTTTCATAACAACCCTTACTATGTTTATAGTGATAAATGCAATGCTTTAAATTTGAGTTTGCTGTTTTTTAAAAAACTCAGTCGATCGATGTGGTTTTTTAGAAGTGATCAGCAGATCTTCGTGCACAGGTTGTTCGTTGTGATCAACAAAGAGGAAATCAGAATGGATTCAGTCATGATAAGGAGTTTGTCTGCAGGAAGGCTTGGCTAGCTTCCACCTCTCTGTTACAGTTCTCTTGCTATATGACGGTGCTAAAATCTCTGCTGCTGCTCCTGTCAGGCCCGGAAGGAAACACAACCCTACGAGGCTGAGTGGAGCTATTCCATATGGAAGAGCCCCACCACTGCAAGGTTCAAAGTAAAGGGCCCCAAAATCACTGTGATCCCACTGGTGGGCATTCATTTGCTCTAGGTTTAAGCATCCTCAAACTGTATTTTAGAATAGCTTCTACACAAAATACATGTGGGGTTATGAATGTGTTCCAATTTGGTTGCAGGATTGTCAAATGCCAGTTGTGAGAAAGAACAGCTTTTTGTTTATACCTGATTCTGTTGTTTGCAGTTTCCCTCTGATAAGCCTTTTCTATCACTGGTTTCTCCAGTTCTCATTAGGCTACAAGTTGGGTTTGTTTATAACTGACTTGATCATTTCTTATTTCTTAAGTCCAGATGTTTAGATTAAATCTTCATTTTAATGATAGGTTTAATTTTTTCGCCTGTGGTTAAACATTGTCATTATTAGGCTTTCTTGTCTTAGCTGCTGTTTGCATCTGAAATATGTATGGGTGTGATGATACCGTTAAGGGAAGATTACAGCTGCTGCTCAGCAACACAAAATGAAGCATAAGCTAACACAAAATTATTAAGGTGTCTGTATAAAATAAAATGTCTCAATTTCAGACTTCCCAAATAATAGCAATCTTTTGGTTTTAAGTCAAGAAAAATAGAGGGCAATCCTAAATTGTTAGCTGTTTGTTAGTAGCACCAGAACACAGAAACAAGATTAATTTCTCACTCTGAAATGTACCAACAGTCTGGAAAAGATAGCTGCTTATAGGAGTATATAAGCTTTCCTCAGTTTGTTTAAAACTTCATCTTGGTCTTCGGATTTGGAGACCTGTAAACCTTGAAAAATTTGGTTATGAGAAGGGGTATTTTTTCATTCCTGTCTTGCAGGAGATTTTAGTATTTAGCTTTCTGCAAGAGAAAGAAGAAATTTTATGAATAATCTTACAGATAAAGGTAGAAGGTAAGCTGAGCTGGAGAGTGGTAAAATCTTCTTAACCCAAAGCTGTACAAGACTATGACTATAGGTAACATAGTTAAGAAGTTAAGAATAAGTTAAGAAAATAGGTGAAACCCTTTTACTTACAACAGTTAAAATGAATCTGCACAAGGAATTCAGGAATCTGACAGCTGTGAGACAATACAATTTTAAATAGGCAAAATGCAGAGATTTATAGTGTCACCTACATCTGACTAACTCAAGGTATCCTGTACAGTAAGTTATAATTTGTCGTTACTAAACTGGATTTTATTGGTTAGAGCAAGCACAACTCTTTTATAAAGTTTTCATGTATTTCGCATATTGGCTCTATCTGGCATTTAAGGAAAGTGATTAGATTATAATTGGCTCTATTCTATTAATTCCTTTCAAAATCCCAGAATTTGTGGAGCAACTGTGTTCCTGAACTCCAGCTCTACTTTTTATGACAGATGAAATGTTTGTTTTCTTCCAAGTATAGAGTTTGTCAGCCTGAAAAAAGGTGAAGAATGGTATCAATCCTTATGAAATACACATAGATTAGAGCTGTGAACCCCTGATATACTGTCTGTAAAAAAGGAAGTGTGTTCTCTAGCAAGACCCATCCTTTGTTTATTTAAAGTCCTGCTGTGTTATCATCAGGTAAATTTGACTTAGATTTCTTTTACAACATACTCTGTTCTCAGGAATCCCATAACCAGCACATCAAAGTATAAATGGACACTAACTGGAACTGTAAAATATGTTGTTTCATTTTCAGTATTGAATTTAAGCCTAGGGGCAGCATTCTAACAATCCAAGTATTCTGGATAGCAAATAGAACAAAACCCCAACAAACTCCTCTTTCTTTCTGGTTTTGGGTTTTTTTTAAACTTGTATTAGTTTCCTAATACCTCAATGAGTAAACACACCATATTTCGTAGTGATATGCCAAAGAAAAGCAGTCTAATGGGTTTGCCAAAGAATGGGAAAAATGAAAGAAAACCGTCTCTGTGAATGTTTAAAAAAAGGTAATTTTTATGAAAACATAGAGATCATAATTTATTGCTTGTCTTTTTCTTTCTTTCTTTCAGTTGTGCTTTTTTTGTGGTGTGATTATAATAAGTCTAAATAAAGATTTGCACTAGCTTTTAGATCAGCTGGGATTTATTATTTGTCTGTGAGAGCATAGAAGGTGCCATGCTGTTTCACAGAATTCTTAATTTTCAGAAGTCTATCTTGGCGGTGTGCGTGCATGTTCTTTTTCGTTTGTTTCTAATTTGAATCCTATAGGAAAAGACTTATATCTGAGAGCAGCTAAGTTCTCAGCAAGTCAATATGCAAGAAAATAGTCCTCACTTCTTCCTGGTGATAACCATCTCTGAGTGCCCTGAGCTCTTCCTCTGCCTGCACCTACCTCTTACATCATTTAGCTGCTAATAGGCTGTGGAACAGTGCTGTGACCAAATCCAAAGAAACCATTTGTAGATTTGCTGCTGAAGGATGACCAGTTACTGACTTTACAGAGTGTAGTTTACTTCAACAGGGCAACAAATTGAATGTTTTCCCTCTATTTATCTGTTAGTCTTTTAGGAGATGTTTTTTCTCATTCCTGTTTTGTTTGGGGGGATTTTGTTTCGTTGGTTGGTTTGGTTGGGCGTGGTTTTGGTTTTTTGCTGGGTTTTGTTTGGTAGGGTTTTTTTAAAAATGAAATTGAAAAGAGCTTTGTATCTTAATTCTTCTGCCAAATTTTCTTGCCGTTAATTAACCAGATGAAAGCAATCATTGGGCATGGATGGATGGATGACTACTGTCATTTATAAATCTATAAAACTCTATTGAAAGGAAAGATGCCATCATTGCTCTCCCTCTGCCCTTCTCACATGGCTCTATGCACTTCCAAACTTAAACCAGTTTACACTTGAATATCTACATTGGATTCCTCTGACTTGCTCTTGATTTACACTGTGGTAAATAGCAGACTCTAACACAGTTTCTCTATATTTTGTGCTCTGAAGGTATCTGTAAGACATAAACATTTATTGATGTATTTTTTTTTCCTTTTAATGGTGGTGATTTCAGATAACTGCTGACTAAAAAAAATCCAAGCGTGCTTTTATACATTGATTATTGAATAATTTTGACTAAAGAACATACTCGGATTTCCTTAAGGCTAGTAAGCATAATAGAGATCTTCCTTGAAGGATCAAGAATGCTGTGCTGCTTTCTCCTGCCTGCTTTTTTGGAACAAGTCTTTTAGCATATGCCCTTAGAAATGTGGTGAGAAAGTTCTTCCTTATGTAACATGAGTGTTCAACAGTACCAGAAATTATTGCTTTTTTTGATTACTATAAACATCAAGAAAGTGCCAACACAAAGGATAGAATTGGCTGCTGGCATTTGAAAGGAACTTCCATGCTTTATCTACCTGGGTATTCTTTCATTTTGTTTTAAGAATGTCTTGTCAGTCATCAGGCTACAATTATTTTAAGTAATGCAGATATAAGTGCACAACCACTGTCATCCTGTTCTGGGAAATAGTCCTGGATTTTATCCCTGCTTGCCTTCCAAGTAATTATTTAGGTAAATTAACTAGAAAATTGTGGGTTACTATAGTGAAATAAAGTTCAGCATACAAAGTTATTTTGGTTACTGCAAAGTCTACAAGAAAAAGCTCTTATGTAATATAGTGGAATCATATTTCAAACTTAAAGCAAATTTGTTATTTTATTTTAAGGGGAAAATCACATTACCCTTCTATTAAACTGTTGATTTTCCAGAATGTGTTATTTTGGACTGTCAGTAGTCCAGTTGTGCGCCTTTTCCCGTTTCAAATCTTTCCTTGATTCACAATTTGATTAAAAGATCCGGAAAGAACAAGGCCAACTGAGAGAGCTGCTTTCATCGAGCTGAGGGGCAGAGACTACAGCTTGGAGACTGAAGCTTCGGGCTTTTTGGACACATTCTTTCAGTCTGAGGCTTCATTTGCAAAGTTCACTGTCCATGCCTGTTAGCAGTGAAAGTCAAGTCTCGTTGAGTGTCTGTTTGCTAGCACAGCAGGAGGTACATCATCTGTCTCTGAATAGGGCTGCTGTCGTTTCGGCTGACACGTACAAGAGGCAGCATGCCTTGCAGAAATAAGTGTGTGATAACTATACAGAGAACAAAATATTCTTAAGGCATTAGGAAACTAAACATATCTCGCTGTGTTATACTTCATCTTCACAATTCAAAATGACACATTTTTAGAAGTTCAACAGTTATAATGGGATACATGTGTCTGGCCCCGTGAACGTGAACCTTTAAAACCCCTCAAGTTTTATGGACTGCTTTGCAACACAGACCTCTATAGAGACAGTTTTTAAAGAGAAGGGGGGAAAAAACCTTCATCTGCTAAAAGTGTGGTTAGAAAGAACCTCCCCCCACTGCTGTGTTTGACTCACAATATTTAAAATTCTTAGTGGAATGAGTAAGTATCAGCGGAGAACATCTTTTTCCCATCTTCTTAATTTTCCTTCCTTCTCTTTGTTTTTTGTTTACACATCCACTCTAGTGTGTGCTGCCTCATCATTATTATTACTTCTGAGCTGATGACCTCACCAGAAAGATGTATCTAGCTGTAATCTTTGTCTCATCATTAACAGCCTGCTGTGAATCTGTTCTTCAGTTAATGGCCATTGATCCAGTAATGCACATTTCCTCAGTGATACTTTCCCCTCAGAGTGTTACTTTTTATATTTTCCATTGTACAATAATTAACCCTTTATGTTATCACCTCAAATGCTACACATAAGCCCTGCAGGGATATGAGGAAACAGATGCTGCCAGCACTTTATTGTTTAATTATGATTACAGATGTTTTTGCACTCCGGAGACTTGTCTGTCTTGGCAGTACATTTCCCATCCAGTCAGTCAACAGAATGTGAAATAGGTTTCTGGGTTGTTTTTGCAATACAATATCGAATGACCTCCCAATAGGAAGAAGCAGATCAGGTATTTATTTCAGCAGTCAGAGCAGTGTTAAATTACCTAACTCTGTGTAGACTTGATTTCAAACCTACATCATTATTATTATTATTATTATTATTATTATTATTATTATTATTATTATTATTATTATTATTATGTTAAAGTCCCAAACTACATGCAAATGACTATATAGAAATATAGCTGTAGCATTTACACATTTTGGACAGCATGGGATGTGATGAGCAATAGTTTGGTTCTCTCCTTGAAAGGCTTTTTCCTCCTCTGATTTTGTCCCTTTAAAGCACATTTTAATGTTATTCTTTATATTGGTCTATGCCTTTGGTCTGTTTTCTCAAATTAAGCTGAATGAGTTGTTTCTTGTGGAGAGTGAAATAAGCCTGTGGTAAGGAAAATCACAGGAAGAGTGAACATATGAAATGTCTCAGTTTAAACTGAGAGACAGCTAAACAAGTGGGCAAATTTCACCATAGTTTGCCCTTCTAAAACAAGGATGTGATTAAGCTGTTTCTAATCTTATTTCTTCAAGATGCTAAGTATCAATTTGAAAACCAAACAAGTATTTCAGTGGAATTTCATTCTTTGCTACCTCGAGTTACCAAACAATATTGTATCTACGCTTGACTCGGCAAGGCGGGGTTTCAGGAAATGAGAACTCTGCTGGTGAGGCTGCAGCTCTGCAGCCAGATCTACCCCTGGCAGAAATCAGCTTCCAGTTTTCACTTGGCTTCCATAGAGTGCGACCACGTGGTCACATTTACACTTTGTTGTTTCGCCAATGAGAATGCATTAGGAGAATAAAAACGATTACAACAACACTAAATAGTCTGACAAGAATTTAAGCATGTTCTTAAATACATTAGTACAATTATTTGTTAGTTTATTGCTTTTGCTTATACATGTTTAGCTTTTTACTAAGATACTTGTGGTTTCTAAAGACAACTTAGTGGCATGCTGCTTTTACAAAATCTTTATTTTCATTTTTACAGGCACTATGGTAGATCTTCATTGAAGAGAAGGGTTTTCCCTTTTAGTTCAAGTTTGATTCAATTTCAAGCAGTATTTTTGGAAGTAAAGCAGGTAGTTCAGAGAGTGTCATTAAGTTTTGCTGAAGGTAATTCAGGAATTCAGGAGCATCCTAGCAATAAGTGCTTTTGCTTCTCTTGCTTATAGCTGGAGAATGGATCAAAGGGTTTTAGGGACAGAGGCTGCAGTCTACAAATATTCTAATTTTTTTTTCAGTATTTTGAGAGTATTTTTTGGTAACTCTTCACATCACAATAAAAATTTTTCTGATCTGAGGTATATTTTCTTCAAATGCTTATGTCTGCAAAAAGTTCGTGGCTGCATAATGGATCAGTTGTGAAGTCTGTAGTTTCTCAGCTGTTTCAGGAAGGGAAATGAACAAAGCTCTCTTTCAGGCTAAGGTGTTTTAGTGATCAGCATGACAGTAAAAGAAGAACCATTTATTTACCTAGTCAGATGACCTGGGAAGGGATTAAAATCCCCTGTTTTTTCAGGTCAGACATGTTAGATTTTTCTGTGAGATGAAAGGGAGAGGGCCTGCAACAAAGCTGCTCCAATTGAAAATAAAGATGCACAGGAATCACGTCAAAGACACTCCTCCTGTTGTTAGCTTCTGCCACAAAGGGGAAGATTGTCTCATTAAAACAGGGGAAAACACACAGTTTACCTGAGAGGAGTATGATTTATGGCATACAACGGTTGCCATGTTTATACCTCCTTGAGTTCTTCCGCACAGAGAAAAATTCAGCTATCGTGTGCACACCTCTCAAGGTGTGTTCCCTTGCAAAAGAATTATTGTGCCCTTGTTCAGTTTCCATTCAGTTTCCTTCTCTAATTATGAGGTTATAGACAGATCGTAAACCAACATAATTCTGGCTGCAAAATTAGCCTCATGGTTAAGTTAAGCTGTGCATTAGAAACATTTAGAAGCATTGTCATACTCACAATATCTACTGTCATTCAATCCTTGTTCTTGTGGGACTTCCACCCTTCTGATCATTAAACCAATGTTTGCCTAACTGCTGGGCATTTTTTTAAACAAACTGTATGAAAGTAATTATGGTATTAATTATTACAGATTTTTGGAAAGGGCAAAATATTTATACCTGAGAAATAATCTTTGTCTGGGAAACAGAAATCTAAATGACATCTGATGCTGGTTTTTTCGTTGTTGTGTTTCTGGCTGGTTAGTTCGTTTGGTCCCTTAAACTCTCTCGGGTACAGCTGTTAAAGGGGAGTGCATGGATCTAGAGTTCTTCATTGTTATGTCAGTGCAGGCTCAGAATCTGGAGATAGAGAAAAAACACTGCTGTCTCCAACTTCATGTAAACTAATCAGTTGTTAATGAGCTCACAAGGCTTCTTGAAGAAAAATACATCACCTGTTTGGTATTCATAACAGACAAGCCTTGTGTTGTTTAGCAGATCAGATTTCTGGTATGTTTGTTAAACCCCTGTAATATCGGGGTGTTAAGCTGCTATTTTAAGAAGTAATATATTGTAGGGTCCTTCCCTTTTTCTCTATTTACTGTAAAAATATTTTTTTTCTGGTTTAGTGACTTAAAAGCCGTGGAAGTAGACTTTACTAATTTAAAAAATAATTCTTTTCAGCAGCTCTTTTAATCGAGAAGACAGGGCCTGGTTAGGGTTCCTGTTTCATTTGCAAGGTGTTGGCCTTGCTTCATTCAATATAAACTGTAAGGCAAAGGTCATGGAGATGAAATAACATATTTAAAAATTATAATGATGCAGATAGGATAGTAGGGTTATATCAGACTTTTGCAATCTAAAATTTTTGACTAATGTAATGAATCAAGAATTGTGTTTTTTAGAAGATAGAGGTCTTTGACCTTTCTTTGACTTGATTAACTGAGAGTGAGATGCTAATTTTGAAAATGATGGGACTGGTATTTAATTTCTTCCAATGTTTTGTTTATAATTAAACACTAACACTTTTAATAGCTGTTTTAATCAGCCCAATCTAAAAATCTTTTATTGTACTTCTTCAACAAGCTTTTCAAATATTGGTACTTGGGGTGCCAGAAATTATTTTTCACTTTGCCCTTTGTGGACCTAATTGTGCTGTTGTTGAACGGATGAAGATATTGGCCTAAGGCCAAAATGAAGAAGGAAGGTAAGTGAGCAATGAAGATTCTAAGCTTTGATTAGAAGGGCTTAGTATTGGCAGGCAGAATATTCAGAAGTGGCATCCATGAAAGCATTGTCCACAGTACTGGCTGCTTTCTAATTTTAAAAAACCTTTTGGAACACGACAGATTGATTTGTTAGAAACCAGGATGCATTAATAGCATGAAGATGTGTATGTATAGTTCCTTTTCTCAAAACAAACCTCAGAGATATGAACGTTTGGGTTCAGTTACTTGAATGCCAGACCCTAATAGAGTTTTAGGTGCTGCCAGTAGCTTCTCCAGAAGAGTGTGAACTACAGAGTCACAGAATCAGCCGGGTTGGAAAAGACCTTTGAGGTCATTGAGTCCAACCTGTGACCTAACACTGCCTCGTCAGGCAAACCATGGCGCTGAGCACCACATCCCGTCTGTGTTTAAACACATCCAGGGACGGTGACTCCACCACCTCCCTGCGCAGCCTGCCCAATGCCCAATCACCCTGTTTGTGAAGAACTTCTTCCTGAGGTCCAACTTAAACCTCCCCAGGCTCAGCTTAAGACTGTGTCCTCTTGTCCTATTGCTAGTTGTCTGGGAGAACACAGAATCATAGAGCAGCTCTCTTCCATCCTGTATTACATGTGATTGCAGAGGGACCCTAACAAGTTCAGGGCTTAGACCATTCAGTATCAGAAGTTAGTTACTTTTTCATGGGGACTGTCTTATTTTTATGCTGTTACCTGCTAACGCTGGTATACATTAATGACATTTCCTGGGTAATGCCTTAATTCCCCTGAAATTGTCTGGGTGCACCCGCCTGCTGCAGCTCCCAAGACAGGTACACTTCCCTTTTACCTGCTTGGGGTGACTGTGAAGGAGCAGTGTGCCAGTTCTGAGCTGGGTGCATTGTGCTTCTGGTTCCAGAGTGGTCACATCACCTTTCCTGGTGCTCTTGTGTGCTGAGAGCCTGAACCAGCAGGAGGCTGAAAGATGCTGTTGGGCCGGTTGCTTGCTGTGGTTCAGTGAAGGTTCTACGTGTGCAACAAGGCAGGTTTGTTTTGCTGCAGGCCCTCCTCACCTCCCTCATAAGAATGCATCAGGTGTGTTTGCCCTCACAGCTCCCCTAGAGGAGCCATCTGCTCACCTCTGCTCCACCTCCAGTCACCCCTCCTTGGCTATGAGGAAAGTTGTTAAAAAGAACGTTTCTCCCTCCGCTGCTGCAATCCGCTTAGTGACACAAGAAATGTCACTCATGATGATTAACATTTTAAAGCAGTAAATCTTGAAGGTCAGTCTGAAACGGAGGACAGGGAATGCTCATGGCTTTCCTTCCGTGTCTGCCTCCCATGAGGAAATGTATAGCATGAAAGTAGTGTTGGCAGGGTAATAACGACACCTTGCTTTTCCATTATTTTCCATCACTAAAAAGGCAGAAATAATTTTAGACACGTTTCAGGTAGATATAAAATAAATAAACTATTGTATTTATCATATAGAAAACGCACTACCTTGACATGTTCTCATATTCTCGGGAAAGAGCTGCTGCATAAACCAATGCGCCTTCTTCTAACAGCGCTGTATTGCTCTGTAGAACTCATTAATTAGAGTATTTAAATGATATAGTAAACATAAAACTTGGTAAGATAAGAACAGCTGATATTTTTTTAATAGCAAAAGATGCCCCTTCTATAGAACCACCGTATTACAGAACTCCTCCTCAGAGCAGATATCTCACTGGCCCCCCATGTTTCTTGCTAAGTGCATTCTGATGCCACATTGAAACATAAAATAGGTAGAATCAAGCAGCCACCAAGGGCTATTTATATGCTAATATATATATCCTCTAAGCTGAAGAAGGCACCTAAATCCTACTGCTGCTACTAATGATGGCTATGTTTTAACCTTCATGGAAAAAAAGAAAAGTATTTTTCCTTAAGAAAACAACTCAGTTTCTATAAGATGAAATGTAATTATCTGTTATCAGATGTCCTTTAAAAATGGAAGGCATATTTAAGCTGCTAAAAATATTGAAGCCCTAATTCCACCATAATAGCATTTTAATTTCAGCAAATCACATCTCTATTGTTACAGGACATTTTGCTGTAGGAATGGGGTAAGAGGTCCATCTTAGCTTT
The DNA here is from genome assembly GCA_013397755.1 of Cnemophilus loriae. NCBI lineage: Eukaryota > Metazoa > Chordata > Aves > Passeriformes > Corvidae > Cnemophilus > Cnemophilus loriae. Next base: position 1,401,553 of record VZTF01007421.1, read on the forward strand.
CTTAAGAAACATTTTCCTTTCTTTTAGACAGTCAATTAAATCTTTGCAATCATCTAACCTTTTGTGGCACAAAATTTTGCTTACTAAGTGAGAAAACAATGGCCATTAGCATCTAAAAGACTTTGTTTTAAAAAGTAAAGTTTAATTCTGATGTATTCTCAGAATATGTTTTGGCTGTTGGATTACCCGTTTATGTTAGAAAGCTGCAGTTTAATTCACTACTGCTTTCCATTCAAAGTAGTTATTTGAAATGCTGGACAAAGTTGGTGTAAAATCCTTCTGTAACCGAGTCTGTGATTTGATTCTGACAGTCATTTAAAGGCAGGTGAATGTGAGCGTCACTGTTTTCTGTTATCAACAAGTACGTTTATTTTCTATTTAAAATTGCTTACTTATCAGCACTTTTATTGTTATAGTTCACATACATGACCGGTACAATTTTGGTGTCCTCATTTGTATTGATGAGTTTGTACTGTCATGAGAGCAGCTGGTTTATACAAAGCTATTTTGCCCGTAGGTACCTCGGTTTTCTTTTGAAAATGTTGAGCTTTGCTTCACCTTTTCTATTGCGTGCTACTCTTGCTTATCTTTAGAATTTTTGTCCTACAGGATCAGGTGAAAAACTTCTGTGTACTGGCTTCATGACGATGACCAGTGTGATTATAAGAGCTATTTTTATCCATCATTCAGTAGCATAGGGACTTCTGGTACTGTGAAAGAATTTCAGTAGTCCTGGAGCTGAACCTTATTGGCACTTGCATTTGAATGCCAAAATCTGGACAAATATAGCTTTCTCTCACATCAGAAAAAACAGTACATAATGCTATTTCTTAATCTGTTTTTCTTATCTGGACTTTATCTTGGAGTAAGATCTTTAGCTTCAGGTAGTATGTACTGCTTTAGCACTGAATTCTAAATTTAACATGTTATTTGCTGTGGGTTTTCAATTTTGGGCTTTTCACTTTTAACGAAAATAAACTGGAAAATATTTTTGGGTTGCTAGTAATGCATAATGAAATTGTAACCCCCCTGTATCCTGCTTAAAATGTGCTCTCATGGTTGTACAATCAAGCAAAATTCAGCTGTGTGAGATTTGCTCTCAATATTATGAGAAGTGCATTAATGAAAACTCTTTTATTGACAAAACTATATAGGTCATGTATAGTGCAAATGCTTTGGTATATTTGCGAAATAAAGATGCTAATACTCAGAAAGGAACAACAATAAGAAATTCTTAAATTTGAGAAAAGTTCTGCTATCTGGGGTGGAAAAGTAGCATTGAGAGTTTAAACCTGTGACCACTGATGAAATGTTTCTGCTTTAATTTTTTTTTTTAAAGAATTTTAGGAACAGGTTGAAGAAAGCTATGCAGCACTGTCTTTGTTTAAGAGGAGAATTCATTTTCTTTTGTACATTTTTTTATTCCTACCTTCCATTCATTTTTCACTGAAAATATGAAGTCACACTTTCACTTGCTCAATAGATTATCTTCTCCAGTTTAAACTTGTGCTTTGAAAACAGTGACCTACATTAATTATATTCAGACTATTTATAGGCTTAAATGTCTGTCATATTGATACGAACTGAAGCAGAATGTCCTTATACCTGCCCTTAATACCTGTAATTCTGGGACAGCAGGGAAGAGAAGGCCAAAGTCCCAAGAGGAGTTAAGCCTGCTCCTGTCAGATTCTTGCCCAAACCCTTATGCTGTCTGGACAGTATTGTGCAGCTGTGCATAAATAAGGCACCAAATTATGAAATAAGTAGGTGGAAGAAACTTTCTTTTGATGCACAGGAAACTGACTGGTGCAGCCTGCAGACTGTCTTCTCTAATATTGTCACTAGAGAGTGATGGTTGCCTTTTAAACAAAAACTTTTGTTAAACCTGACACTAAAAGAAGGGTCAAATCTCTAAACAGAATAAAAAGATTCTAGCTCTACAGCATGTGGAATTAGTACAGTCTTATTTTGCAAGGTTCAATAAATAGGATACAGTGTGATACATGCATGGAACAGTCATCATTCCATTAAAATCGAGTTATTCCAGCACTAACAAGAACAGGGGTGACAGGCCTGTATAGGCATGGCAGGTAGCTATGTGAAACAACCTGTTTGAGGTAAATCACCTCTTACCTAAATGACTGTAATAAGCATCCTCTGAGCAACACTGAGGGTGCCATTTGTCGCAGTGTAATAGAAAATTGTAATGAATAATAGCACCTAGCTATTCTACAGCAGCTTGAGTTTATTAGGAAAAATGCAAATAATGCATCCAAGATGAGCATCGTGGTGTTTTGAGTTTTGTTTGGGTTTTTTGCTTTGTTGGTTTGGTTTGGGTTGGGGTTTCTTTTTTTGTCCTTTACCTCTCCTCACCCTTTCAAAAACTACCTGTCTCTAATGTGTGCAGAATGAATTCTTCTTGCCTGGAAGGTTTTTGTTTCAGAGGTAAAAACTATCTCTCTGTAACTCCAGTCTATGTCTCTTTTCTCTGTACTGTACTATCTAATGCCTGTATAGGTGATAATTACTGAACAGGAAAGTGAACAGAAAGAAAACTGTTATTCTGTAAGGAGAGTGAGCTTTGGCCCAAGCTTTAGCAAATGTGTAAGAATGCAAAATTGCAACAGCAGATTTGCTAGGGCTCTAAAAAAGATCTCACAGTTGCTGTTCCCCTTAATGCTGATAGCTAATTTTCGGTGTTCACTATTGCCCCTGCACCTCTTGTATCAGACACCCAAATCCACATCTCTGTGTTCCTCTATGGGTACAGAGGACCCTGGGGTCTGTCTCACCGTAGTTACTCATCTGTGACACCAAACAACGGGAGGGTGTAAGAGAGAGGGAGGGGCTAGGATGCCGTAATTCTCTTGGCTGTCCAGGGATCTCTTTCATCCTTTGCAGACGTAAGATTCCAAGAAGGGAAGTCCTTATCCCCAGGGCTGGCATGCCCTTCTCTTCGTGATGAGCCGAGGTCCTTTCGTTTGATACTTGAGTGTGGCTATTTAGTATACAGTGAGAAGTATACGTGTACTTCAGGAAAGTTAATGTAATTTCATACTGTGAAGACTAACTGGTATAATACTTAAGGAATGACATTTTCACAACAGTTGGAAGTGCATACACATGTACGTGTAAAATGAATTTTGTCTGTTTCAGTCTAAATTAAACAGAGTACTTGCAAGCAGGTTTTTAAGGGGTTCTTGGTTTTACTTACGAATTCACACTCTATAACTTCCCATTAATTTTTCACATGGCTGCAACTTCTGCTTTGTCACGAGCGTGGTGGTGTGCTGGTTCTGCCATTTTTGCAGGAGGCAGGAGCAGGGATGGCCTTGACCCGGAGGTTATTCTGGACAACATCACGTCCTTTTCTGGGAATGGGGGAAGGGCTGGCTTCTGAGTCAGGGTAGCACGGCAGCGGTCGGTTGAGCTCCATGGTGAGAACTGTGCATATGGATCACTCTCTCTCCTTTTGTTGTACACTTTTGTTATTAGTACTGTGGCTGTTACTGTTTGTTTTCCTATCTCATCGCTGTTTCCAGTAAATTGTTCTTCTCTCAGCCTGTGATCTTTGCCTTTGGTGTCTCCAGTTCTCCTCTCCAACCCACCACAGCAGGGAGGAGGAGGGGGAGGGAGAAGTGACTGAGCAGGGCATGGTTTCAGTGGGAGCACGACATTGGAGAAGACCATTCCTAAACCTCGACAGATGAGCATCCTGTCATCCAGGGTGTGCTAAGGACATTCACCTAGTTATTATTCCATTAGTAAGACCATTATAACCATTGAATATCAGAAATTTACTTTAAGAAGGAAATATCACTTGCCAGTGGGCTGTTACTGCTGAATAAGTGCATTTCTTCACTTAAATTAATAAAACACACCTTCTAGTATTACTTTATTTTGATGATGAATGAAAAGAGTGAACCATTAACAAGCCCTTTATAAGTTACTGACTACACTAATATCTTCTGTAAATGCAAATAGAACTTTTTAATTAAGTATTTAGGGTTATATACTCTCTAGTAAGTGCTGCTTTGAGCATTAATAGTGAATCTTTCTGTGCTGTAATAAAGGGTAAAAGTAAGAATATAATTTCAAATGGCTAATTATGCCATTTTGTAGGTCAAGTTTTTGAAATTGAATCAATGTGAAGCTAGCTTTTTATTTTTTTTAGTTTTTCATTTCGATCATAAATGGGAGTCACTATGATTGCACTGTTTTAGGGAGAATTCACAGAACAGGAGCAAAAGGGTGAGGAATTTGCTCTAGGATGAGCCTGCTTGAACAGGGAGGTTGGACCAGATGACCTACTGTGGCCCCTTCCAACCTGACTGATTCTGTGATTCTGTAATTGTGTGAATTATTTTCCTGTCTTGCTTAGAGGACCTGTACTTTGAGGGAAATTTTGAGGATAGGAAGAAAACATAGCTGTCGCAACATATGTTTTGATAAAAATAATTCTCCCTGCTGTTGGACAGTTCTTCATTGTCGAGATTTAATTGCTACGAAATGACCTTCTTAATAAATTGATTTAAGGTTATGTGTGCATAATTCTAACATCAAATGATGTATTTTTAAAGAGTTTTAGGGTAGAGGGAGAACCTCTCTCAGAAACTGTGATCTTTTACAACAAACAACAAATCCCAGACCATCAACTCTTAAACCTGCTCTTTAGGGGCTGGTGCCGGTGCAGGATGTATGTAGTTTGGTTTTTTATTTATTTATTTTTAAGGTTGTACCTCGGTGTTTATTTTCAAGGCAATTACTTTGCACACGGATCTCTCTGAACACTGTTTCTGTTTCAGTATTGAAATTAAAAAGCCTTGTCACCTCGGGGACACTGTGTTTTGATCCTATTCTCTGTGTTGGTTTAACTCAGATGAGGGTGTTTTGCTCCCCTGGTTGTATAACACGGATAAGTTTTATTCTTTCGTCTTCGTGTGTTGGTGCTATCAACAGACAAACGACGCCACGAAAGTTCAGATTCGTGGTTGTTGTTTTACATGTTATTGCTGAAGGTGTGACCGGCCTGTTTTAACCCCTTCTGATACGTTTGACATGTAGCTCTCTCTATGGCTTCTCTTAAAAAAATTAGTATCCAAGCATGGATCTCTCACTTACAAGAAACAGTGTTTTCCAATCCCTTCTAATAATTTTCTTTTTTCTGGGACATCCACTAAGCAGCTGGTGGTTATTAAAACAGTTTGATTTTGTATTACAGAAATCAGGCTCCTCTTTTTACAATTATTTTTTCTTCTGTATGAATGCAGTTTTGTGGTTTTTTAATCACTTTATTTTTCCATAGGGGAATGTTTCTTATTTTTCTGCTGACAGTTTTCAGTGAAATCTGTATATCTACTATATTTTCATGGTATGTTTGGATCTGTATTTCCTGTGTTTTAGTTGTAGGATGCCAAATACATTTTCAGGTAAACGGCAAGAATTGTTGTGTAGAGTTTTTATCCTATTTACCACAATGTCATCTGTCAGGGAAAATTTACCACTGTATAGAAACTTAGTTTAAGAACTCCTTGACACTAAGAGACCAAAAAATGAGATTTATTGGCAGTGCACACACATGGCTCAACCACAGTAATGCAGTGTGGATTTGCATGAGGTTCCATTGTAGCTGAATCAGTTGCACACAATGTCAGTATAATAAATGTTATTAAGGCAAACTTTCAGAAACCTTAGTACAAATTGTCTATGTTGGAACTGCCTTTTAGCAGGGAGATGATAATAGGTGCTGCAGGGTTTGGTTCATTCTACTTTGAAATAAAATGGCACAGAAGGAGAGTCTAAGGGAGCAGAATTTAAAACATCTCAGCCCAGCTCTTCTCAGAGAATCCTTGATAGGAAAAGTTCAAGGGTCAGAAGCTGCAACAAGGAAAAGCTCTGATTTTATAAGGAAGATATTTTAGCAGAGTTAGTGGGTAAGCACTCAGGCTGCCCAGAGAACCTGTGGCATCTCTGTCAAAATCATCCTGGAAAATGCTTGGGCAGTGTGATTTAACTTCAGAGTTAACTCTGCACAAAGCACAAGTTCTGAGTAGATGACCTCCTGAAGTTCCTTGCAACCTCAGCGGGTTTCTTTCGTGTTTCCACAAGCATTATTCTGCATTTATTGAATTGGAGTGTCTGTGTGTAAACTTTGGTAATCTTCCTGATATTCCCGGTGCTCATATTCAATCATTTCCTTAATTCTTTTTCTGAGAACTTGGGAATATTGTTTCAGTTTGCCTCAACTGCACCCCTAAAATAAAATAGGCAGAGAGAGTTTTAAAAGCTTAGAATAAAAATAAAAATTTAAAAAATTGAATAAACCTCCCCCATTAAACTCTACTGAACTTGGCAGTGTGTAAGCAAAGGGAAAGAAATGATGGCAGGCAGAATAAATATTTATATGTAAATGAGTTAAATATGTTTTACAGCAAGGGATTGGGTGAAACACAACTTGGATTACAAGTGGCAAAATGATAGGTCATTATCACAGCATGGTAATAATGACAATTTAAAGTCATATTTTTGTGATGATGGCCATTTGTTCTCAGAATTCTGGAAAGCAATGGCCCTGTTTAATACTGTTGCTAATAATAAATAAGTGGTTATACTGAGATTCATTTTCCTATAAGGCATTGATTTAAAGCTGCAGTTCAGAGTAGTTCTCACCTTTAGTGGAAATATGAAAGTTTAGCACTGAGATGCTTTAAAAAAAAAGAAGGAAAAATAAAAAGAAGAAAGACGTCAGTAACATAATGCCTTTTAACATTTCCTGAAAACTAGAAATTGCCTGAAAAATCCTTCCTGAAAAATAGATCCAGTATCTTAACTTGTACTTCGTGACACAGAGATTGATGTGTAGCTGTGGCACAGGTAACTCTGTCGTGTTTGCAGAGTGTGGAAACTGGCAATCCAGAAGATATTTGCCTTATTTAAAATAGCTGGATAAAGGCTGAGTGAGCAGGAGGCATGTGAACATTTTACTAGAGATGCTGCTGTGAAAAAAGCTTCCAAACAAATTATCTACTTTCGTAAATCTAGCATGAGATACTGCACTTATGACACTTAGTGATGTAAAAGGTTGGTTTGGTTTCCATGATGTGAAAATTTAAGTGTGTAAGAAAAAGATTGCCTGTAAAGTAGTTTTTAAATGTATATTTTATTTTAAAAGACCAACTAACAGGAAATACCCATAATAACAGAAAATGTGTATTTAAGACTATGGAGAATATATAGAGAGTTTTATGTTTAAATATGCATAAAATTGCTTTGGATTTGATAATTTAATAATTTAAATTTTTTTTTTTTGCAGTATTTGTATCTTTGGGGAAAGTTATTTATTTTATTTCATGTTAAGAGCTGAAAAGATAGGAAGCTGATCCAATCTGGCATTTAGTCACGAAACAAATGTTTGAATAAAACAGGTTCAGGAGAGACAGGCAGTACCAACAATTAAATTTACCAAATGTGGACGAAACATACATGTTGGTCTGTGAAATTATCCATATTTCTGTTCTTACTAAGCTGTTTTCAAATGGTATAAATATGTTTAAGCAAAAACAGCAATAGAATATGATCCAAGAGATAAGCAAATGTCAGCCTTTTTTACTGTGTCCCTCTCAAAATAGGTATGATGCTATTACTTTTTCATAAGGGTGTGTTTACCGTCTTAAAAATGATAAGATAAAACTTTCTTTTCATTTTTTTTTCTATAGGTAGGGAGTAGTGGGAAACGTGGCCAAAAAAAAGTGAAAGTACAAAGAAATTGCAGCGGAAATTGTGTAAAACTTAAACGGTCATGCTAGTTGGTCATTATCTGCTGAGCATAAATAATCAAATGCAAGACAGAAATTGTTTTACACTGTTCAGTGTTGGCTAGTATCCTTCTTTGTGTTAGTGGAACTTTAAGATTTATTTTCAAAATTAGAAGTCTAACAGACTGCGGTCCCATAACATTGCTTCTGAACAATAAAATACAATTTTGATAAATTATTGTCTACGCTGAAATGCCCCTTCAAACTCAAGCCTTTTCCTTTCCCTCTCCCTACCAGATGAGCAAGCTCTTGGGTCCATATATTATTCATTACAATCAAATAAGACACAGTGGTGGCTCAGTAAACTTGCTTTTCATATAAGAATTGATTTTATTGAGTAATGCACACTGCAGACCCCAGCTTCCAGCAGCCGGGGCTGAAATGAGCAATTCTCTCATTGTAATAATGTGCCTCTGTCATCTCCTTATTATCAGCATGATAAAAGATGAAATATTCACAGATGCTGCCCTCCTAACCTGATCACAGTTTGATATTTGAGCTTTGGAAATGAGTTTTATAGGCTTTAATATACTCCTTGGCGGAGTGACCCCTGAAATTAAACATTATTACAGAGCGGATATTTAAAAAGCTGGGGCCGCAAATTACATCAAAATGAAAATATTAAGGAGTATTACGACTATACCTAGTGGGAACTCACTGCTGCTGAAACTGTGAATGCCATAAAGCTCAGCACACTGGTGTCAAAAACATCAGAAAAAAATAATAACAGCGCAGGCACCTTGACTTCTGTTATTTTATACGTAGGGCTAAACTAAATTACTGGAATGGGTTTTTTCCTATAGGCTGATTTTCCAGGAAGAAAAAACACACTGTTCTCAACTTTGTCTGCAGCACCCTTCGCAGTTCTGTTAAAATGCACATCGCAAACACCAATAAAATGTACTTAAGTGTAGTGAAACCAAAGACTACACTTAAGAAAATAATAAGCCAGCAAAACTAGGCGAAATAATTTGATTCCATTTCCAGTGCTATCGCTGTTCCTATGGACAGGTTTCTGCCAAAGTCTGGGATAGGAAGAGCTAAGGAAGTTTGCTAGACAAGAAAATAGAGGAATGTATTACATATTAAAGATCTTTCAATCCAAATACTACATTGTTAAAGTCAGGAAATGGCAAATTTTAAACCCCTGTAAAGGTGAAAGAAGAACATGTAATTTATTAATTTACATAAAACATTAGTTAAAGGATAATAAAAAAAGATAACTTAAAAGGAAGGGGTTGAAATATTTGTGTATATTTGCTTCAGCTTGTTTGGGTATGTATAATCTAGAGAGAAACAATCTTACAGAACATTCTGTATTTATAGCCATCAGCTTTGTCCTGGCTGCAGTGATCACTGGACGATCCCCACAGGAAGAGGGGACACTGAAATGCAAATCCTACAAATCCTATGCAAGTCATTCAGAGGGATGGTCCTCAGTGCACTTGGGAGAAATGGGTGGTTGTGGTGGAAATGTTTCTTTCTGCGACAGAAAGGAGAGGTGGGGATTTTTTGTTGCTGTTTGGTGAAATTTTTGTTGGTTTGTTTTAAACTGAGGCATTTCATGACCACCTGAAGTTCTTATTGGCTTCAGGATGCCTGCCTAAGTGCATGAACTGCCTTCTTTTTTTTTTTTTAACTCATAATTAATGGTGCCTTTAAGGCCATTATTTAATTTCTATTTGCATCTTAGCTTTTTAATCAGGCTGTGTACTGAAATATGTTTAGCTTTCAGTCTATTTATAGTTTTGAGTAACGAATTTGTTGTAGTTTGGACATCACCAAGTCAATGTGATTGTAATACCCTCTGCATTGATCTTGCTAAAGCTCTTGCTAAATTGAGCTCAGCAGGAGCATGTCCTGTGACCTCATAAATAGTGGAAATGATTGCAAATCAGAATTCATATATGTTCCTGTCTCAGTGGGTAACTGTATCCCCCACAAAGGAATCAATCATCTCTTTCAAATTTCTGTTTGCCCTTTCACTCAGATATGTTTGAAGATAATCTGGAGAGGGAGATCTTGCAGAGTCTGACAGAACTGTTACTGGAAATCTAAAATAAATGCCCTGTGTCTAACAGTACTACTTCGAGATGGATGTTTCAAACATTACTCCTACTGCAAAGAACTTGGGGGATGGTGTATTATAGTTCCCCAGCTGGGACTGGCACTTTTGAGCATTTTTTTTCCTAAATTACACTTTTATTTTATTACAAATAAGATTTCCTTTGTTATTCCTTACTATTCTGTGATCTTATTTTTTGTTAGTATTGAGTTTGGTATTGAAGCCGTGGAGCTTCATCTGCAGTTTTCTTTCAGTAACCTGCTGTACAGTCATTTTTGTTCAAGTAGGTGCTTCCTTTGGCAGCCTTCTGGAATTTGAAAGCAGTTACTCTTTTGGTATTAATAATACACATATTAAGAATTCTTCCCTCAATTTCCATACATTGCCATGAATTTATAAACCAAGAATCCATCTTGTACTATTTTCTTCTGTTTTGTATTGTCGAGAACATAAATAGATGTAAGTCGTTATGATTATAGACACACTAATCTGCTTCATAAAAGCAAGAATATGGGTGGCCTCATATCCTGGCTGTAGTACTGCATAATGATATATCCTTACAGAGAGCATAGAAGGAGAGTTTTGATTGGTTTTGAGCTTCCTGAGAAATCAGTTGCACCTGGATTTTCATACACACTGTCACCTCTGTAAGAACAAGAAGAAACCTGGCATAGAATGGACATTGTTTGTGAAAGGCATTTGTATCTTAGCTTTCCCCCCCCTGCTTTTGGTGGTTAACAAATCAGCTTCTTGAATATTTAAACATTTTTAAAAAAAGAGAAGAATCATTAATTAAGCTCTTAAAGTCTAAGCCAGCACCAGTCTGTATGTTTATTGGCTCCCTCAGCAGTATTATTTATGTAGCACTGCTATTAAAAGCCGAGGAAAAAGTAAATATAGCAAATGTAAACAAAGCTTAACAAGGTCTGATTCACATCTGGGAAATCAATTTAGAGTATAATTTAAGACTTTTTTTAAGCTCAGGAACATAACGTTGTTTGTGCTAACATCTGTTTGGGGGCCTTTAGAAAGATAATGTGAGCTGTTTCCAAAGGTTGCAGTTGTGGTGTTGCCTTGGTTGAATAAGCACTATTGCTGAAGACATCCTGTTTGTGTCCTACAGACCCTTCCCAGGCAGTGCACCAACAACACTGGAGTCAAATACCCGTCTGCATCTGCAGAGACGAGTCCAGAACTCACGCAGATGATCAGAATTTGGTCCGGGATCTTTGAATGGAAGTGGCAGTGCTGTATTGAAGGGCCAGGCAGTACTGGAATAACACCTTTGCAGCCCATTTCTCAGTGCTTCCTGGAGACACTGCTCCTGGCTTACCACCGAGAGCAGCGCTTTAGCTGAGGAGGGTGCCAGATTCTGTCCCAGGGGTTGGTGAGTGGGAACACATCTGGTCTCTGGTTTAGTGCATTTTCACACATCTGCTTCTGCATATTGTCTCTGCTGGATTAGGTACGTGCCTGCGTCCTCGGATGCTGGCAGTTTTGCAGATATGTCTGTGATATTCAGCTGGAGCATCCTTTGTGTTGGAAAGAAGCAGAGCTTGTTTTACTGTGTGTTAGCAATTTGTGTGACAAGTATCATAAAGCAAAAGCTGTCTGAATGTATTGTCAAACATTAGCAAAGAAGTTTAGTGCAGGATTTGAAGTCTTTACAAAATGTGCTGCCACTCTCCGTGTGTTTCTCAGGGGTGGGGACTGAACCCAGCATTTTGCCTTCGCCGTTGCTATGAAAAGCTCCTGGAGATGGCTCTGTTTAACAAACACATCTTCCAAGGAAGCTTCTGACACAGCTCACTCAAACTAAAGCAGCAGCAACAAAGCTGAGACACAAAGCAAGTTACAGAAGCTTCCAGTATGTACTTCAAGATGTTGTGGGAGTAGGATTCTTTTTTTTTTTTAAGTTTTTAAAAGGACTTTTTAAAACAAGACTTTTGCAGAGTGATTGTATGGTCTCATGGACTTTTTGTCTGGTTTCTTTTCTGCTTTTTATGTCAAACTAGCAAGATGCTTTTCCAGGTTTTTTGTTAATTTGATTTGGAATATAGTTTTCTTCCTAGAAATGCCCTCAGAGGAGAGAAGTTTGTTGGACAATTCCATTCAGAAGAATTCAATTTGTTTCACTGCCAACTGCAAGGTTATTTAAAAATAAAACAAACAGTTAAAAACAAATTATAGCCCCGTGATTTTATGCATTAAACAAATGCTGGAAATAGCTAAAGTACAGTAGTCTGAAATGTGCAGGAGTGAATAATGTATGTTGAGACAGTTCAGATTTTTAAGCAGGTAGATTAAATACTAAATACAGGTTTTCAGATTGCAGTTATAAACATACAAGGATGAGTTGAGTTGTTTGTTTGTTATCCTCTCAGGACAGGACAAGTAGTGCTGCAAGAAAAGCCCAATTGAAACTGACAGATCAGAGGAGGTGACGGGAAATGGTTTGGAGGAGGTTCCTTTGGCCACAGATTCTACAGGAATATGTGCAGACCTGGGGAGTTAACTGCAAAATATTTTGCCTCAAAAACATGTCTAATTTCATTTTTAAAACCCTTCCAGTGGAGGTGAAACTGTCTTGTATCTGTGTATTATTTAACCCCAGGAGGGTTTCATAATGGACATCAAAATAGATCGGTTGTGACAGACACTTCCTGAAGTCTGGCAGTAGCTGTTCGCACTCGGGGATCTAGTGACCATCACCACTGCGGAGAGGTTCATGCATTTCTTTTCTGATGTCTGCGTAGGATGCTTTTGGTGCTAGTGATAAGACTGGATCATTACGCTCTCCTTTTAATTTATCGATTCAAATGTAGACTACTGTCACATGAGCTAGGTTTGGTATATTTGACAGGGGAAAGAAAATTTTTAAAAATTACACCTTGCAGCCCAGATTTCACTTGGCAGGTTACATAACTTATGAGTATATATTGTATTTTCTTAGTTATCATCTTCAGATTGATTTTCTGCTGGAGTTTTTCCAAATTACATGTAATTTCAGGAGCTTTTTCTCAGTTCTCTGACTATGATTGTTTCTTTCCTTCAGGTGTTTATTAAATTTCTCCTCACCATCTTATAAATACTATATGCATGTTGTATTCCTCTGGTATCTGATGCTTTGGCATATGGAATAGAATATGCTGAATAGAAGGAAACACATCAGGATCATCAAGTTCAACTCCTGGCCCTTCACAGAACACTCGAAATATCACATTGTGTGCCTGAGAGCATTGTCCAAATGTTTCTTGAATTCAGACAGGCCTGGTGATGGGACCACTTCCCTGGGGAGCCTGTTCCAGTGCCCAGCCACAATTGGCTGAAAATCTTCTCCTGATATCCGGCCTAAACGTCTCCTAAATCAGCCTCATGCTGTTTCCTCGAGTCCAGTCACCGGTCACATATAGGTTGGTCCTCTTTCATGTTGCCTTTTTCATCACATTTTATTAAATAATTTGAAGTTTTTTTCCAGAATATTGCTTAATTCTGGATTTTAGGTTTTTCGATCAGCTGGTGGTAGTAGTAGGTGTTTTACCTCCTTTTGCATTTTCATTCTCTTACTTGTATTTCCTTTCTTCACTGTCCTTCAATGATCAGTTCAACAAGAAACAGTAACTTTGTCAGTTCCACACGGTCATTTCTTTTTCCAAGGAATTTCAGCTCCCTGAAGGTGCTTGATGAAAAACATGACAATTTGTTTATAGTTCTAGAAGTGTTTCTGGGTTGCTGTAGTGGGTTGATAACTGTCTGAGATCTTGTTTTTCTAAAACTTATGTCAGATGCCTATGAATTTTATTATTTCAGACACTTTCTGGTAATCACCATGGCATTCCCACGCCGAGAGCTGTGTCCCACTGCAAATGGAGACAATGAAGATGCTGTGATTCTTTGTCATTGGTTGTTAGAATAACTGTTGGTACCAACTGGATATCAAATCATCTTTCTATTTAAATGTGAATTAGAGACTATTTCAGGGAAGAACAGGGCTTTTAGACAGTTGTTAATGACGGTCGTCTATCTTTTCATTGGTTTGTTTGAGCTCTTCTCTTCTCTTCTCTTCTCTCTCTCTCTCTCTCTCCCTCGCCCTCTCTTCAGACTAAGTTCAAAGTCTGACCACAGAGTCAATCAAAATCAAGTGATAAAAAAGGAATGTGACAAGAGATAGGCAGTCTTCTTTTATGGAATTGCCTTTAATATAATGGACATTGTCTTTTCATAATTTTTTGAAACAGAGGTTTCCTCTGAATCACTACTTTCCTCTCTTCCACTGCCCAGATTTTTCATTTGAGGGTGTAGAAAGCAGCTGATGAACAGAGCAAGCACCTCAAACGTGTTTGGGAAACCAAACAGCTTGCTTTAATTTCTAGAACACCTCCTTCGGTGCATCTGTCAGCTGTGGACAGTGTGCAGCCGTGTAAGGAGAGGGCACGGAAAGTGATGCAAGCCTCACGCACACATACTGTTGGTCACAGGAACTGGCACATCTGATGTTAGATCTGAGTCCAAAATACGATACAGGACAGATCTCTAATTATTTTTCTTGACACCCATTTTTCTCCTTGAGTAGTATTGTTCTGTTGTCAATAGCACTGACATTAGAGGTTGCTGGTGCTCCGTGGCTTTGCCTCTAAACATGGGTAGCCTTTTTCCTGTGACTCGAGAGGGAATATCACATTGAGAGTGTGTAAGACAAGGTGAATTTGTGATGCTACATCCCATGGAAAATGATTGCTCAGCGTCTTCTTTTTCTGAATTGTTTGCTTGCTTATACATTCAATTGGACTCCTTTAAAATAACAGGGTACATCTAGAAGCAAAAAGCTTATGTTTTCTTCTAGAAAACTCTCCCCATCACATATATTTCTTTCTCATAAAAGAGATTTTCTTTCACTACCTGATTAGGTTTGAAGTTTCCAGCATTTCTGTGAGGATTGCTTGGGAAAAGACAGAACGCTATCAATTGTAGTTAAAAATGCAATTTTTTCTGTGACTGTCATAATAACATTTGGGCTAATTGATTCTCAGGAGAATAACGACATCCAGCATGAAGTAAGAAATATTCATGAAGCAATCTGTAAAAACCTAGATCTGCCTAACTCCCTCAATAAACCAGAAAAATTAATCTGCTTAAGAAGAATGAAAAATAAGATATCATTAGAGAGTCTTTTCAGTGATTTGAGGTTAGTTGGAATTCCTTTAAGTGTCAATGATTTTAGATCTGGCGGAACTCCAATTCCAACAGGGATTTTTCTGCCTGTGCCCTGGGAGAAGGCCAGAGAAATTTAGAGCATATAGAGGAAAGAGAGAATTGCAGTACTAGAGAAGGGTAACGAGAAGAAAACCACAGGAATATCAGAGAGAATATAGTGGCTGTGTGTGAAGGCATTCATTTAGAAAATGGGATGCCTGAGACAGATGATGGGTTAAGTTCCAGAAAGCGGGCACTGCTAAGTGTTGCATTGTGTGATGTGTGAAGATTCTGCGATGTTCCACAGGCCTAGCAAATGGAGTGTGATCTGCAAGCTGCCTTGTGATCTTTGTGATTTTCAGTGCTGAGTCTGCGGAGAACTTTCCCTTTGCTGAAAGTGTATTGAATGTAGGGCTGTGGTACACGTATTAAGGAAACTTTAGAAGAAGTCATCCACCACAAGATTCCAAAATAAAAAAGGACTTTTTGGAGGGAGATTTTGGGTTGCAGAACAGAAGAACCCAAAGCATCAGGGTGTTCCAGGCGAGCTACAGCAGTATGTATCTCCTTCTTACTGTGTGGCCCTATGAATCAGCAAAGTGATTCGTAACGGATGTGATCTGGACCATCCAAATCTTCCCCTCAGCCACCACATAGGTCTTTTTCTTTTCTTGAATTTGCTGGTAGACCAGGCTAGAAGCATAGCAGGGGAGATACTGGAAAAAGTGGGAACACTAAATGGAGGCTGAAAACAATGATGTTAATTAGCTTTTGTCTGATGGACAATTTATTTGCTCAGAAATTTGTGTAGACTGCAAGATCTTGTTTGCTTTCTTCTTGGAAATAGAGTATTTCTGAATCCTCAAAATGTCTCCTGTTCTGTGAGCTCAAGAACTCTTCACTAATCTACTTGATAATGCAACTGGGGATAAACTTTGGGGTTTTTTTTTAAGAACACAAGTATTTTGGGTTCCTGCCACAGCCTGCATTAGGAATGCTCCTTAGTTATGAGAACTTGAGCATTTCTGCCTATAGTAAAAATGTCAAACATCTTCATAGGATCCTGCTGGGGTATTTTTGTGCACAAAATGTTGTGCTAGCCAGAGATGTGCTTGCTGCCTTCTGTGCTGACATTGTTCTGTTGTTGTTGCTAACAACGTGGTGCTGTCTCGTTCTGCTGACTGTGTGCTAGACATCTGCTGACTGCGATTCGGCTGCTTCACCCACTGAGCTGAAGAGGTTTGGGATCACTGGGGCATGATCAGGAGCACTTGACAGCCACAAGGTCTCAGCAGGGGAACTGTGGAATGTAGGCCAAGGCTGACATAAGGCCTGTCAAGTTGTTATAGTTTAATTTGCTTATGCCTGCACCAAGGCAGTTGCCTGAACTCCAGGCTTTATTATTTTTACTCTTCTTGAGAGAAACTTTAGTTTGTTAGAATGGCAACTGGCAGCAGGCCCATTAGGTACAGCAGAGAAGAAGGAGGCTAAGCACGTGGAATCAGCTAATTTCAGATTTTTTCCAAATCCATCAGAGGTGTTTTAGGTTTCAGTATCTGCCTCACTGTTACCTCTTCACTAATAAGAACTTGAAACATAAAGGTTTTATGATATTTTACTCCCTTTGAGGAAACTATTTTACTAACAGATGAGTAATCTCTACTTTGTTTTCTTGAAAAATTCAACAGTGCTCTGGATTTCGCTGTTTGGCAAGATGTCTAAAAGTTATTTGTTGCCATACCCCACTCTGTCCACGTTTGTGTCTCATTGTCTCCCAAGGCAGGTTAGCCTACTCAGGCACAGAACAAATCCTTAGATGTGCAGGTGCAAATATAGGATGTGGTAATACACATAAACACTGAACTCCATCCCAGGCTGTCACCTGATTTCCCTGCTAAACCATCCTCATCTCCTCATGTTGTGTATTTCAAAACAAGGCTTGGCTGAAGCAGTGCTATCTTGAGCTCCTCCTTCCTGACAGCCATTGACTTTTCACAGCCGTTTAAATGTTTCTGAACTGTCACAGCTGAATTTATTGAAGCTGGAGATATCTAAGCGTTAGACACGTCGAATGTGAATCACAGCTTAATACACTGGCTGCACATACTCATGCTGGAATGCTGCCTGGAATCACGGGAGCTGATGGAGTGGAGACATTTCACAGCATTCTCATCTGTGTGGAGTATCAGTGCAGAGACAGCAGTGCCACATGGCCATTGTTGATACTCTGTGTAGGCCCTGAAAACACATATTAAGAGGCAAAGGTGGTTCCATGAGACTGATTTGTTGCTGTCAAGACTCACTCATCACATCTCCCTACGACTGTTGTGTGTGCAGGTGCTTGCTGGTCATTGTGGGAGAGATCACAAATGCGCAGCCAGTCTTCACAGGAGAAGAAAACATGGTCGTAAGTCTTTCTAGTGGCAGGGATCTCCACACTTGGCTGTAGACTATAGCTCCATTTAGTTCAGCATCCTGTCCCCAGCAGCAGCCACTCTTGGAAGCCTAGGGAAAAGTATGAGGACAGGTGAAAGGAATTTTTTTTTGCATGAATTAGTCCAGGTGCTTTGTGTCTGTGTAAAATCCAGAGAGCAGAATCTCCTGCTGGTGAGTCCCACAGTGCAGCTCTGCCTCATACAAAGAATGTGCAATGCTTTTATTGAATCTGCCTCCTGGTATTCAAATATTCCATGCTCGCTGGCTTTTGGGTTAGAAAGATCAGTGAGTAATTGTTCTCTGGGCATCGTCTGCAGGTTTATAGACTAATTTAGAAGCCATTCATATATTTCTTTCTGATTTTCCATTAGCCTTTTTTGTCTTTCCCAGTTCTACTAACTCCATTTTGTGATACTTTGGTAAGAACTCTGAAAAAGTGTCAGAGACCTTTTTTTTCTTGTTGTTGGTTCTTTTTAAAACAATTCCTAACTTTCTACTTGCCTTTTAGATTACTGCTAAGAAAGCTTTTTTTTCATGAAACCACCTGCAGCTAACTCCCAGATTTTTTTCTTGACTGATAATAACCACTTTGGGCCTTGTCAATATCTATAAAGCATATGTAAACTTCAGTACATTTTTGCATTATGCTACACTTTTCACTGAATACTGTTAGCCTTTTTATTGCTCATTTATCCTGCAATTCTTTGGTTAGCTTTTAGTTTTATGTGGTTTTATTTTTATAGCTGTCATTAGACAACTGGATAGACCTAAGTGCTCCTAAGCTAAGTATCCTGCCTCTGATGTAAGTGTTAAGAAAGAGTTTGGAAATAGAGCAGGTACACCATGATATTTCCCTGGTAGCCTCCTTCCAGATTCCAGAACAGGAGACTTTCTAAGACAGAAGTATCATCTTTGTCTTTAACAGCTCTTAATAGATTGTGCATTCGTGAATAATGTCCTTGAGTCCATTCACATTCCTACTTTCCTAAATGTGATCACAAGTGATCACACAAAAAATGATTGTAGCTTTTTCCATCTTCCATTTCTTAGGAAGTGGGAAATCACAACAGGTAACACTACATCTGTCCCATAGTTCCATTTCTTTTTGGGCCAGCAACATCTGGTGCTGGAGACTCGCACCAAGAGTTGCTTCCATTATTCTTCACATCTGAACTGATTTTGTTCACAAGGTGGTGAAACTCTGGAAAACTACTATCTTGAAAGTGCAGATGAGTAGTTTATTTTGTAGTATTCATGGCAGGGGGAAGCAGGTGCATAAAAATGTATCTTGGAAAAAAAAACTAATTACAGGTGAACAGCTCCTGAATTACTGTTTTCAATGTGTAATGTAAACTTCTGCAGTTTGGCCTGAGGCAGACTTTTACCTGCGTGCACCTATGGCATGCTGCTTATGCTTTTGAAAACTACAGCTTCCCTCCATTCCCAAAGTGCTGTACATTTTACTTCAGCAGACATTTTAAGTTGCTAAAAATTATTGAAGAAGAAAATAAACCTACCTTCAAAATACAGCGACAGCCTGATACATAATGTGAGGTCTAGACAGGTTTTCAGTGGAATATATTCTGTTTTAACCATGCAGTGATCCGGGCCCTGAAAAGCTGTCACTGTGATTCAAGGTTGAAGAAGAATTTATGTCTTTTATTAGAATTCTTGATCTTGTGGAAGGGAACTTTACTGCAACTGCAGTGCATATGTCTGTAGGGATTTACGATTTTATTTAATCCTCAAAGAGAAAAGAGGGAGGGAGAATTCATAATGGGCTTCTTACAGATTAGAAATCCTTGTAGTCCAGGCAAAAGAATGGTCTATGCCTTCATTTTACTTTCATCTCAGAAGCTCAGATGAGTAACTGTTACAGCCATGATTAAACTTGGTGCAAATTCTTGGCTTGTGTGGGCCAGGTGATTGTGAAAGCCTTGTGCTTAAGAAGGCCGGGAAAATCATCAGAGCACCTAACCAGAAATTTTGTTCGTGTTTCAGTCTTTGAATGAAGTATTGGCAGGCAGTTCTTAACGTGTTTCTCCTGTCTCAGGCCTTGAATGTTTTGGCATCAGGGCTCTGTGCTGCCAGCGTGGCTCTGCTGTGGGGGTGCCTGGGTGTGAGTTCCTCTGCGGGAGCTGCACTCGCTGCTCTGGGTGGCTGCTGCTCTCAGGCTTCCAGCAGAGCAGAGGCTCACGGCTGCTGCCATGGCTGTGTCACCAAGCAGGAGCCTGAATTACTGTTTGGCCAGTTGGTCAATGAATGATTTCTGTGTTGGTCACAATTCTGGAACATCAGTAAAAAATAATTTTTCTCATATGAATGAAAGCCCTGTGCGAATTTAACACTTCAGGCATGCAGGAGGGCAACTTGCCTGTGTGGTTCAACTCGGCTGGTTTTTCACAAGGGTGCACAGGCTTGGAAATGGTCCTTACCAGTGCATGTCAACACCAATTAGCTGTCAGTCGTAAGCGTTGAAGTGCTTATTCTGAGTAAACAGCTGAAATCTTCCGTAACTGTAATTAGCTTTTGCTGTATGAAAAGCAAAGAAGGCCTTAAATTTTCAAAGCATACAATAGTTTTATTTTATTCATGCAAATCATGCATGAGCCAAGTAATTTTGCTCTGATTCATGTAACTACTTCATGGATAAAATGGCCTGCCGGTTACTGCACTGTGTCTCTGCAGACAGCAGGGCTTTAGGCTCTGGTTAATGTTCCATTTCATTACATGTCTCAGGTCACTGCCAGTGCAACTGCAGTCTCTCTTCCTGGGTGTGTTGATCCAGTGCCATACTCCTTGCAGCTCTTGGCTTAGTGACACTGCTTTGTCCAGCTCCTGGACCAATTTTGATAAAATTGACCCATCTCCCAATTGCTTTTATGCTTTATGAGCAGCGGCAAGTTCCAGCTGTTTATTGGCCTTGGTCCAGTTCTTTTCCAGTCACCCCTATCTGAATTAGGGCCCTTGTCTCTTCTGTTGCTCTGGGACTGTTTTTCACCACCAGCAGCTGAAAAACACGCGTGGCATTTTCCTTAAGGCCTAGAAACTAACTCTGTACCCCCATGAGAAACAGTTACTAGTAGTGCCTTGTTCTGGCAAATTTATTCTTCTCTGAAACACCAGGGATGTTTTGCTCATAGTGTAGGATACACATTAATAACTTTGGTTCAAGTATCATACACCTCTTCACTGAGATCATGTGTTACTGCTGAACTAACACACTCCTTTTCAGTGTCTAGAAAAGCAATATGTTTAAGACATCTTGGTTGCTAAGTACTGCTGTGGCTCTGAAGTCAAAATATTTTCTGCCCTCAAACTCAAAGCACTACCACTCGGGCTTTGTAAGAATTGCACGAGGTTGGGTGGGATATTCCTTATCTTGTCATATTGACATGTTTGGTATTCACCATTCATTTAAAGCTCTCACACACCCCCGAGTTTTAAAGGATTCACAGA
The DNA here is from genome assembly GCA_013397755.1 of Cnemophilus loriae. NCBI lineage: Eukaryota > Metazoa > Chordata > Aves > Passeriformes > Corvidae > Cnemophilus > Cnemophilus loriae. The sequence continues at coordinate 1,422,520 of VZTF01007421.1, forward strand.
ATCATTTAGGTTGGAAGGGTCTTCTCGAGACCATCCAGGCCAGCCTCTTGCTCAAGCAGGGTGACTCAGAGCAGGTAGCCCAGGACCTGCATCCAGTCAGGTTTTGAGTATCTCTACAGATGCAGGTTGCACAGGATTTCTGGTAAACCTGTTCCAACCTTTGACCACTAACAGAGACGAATATAGAGATTCAAATCTCTGTGTTTTAACCATACTTGGCTTTCGACTTCCTGGTTTTGCTAACCTCTGTACTACCAGAACTTGTCTGGAGTTTTTCCTTCCTCTTTAATTTTTTTCTTTGTGAGTACTACATTAATTGAATTTTTTACTGATATCAGCTTGAAAATAACATTCTAGCACCTGTTGTTACTCTGGCTGTTCCTTTGCCTTATAATTGATCAAAGATCAAGAAGGAATAATTATATTAAACTTACAGGCAGACATTCAGGGCACAGTTCTGTGAAGATTTTTCACAAAGTAAAGAATTTGCAAGGCACTAGAAAGCACTAGAAGGGGTTTCAGAAGTTAAGTGACATCTAGAATATTAACTTTTGCTAATTATGGAGTAAAAGAGGGACTGCTTATCTGTGTTCTGCAGTGCCAGTTTCTCTGGCCCCCTGCCATGCTGTGGAAGACCTGTTGCTATGGGCTCTCAAGGAAGTAGTTGTGCTTGGTTCACTTTTTAACTGTGGGGACCAGTGGTTCAAGGCAAATTAGAGGCTGCAGGCAACCTATAGTTTTAGAATTGTTCATCCAAATAATCTGAATTACCTGACCAGTAATTTCAAGTAAGACAATTCTGAAACTGGAAGCTTTAAAAAAGCAGTAAAAATACAATAACACGGTGTGTTATTGGCATATAGCATGGTGCAGTTGCAGATCAGGCTTTTGGTGTGCCAGGTCCTCAAATGGTTGTTTCCAGGTATAGTAAGGAAGTATCACGAAAATGTGGAATGGTGCTTACATGGCAAAAGGAGTATCAAATTTAGATTTTGGTCTGAATGCTTTTACATTTAGACATATTCAGAACCTGACTGTGCAATCTGTTCGAGCTGTATGGAGTGCAGGACTGTATGTAGCTGAGCTCTTCGTAAAATACTTCTGACTTATCAAGCCTTGTTAAAATTATTTATGTGTACTAACTTTTCTTGAGTTAGCAGTAATGGTTCTCTTCATGTTTATCATTTCTTACTAGGCTCAGCACAAAGAGGTGGTGCTGAGGAAGGGATTGCTGCTGAACTCTCAGTTATGCAGAGAACGAAGCAGAGCATTTTCTTCCCAGGCCGAGCTCCTTCCTGGGCTCTCACAGGAAGCACACAAAGGACATTTGTAACTCATAGACGAACTCGTTTTGCCTTTTCCCTTTAAACAGAAGAGTGATGGTATTTTCTGGATGCTCACAGGAAGTTAAAGTGTAAACTTGTCACTGGGTGTCACTGTTACACCACAGGAACCCGGGTGAACGTGGATTTCTCTGGCCTCGAACTACAAAGATCTTAAAGGCCTTGAGTACAAGTGGCAGAGGCACCTAGCATGGGTGTGGAACCATTTTTATGTAAAAAATACACTACAAGGGTACTTGCTTACGGTGCCAGCAGTGCTTATCAACTCCCTGGTGTTCCCTGATGTGCTCATATTTGAGTTCTGAGTGGTATTTCCCTCTGGGTTCTTTTGCAATTTTTGGGGCTGTTGGAGAGCTGCTACCTGCTTGTTGTGTGCATCAGTGTCCAAAAAAATTAAACGTTCAAATCATACAATGGAAAACTGGAAGGATTGCCACGGGACATCTGACCCATTCCCCCACCCCCAGCAGGTCAATTATGCCTTAAACTATCCCTGACTAACGCATTTTTAAAAGCAGCACTGATGGTCAGCTTTCTTGGCTATCTTTTCCAGTACTTAATCACTCTTCTCACAGAATTTTCTTAAATGCAAATTGGTGTCCTTTTGTGGAATTTAGTTGTTAAGTCCTCTTCCACCTAGCAGGAACTGAGAATTAAACCATCCTTTCTGCTTCACTTCAGACCCTTAAGGGATTGTTTGGGGGGTTTGGAGTATGTTTTAAACTTTTTTTCAGCTATCAGTCAGATAAATATGTATATCAGGAGGGAATGAGGATTTTGGCACCTTCACAAGCAAAATATACCACATTTCTTACGAAGTGAGAACCACGCCCACTGTTAAAATGTACATTTTGTCTGTATTTTAGTAAAGGAGGGGGGTGAATCAAAGCGAATCAAAGCAAATCAAAGTAAATCAAAACTTTTTATTTAGTATCTAAAAACTCTTGCTTGTGATTCAAGCCTTACCAAATTCTTTCATTGTTTTCATTCAAACAAGGCAAAATCTCCTACAGTTCCAAATATCTGTCTCTGTTTTTTCCTGTTTTATTTCAAATCAGGGGATTTTTCTGTACCGTGTAATGTAGAATATTACGTTTTGGAAGAGGGAGGGAGGAAGATTTCTTAAAGTATTGTGTAATACTAGAGCATCCAGTAAAGTGAACAGCATCAGGACTAGTATTTTGAGGTGGCTGGAGGAATTTTAACCACTAGAAAAGAAAAATGTACACGTTTAAACATTTAACAGTTCATAGGTATTGATTTTTGTGCTAAGTGATCTAACCTGCTCAGTTTAATTGCTGATGTCATAACACATTTAGTTGCATTCTGTCTTTTCCTTAAGGTTAGGTATTTGCAGGTCATTGATCAATCACGTGCTGTGATGGTCAAATAATTGTCCGTAACACTTGCTGAAAACCTTCTAGTTAATTAAATGACATGTTTATTGTTACTATAAATGGACACATGCTTTTATTTCTTCCTTGTTAATCATCCCGCATTTATCAGCACTGGTTGACTCCATGCTCTTGAGATTTCCTACTTTACTGAGGAAAATTTAAATGATTTCCTCAGAAAAGGGGATTAGTACCAGCATTATTGTCAGCTGCACTGAAAAAAGCTGATGCTTTTCTCACAAGCGTATTAAATCGACCTGATTAGTTTTTGCATTCAACTCCCTCAAACACAGAAGATTGTATTCCAGCAGAAGCCAATCACATTAATTACATCTGAAGAGTCCGCATATTCAAAAGCCATGGCTTGTTTTATGGACAGCAAAAATAAACACCATATCTTTTTAATAACTTTAAGTGGGTCACTTTCAGGACCATATCTGTTTTAAATATATTATCATATTGTTAAGGACCATGGGCAAAAGCTTTTTATTAGTAATGTGACAGTTTGGGGTTTGTTTTGTTTTATGAGGACCACAATATTTGTTTTTGAAATCACTACCAGCCAAATGCTTGAAAGATATGATATTACATCTCATCTGGTTCCTGGGAATTCTACATACTATGTAAGAAGCCATTTTTGCATGAAAGTTCTGTAATTAGCAATTTGAGATTCCCAGACTCCTCAGAAAGTAAAACACAATAAGGGATATAGCTGAATAATAAAGGATATAACTGGACTGTTTATCTTTCTCTGAATTGTCATACAGAAGTGTTTTTCCTCCTAGAGACAGATGGGCACATAGACATTCACAGAGACATTTTCAAAAATAAATATATACTTTTAAAATTAACATATGTTTTTCATGGACACAAAAGAATTTTTACTACAAAAATGTTCTTGTCCGAATAGTTGAGTATTTTTGGCCTCCTCTTTCTCCTGCACAATTTGATCTTTGAGGTATACAACTCTATCTACATTTCACAGCAAGTTGCAAGTGAGGAGGAGAAAAAAAATTCAAATTCTATTTGCATTTTAGTAAAAGACGGGTTCGAAATTTGGATTAGACTTGAGGTATCCTGCACTCTGTTTTTATCATCAGACCTGCTGTTGTCCAGGGTACGTTTGTTTTAATAGGATGAGGTTTAAATTGGGCTCTTAGAGAGTTTGGCACTTCTGTGTGCTCTTTTTCTGCATGGTCCTGCACGTGCTGTTGCAAATTGCCATTTGTGCACTTTATGAGATTGTACAAAGCTCCTTCCAGGATTATCTGGGCATTGAAATTCTTCCCAGAGCTTTCCGAGGGTTTTCAGTTTAGCATCAAAAAAACATTTTACAGTGGTTAGTTTTAACCCTTGAATCTGTGAATTGGAAATTGATCTTAGAGTACCAGGTACATTTTTATGTTGTTACCTTGATTAAAAGGAGGTTTCTGTATTGAAACCTCCTTGATTTTGTAATACACTATAATATGTGCAATATGCTTCAGAATTGTAATTAACAGCCTCAGCACATCCTAACATACCTGAATGTTCACAGCCTCATTTGCCTCTGGTTATGCACAGTGATCTTTTGTGTGTGTGTGTACGTAGTCTGTTTTAACTAAATCAGTGCTTCCAGCCTCTTCTGCACATGCATGAATCATAAGTAAAAAAGGCAAGGTATAAACTAATAATTTTAACTCTATTCAGTTTTAATGAAGAGTCAAGGAAGAACATGACTCCATTTTTATGGATTCAGTTCTGCAGCAGAGTCACATAAAGCCTGGTTACCTCCTTTCTGCTTAACATCTGAGAACTAGTAGTACCAAAACTGAAATATTCATTTACAAACTATGAAATATGCAGTCCATTTTGCTAGGTATTTAATGGGAGCATACTTTTTAAGTACCCAAAACTGTTATTTTGAAAACCTGTAGCAAAGGGTATCATATATCCCTGTGGAGGGAGCTGTTGTAATCAATTATTAGTGCGACTAATAGTCTTTTCATTGACCAGAGTGTAATAAACACTTCACCTGCACACTGCCTTGGAACACGGTCAGAGGTCTATTGAAATGTCACTTAGAAGTGACTTTGGAGACATCAGGCACCTCTGGATAATCCTTGTTTTCTTGTGAGAAAGTGTAGGAGCAATATGGCAAGCGATTGACCCTAGTATAGGTTTAGAAATCTATGTATTTTTCTGCTTAGTTCTCACTGTCTGAAAAATATTATTGTATTTGTGGAATTTTTTTGCAAACAAAAGTGAAGTAGAATTGAGATTTGAATGATGCCTCTATATGTAAAAAGCAAATTTTGGTAGCCTACAATACAGGAAATGAGATGAAAAATAATTTCCAGAGTTTTATTTTTTGAAAATGTTTGCTTGATTTACATAGGTTAGAAAAGGGTAATCTCGAATATTGATCCTAGAAAATAATTTCTGATTTTAGATTCTGATTACCTTGGGTTTGGGTACTCATTATGTCTTCTAGTTTGTTTTAGGGAAGTTGAAAATTAGCCTGATGAAAATTATATTGTGATGTTCATAAAACAAACAGTTCAGATGTGAAGCCAGAGAAAGTTATGTAAAAAGGAGTAGAATAAACAGTTCATTTAAAAAAAAACCCAAAACTTCCAATTAGAGTCAAAAAAGATGATTTCTGATTTCTTACATTTACTCTTGAGAATTACTGTTTTCCTACACGGGGCATAAAACAAGGCAAGGGGGAAGATGGGTCAAAACCATCAAAAGTACTTCTTTCACTGTTATCTATTTAAACTGCTTTTCAAAAGCAGCAGTAACTTCAAGTGTAGACAGTGAATAATCATACTTATTTCAGATTTTCTGTGACATAAAATTTGAGATTTGTTGACTTTTGAAAATATTACACAACATTTTGAATACAAGCACAACTAAATAGAAGTACCATGTTTTTATTTCTGTGTTATAAGGAAAAACACACTCCAGGATATAAACTTGAATTTCTGAGAACCTCAGGCAGTCTTACCAGCCACCTTAATATTTACACAAGTGCACTGGACAACAATTAATATACTTTTCCCAATAATTTTCCAACGCTGCTCCTTTTTCTTTGTTGACAGGTGTCAGAAAAGCATTGAAAAAAGAGAGCTCGGTGCATGGCATTGCTGTTTCATTTGTCGCTGAGAGACAGGAGCTTTAGAACTGTACTCTAAAAGATTCTGAAATATTAATGTTTCGGCGTTTAAAGGGCTGATAACACAAGTAGGGCCTAATGTCTTTTGTGACAAGCAGAAATCACGGGTGTAAGAGCAGTTTTCAGTTCAGCATCTTGTAGGTTGTAGGACAACAGATACACTTGCAAAATATTTGCCTATCAAAGATGCCTGTGCTCATGTCACTTTGCTTAATGACACCTCAAGCAGTATGACAAGAAGCATTTATCTGTAGATAAATTTGATTTTATCTGTAGTGTTTTTTTCTGTAGAAAATACTACGGATTTTGTAAGGATAGAAACAATAAGATAAACACATCTAGTAAGAGGCTGCTGTAAATCCTGGGACAGATTGAAGTTTTTCTTTGCCTCGTAGCTTTACCATCTTAATTAACTTTTCTCAATGTTTAACTCTATGTAATCTCAAAAAATACGACACTATCGTTCCTATTAATTTCTTATGTTTCACATAATGACATAAACATTCTGCTTTATGTAAATCAATATTGAATTATAGTAGAGGATTACGTGGAAACAACTGAAGGTAGCTGTCATACAGAATCAGGGAATTTTACTCAGAACATTACTTGCCACACAAAAGAAAAATTATTCAGTGATGATTTGTTAGTGTAGAACAGATTGTTGTTATTCATACAGAAAGGGATATTACGTGCAGAGGAAGAACAACATTTGCAGTTAGTGATAGTTTCCATGTGCTTTTCTCTGAAATGCTGTTGCAATCCATTATTAATACTGTCAATTTGCGTTATTTTGTGTAATAGTCACACTTGCGTCTGGTGTCCACAAAGGATTAAAATTAAATAGATGTTAAAACAAACAAACAAATAAACAAGGAAAAAGGTAAACCAAACAACAGCAAAAAATCATGTTAATTTGAAAGCCAAGGCAAAGAGCAAAAATTGTCAGACGAGGCCAAAGCCAAATCTGTTCAAGTGTTGTGTTCGGTTCTTGCTCCATTTCCCGACGCCCTCTTCACAAAGCAGATTGTTTGTTGATCTTTGTGCTCGCCCCAACTGTTCCTCAGCCCTGCCCTGTGTTTGCCACCCCTCTCTAGGCTATCTGAGCCACTGTTGTTCGGTAGGTGTCCGCAGAAAGGGGCGTGTGAATACAATTAAATAAGAGTCTGACTTGACAGTTTCAGCTCGTAGGTTTTTTCATTGCACTGGGAGTGTTTACATAACTGCTCAAAGGAGGCTTTTTCTATGTACCTGTTTACACGTTTTACTTCTAAAATTCTTGAAGCCATCAGTGCCTGGAGAGTGCTTGCATAGCACTTGTGAACCCTTGATTGATGAGGAGAAAAGCCCCGTTAGTGAATCATGGGGAAAACATCCCGTAACGAACTGGTCTTTTAATGAGGGTCACCACCGCCTTTGCAGCGGCTGGAAGGAAGGGGATGGAGGAGAGAGATCCTGTGGTGTTGCAAAACTGTTTGAGAGACACAATAGCGGGGGAACGGCTCAGACACCGGCCTTTGTGTGCAAATTTCCCACCAGAACCAAGCAGCTTCTTTTATTTTTTTTTTTTCGAATTTAATTAAGTGGGTTTGGAGTCCAGCACTGGCCTAACAAGCACTTCTTCATGAATGAAAGGTTTGTCTCTGGCGGTGAGGCAAGGCTCCGAACAATGTCAACAGCAATTACTGCCAGCTCTGGCCACTCGAACAGCTCCTGAGAACGGGAGGCGCTGAGCAGGCACAGCCGAGTGCAGTGCTGCCAGGAAAGGGCTGGGGGTAGTCTTGGCCCACCTTACAGCAAACTTGTCATCCCTGCACCCGAGATTTTCACCGAAGCTGAGCCTCCCTTGGGAAGGATTTATCTGAAGGTGCTCGTGCAGTCAGGGCGTTTTCTAGCAGATGTGACACTCATTGGTGTGAGGGAGCTTGTAGGAACCTGTATGACAAGAAAAGGTGAGGTTTGCTGGGGAGAGGTAAGGGCACAACCAATTATCCCAGAAGTGATGAGGATAATTCACTTAAATTTAAAAGGATGCATCCCTGGAAGTTATAGCAATCCCTTTTAAGAATCCCTGATCTTAATTTGCAGGCCAATTCAAATGGAACTTAACGGGGACCTAATGATATTTTTCTCTATATTTTTCCTTCGCTTTGCTATCGTTAGGGACACATTTCTTGTCATAGGTGTTATCTTTGGAAAACTGAACTCTATAGTACTGAGGTGAATTTTTCACCTGATAAATAGTTAAAACCAAACATCAAACCTACAAATTTCTATGTCAGGGGAAAGCATGCAGCAGCAGTAATCTTGCAGCTGCTGTGCAGCCTGCTGCCCTGAGAACACCTGTGCTGCTAGTTTGGCAGACTATGTTCTAAGTAAAAGTTGTTATTCAGTCGATATTCTGTAGGAAAGTAATGTGTTCCGTGGCACAATCAGCACGAAACTGTGATATGAATATTGAAAGTGTTGACAGCACGGTCAGTGCTCAGCAGCCGACACAATGCTCCACTTGCAGGCGCAGTTCACGGTGTACAGAATCCGTGGTTATTTATTTAAACCGTAGCAAGTTTGCTCATGGAACAGTACCACCAGGTTTCCTGCTCGTTTTCAGTCCCATTTCATTCTGTAAATGCCCTGAGAGTTCTTGCCAGGATAAAGAACAATTCTGTGATGCAGTTCTGCACTGTGTCACTCCTCTCTCAGAGAAACCAAATACTGCCTGAAATTGCTTCTTTTTACTCACATTTAGGAATGCAGCTTCTGACTTGGGTTGATTCCTGTCGGTTTAAAGCCCTGGCAGCACCATTTAAGACCTGACAAGTTGTACAATGAACTGCCTGATCATCAGCTTGATGTAGGCATTGAGAAGTTTCTTTGGGGGCGTTTTCACAAGCCGATCAATGTGGGAAATGCAATTCTCCAAATTAATGTAGTGCCTTATCTGCATAAGGCTTTGAAATTTCTCCAGTTAATGGTTATAACACCCCCAGAGTGTCAGTCAGGGGGTTTTCACCCAGGGTGACCATTTTATTGGTTTATTTTAGTTTGGTTTTTGTAACAGATTTTTGTAGTAATAGTTCTGTTGGTTACATTATCATCTAATAAGGCAAAAGTTCAGGTCTTTATTTAAAAATGGGGGAAAATGTAGCAGGGTTTACCAGTATGTTCCCAGAGGAGCGGCAGATCTATTTGTTGATATATGTTTTGCAATTAGGAAAATATTTATTCAGGTTTCCAGATATATTTTTTTCTCTCAACTCTTCACTTATGGATGAATTATATTTTGAGAAGCCTAGCTGTAGCCCAATTACTACTCTCAGAAAAGCATCACTGAGTGTCAGTGCCTACTCTTTCTTTTTTAAAAAGTACTCTGCAGGTATGTCCTTGTGATCATGCCAACAATTCTGAAGCCTGCTTTTTCCATTAAGTAGAATGTTAAGTCTGCATCTACAAAGCTAATTTTTGACACATGAAGTCAATACTCATGGCAGGCAGTTTTTTTCTATTAGCAACTATTTCTTTTCCACGTTGATGTGCACAGCTCTGCACTGTGCTGAACTCAGCTGCTCACCAATGCCCTGGCTGAGAAGCAAGAAACTTTATTTTCACAGTTAGGATGCACTGTCCACTTTGTTTGTCACAAATTGCAAACAGCTTAGGAGAGTTTTTATTTTCTGGCTCTATCTGAAACCCATGTTTTTTCTATTTGTTGTTCCATGCCCTGTCACTGTTTATGCTGTGCTGGGCAATACCTTGTCCCAGGCGTTGCAGAGAAGCAGGAGAGCACGCGGTGCCTTCAGCTGCGCTCTGTGCGGTCTGGGGGCAGAACTCTCCTTGTTCCCCTGCTCACCCTCGGGGGATTTAAATGGCAGAGGAATGTGAGATAACAATTAGCTTCTGTTCCCCCTCAAATGCCTAATCTCATCAGTGTACCCACGGAAAGGGAATTCTAGATTTTAAAACAAAAACAAAAAAAACCCCAACTTTTTTACTTGTTTTGAATAGGTAGATGAGGAACAAGTTTTCAGTACAGGAAAAGTTTAAGGTGCAAGGACTGAAAAGAATACACAAAATTGGGAAAACCTCTGGAAGCAGAATCGAAAATTTGAGTAATTTAATCAGTGGTTGCATAGGATAAGGAAAGAACTGATGTAATCTTTTATGAAGTTTAGCTACAAGACTCTTTTTCACACGAACAGAAGAAGATTGGCAGCATTTTGCTCAAATGTGAGAGCCTAGGATTGCTGTCTGTCTACCTTGTCGCAGTGTAGAAGGACTCTTGTCTTCAACATTAACAAAGTATTTCTGGAGTGGCAACATACACCCTCTGAAGCACAGATTTTAGCAGAGTTAGGACTTTCACACATGGACAAAAGACAAGTTCGAGTGCTTCTTGGAATTTTCTCGAGTTTTAAGGTCTTTAGTATAGACAAAGTGAATCACTCAGGATAATCATTACCCTGAATTATATGATTTTTGTAAATAAATTCTTCTTATAAAATGCTTAGTATTTAGTAGAGTTGAAAATAAAAATCCCACATGTATCTGATGCCTTCAGTGAACTTTCTAGGATATCATATGTAAAACAGATTGTTCCCAGTAAAAAGAAAGTGTATATTTTCTTCTTTTCCTTTTAAGTGCACTTTATTCTTACTCCATTTAATAGGTAAAATACCTGAGGTGAGAAAGTGTTGCAATTATTTTGTTATTACAATGAGTCAGTAACATTAGATGTGAAACTGGAATTTTTATTCATATCTGGTAGCTTTTTACAGTCAGTTCAGGAGAAGGTAAAAAATTCATTTTACCTCAGCACCGTGACTGATTTGGGGCAGCTTTATGCATTTGGCAGCTACATGCACATACACGGGAAGGCTTGTGGCTGTTGGTGACAGTGTATGGCACTCGTGGTACATAAATCCCTGTGTCAGGATGTGTTCTTCTTCTGGAGCCATTTGTAGATAATCTAGCTAGGAAAAATTTTAATTTAAATGCTCTCCAGCATGGATGTTAATGTGGAAAAAATACCAGAATGTAGAAACAGACAAATGTCAGGTCCATGTGCTGCCAGACTCTGTTCTCCAATTTCTTATTCCTGGTTTCTCGGAAGATGTGGTGAGGGCTTGTTTGTGACCCACTTTCACCTGGAGGTGTGCTGCCCTTCAGGGTATCACTCCAAGAGATAAATCATGTCCTTGTCTCCCTTGCACTGCTACCTGGTACAGACAAACCGAGAGCATGGGACAACGAAAAAGGTTAGGAAACTCAAACACAGAAAAGAACTGCAGAGTCTCTTTAATAACTCAATCTTTCCCTGCTTACACGATAATGTGGCCGAAAGAAAGCAAACCCCTGCTGAAATATTGACTTCCTTGGGAGAGCAGAGCGTAGATTACAAAGAAAGGAAATTGCCAGGTGACGCAGTATCTACGGCTATGACTTCCACAAGAGTAAAATTTTGACTTAGAGTCATAGTCCAGTGCAGTGACTGCAGCCTGAACAAAACGTGCACCTCTGCAAATCCAGCAAAAAGACTTTTTTCTTGAGATCGTGGGAAGAATATGCTGAAAAGCTCAGCAATCATCAGTCCAAGTTACTGGTTTCACTGCCTGCCAGTGGCCATAATTACAGTGAATAGTTCAGAGCAAATAATTTGATGAATTTCTTTTTCACCTCATGAAAAATCCATGAGTAGTTCACTTGCTCTTTGCATTTGTTTGTTGTTAATATTTATTTATTTGTTCTTGTGTGACTTTGTTTGGCGGTATAAATCATATGGTATGGTTTGTTCTTTTTTTGTTGTGTTTTTAAAATTTGTTCTTTGGACATAGGAAAAAGTAGATATTTATAGAACTCTTTCTTAACTGAAATTGTTTCAGGAAGTTTACCTAAGGAATAAGTCTGAAGAAGATTGTGCCTTTTCAAACAGCCTTACAAAGGAAAAAAATTAACTTCTCTTTAGTACAGGCTTAAAATGACTGTACTTCTTTTAACAAGCCTTTATTCTAATAAATATACTCAGGAATGATCTCGTCTAAAATGTTTTTCTTCATCGTAAGCACATTTCACTTTTGCTATAATTGCTCCTTCTCATCATTAGAAGGACATAATAGGCATTATGGAATGCATCTGTGTTCGCAGACTTGAATAGACTTTCTCTTTTATCAAATATGAAGGACTTAATATATTTTCAGTAACCCTGACTCGTGCTAATCTTTTTTGTTTTGGTTTTACAGTTTGTGCAGAATCAACAGAGGACTACTCTGAATGTCCTACAGGTGCTCCCAATTCTTTTTGACAGCACTTCCAGGAAGACAGGTCTAGTCTAGCATGTAATTAATGCTGGTGATTCCACTCTGATCTTTTCACTCCTTTAATGTGCATCTCTGACTGAGAAGGAGATAATAGACAATCATGTAAGGAAATCCTTGATTATGGCTTGATTGAGCTTGTGTGAGCTCTAGAGAGCTAGTGTTGTCATGGTTTCCAAGCCATTTAACATATGACATTTTTACGTAGACAAGATGTTAGATAGCCATCCAAAAAACTGTAATTTGGATTATGTCTAATCCCTCTTTGAATGTCAGATCAGGTTTATTTTCACAGACAATCAGTGGCCAGGTCTCATATCAGAAGCTATAAAAAACATACTGTCTTCCACAAAACTTGCAAAACACAGGACTTGTCTGGAAAGAAAAAAAATCTGTCATTCAAGGCAAGACGCAGATTTGCAGGTTTTAGCAATGCATATTGGTAAAAAATTCCAAATCCTCTCGGCTTTTAGTCACCATATCTATGATGAATTGCAATTTAAAAAAAAAAAAGAAGAGAGATCCCATTAGAAATTCACAGCCTGAGTATCTCAACCCGGGCTGAACTTCCAACAAAACATAGAATCAAGGTTTGCTATAGGTGGGAAGGGACGTCTGAAGGTCAGCTGTCCAACCCACTGCTCTGAGATGGTCCAGAGCAGATCAGGCTGCTGTCCTTGAATTTCCCTGTAGGGAGGATCTGAGGAGATAATAAAATACATTTTAAAACCTGCTTAATACTGGATCGCTTTCAGCCCAAAATGCGCACGGTGCTTGTTGCTCTGTCGTTTGTGTATTTTGAGAAACTGGGTTCGTGTGCTGCAGTTTACCCGGACAGATGTGATTTGAATCCTCTCAGCTGATGCTTTGGGACTCTCGAGGGTAGTATATATGATCACCAAAATATGTCACAGCTCTTCACGAAGGCTCTGGTGCCTTTCTATATATCTAAGCAAAAGGGAGGGAAAGGGGAGGGCACTGTGAAACTGGCATTTGTACTAAAGGGAGCAAAACCCTGCATCCCGACAAGGAAGTATTTAGATTTTTATGTTCCTCATGTCAGATTTCTCTAAATGGACTTTAAAATTTTAATTATATTTACCAGCAAGGAAATAGCTTTTTAAGTATGGCAAGTTTGCTCATTCTCATGATCCTAATATGACATTTTACATTGAAATGAGTTTTTGGTCACATGTTATTCATTTTGTAACAGCATGGTATATGCCTAAACACGCCAGGTCTTGCCAGTGTATGGAGAAAAGTAGCTGTTGTCACTGCCTAAAGAACTGTCATACTAATGTGTTTTGTTTTATTTTTACAGACCTACACATATCTTCGGAGCATAGAAAGACTGGGTAAAATGTAGGTATAGAACATAAGAGAGAATATTTTATATTTTACTCGCAACACAGTGATTTTAATTGTATTGCTGGCGGTGCCGCTGTCTAGTTTTTCATAATGCTGCCTTTCCACAGGCCATACACTTGTTGTTTAAAGGGATAACATATCAGACTAATATTTGTTTTTCCCTTTTCTTCACTTAACACCTTCTGGAGTCTTCATCCATACAGCTCCATCTATACAGAGATCACAAGTGCCAGAGGAGTCTCTCTTTCCTGCATCTGGGCTATCATAATTCTTTGCCCTATATGGAACAACTTTCTGCTGCTATGCAAGAGAGTGTTGTTTCCCCAATTGTTTTTAGTTTTCCTAAGCTTTAGGTAGCACCTTGCTCTTGGTATTGTCCTTCTTTTTCTTCAGAAGAACACGGAAGTCTCTTTTTCTGAATTTTAGGAACCTTAAACCAAAATATTGGGGCATTTTTAATGTCCAGCTTTTGTGTATTGGTAAGCACAGACATCAGTATAGTTCTGGAAATAGTTTTTTTCCAACAGTGATTTTTTCAGAGCCAGCAGAGGGAGCACAATAAAAAAAGTGGTTGTACAGATACGTCTGCTTGTCTGTAGTCTAAGAATTTAAAAGATTTCTTCAGGTATGTCAGTGTTGCAAGTCCATTTTACTGGTAAGTGAAGTGTGTGGTGAGGTGGGGGAGTATAGACACAGGAAGCAGAAAGACAGGGACAAGGCTAGTTTTCAAGGCAAGAAATAATATTCTTTATTTTCTGTAGCTGCCACCGAGAAAATACAGGAATAAATGACAATATTTTGTGCTGCAGTACTAGATAATCTAGTGTAGCTGCTCAAGTAATTTAGTGGCCTGTAGAATCCTTGTTAAAGCACAACAGAAATACAGATTTACTGACTCAAAAATGTCTTACTAATTTAATCATTTGATCATTAATACTGATTGAATCAGTAGGTTCAAGGAAAATCAGGGAGATAGGCTGTACACCCTTTATTAGGAGGAAGTCTTTTGGTTATGCATGCACATAGATCATAGTGAACACTTTAAATCTGTCTGTAGCTTAATGATTACAAACACAATTGTAGCCATGTTGTACTGGATCTGTTCCTNGTTAATACTGATTGAATCGGTAGGTAGGAAATTCCTACCAATAGGTAGGAAAATCAGGAAGATAGGTTGTATACCCCTTATTAGGAGGAAGTCTTTTGGTTATGCATGCACATAGATCATAGTGAACACTTTAAATCTGACTGTTGCTTAATGATTATGAACACAATTGTAGCCATATCGTACTGGATCTGTTCCTTTGGTTTCAAAATTTTTCTCAAAGCAGCAGTCATTTCCCAACTCTTTGCTTTGCATTTGAGTGACTCATTAACTGGGCATTACTGTAATGCATAGGGATAACAGGAATGGGAAAATAATTCATAAAGCAACGGAATTGGTCCTCATCCATTTCAGTGCTTTAATCCCTTATCCTACGAGCTTCTTTTGTGTGTCCTGCTGCAGTCCCCAACAATGGGATTGTTGATATGGCTGATAGAACTTCATAATTTTCACGTGTTATGTGCCATTCAGCAATGGAGCACACACCTTTCTGGGACTGACAAGCACTCTCAATCCTGCAGAGAGCTGAGACGGTTTGCAAGTGGTTACACCTTCTGCTCTTCAGATGTTGTTCAATTTGATATCCTTCGGAGGCAGCTCCACAGAGTGTCACTGTCAGCTGAGCGACGGGAGAAGAGCTATGCACAGTGAGGACTCTGGTTACGAGTACATCATTTAGACTTGGTTTGATTATTTAGGCTTGCCCGGTAAAGTCAGTGTTGTGGAACCTGAAAGGCAGTCCATTACTTAGATTTTTCTCTTTCCATCTAAATCCAAGATTTACTGGAGTTAACTGAAGATCTGCAGCTGTAACGGCTTGCGTTGACCAAATCACATTAGTGGGTTGGCTCAGCAGTTTGAAATTCAGCTTCGCTGCTGCTGCCTTCTAGAACAGGCCCACTGCCATTCTCCAAGCGCACTGTAAAGACTTCAGTCGTGATTAATGGTCAATGTGGTGATGGCTTTAATCCAGCATGTCAGTTATGTGCCTCTGCAGCACCTTCTTTCTACTGTCAAGCTTGTTGGGATCTGTGTGCCTGAGATGTAGCCTGAGGCATTTGGCTTTTTAGCTGTGAAGACAGGATTTGCAAATTAAATGGAAGAATGCTAATCACTTAATGTCCTTGTTTGTTCCTTTTTAAACTTTGTAGGCTAGACAGTTAATCAATTATTTGAAATGATGATTCCTGCAATGCTCACATATGAACACCAGCAGGCTAAGAAAAGTCAGTGGGCAATCTTGTAATAAGATTTTGAAGTGGGCAATTATTTCATTTCTTACACAGTCTTGGCAACTATAATACACTGGCAGTCTGTGTGCTGATGGTTATTCCAATTTACTCAAGAGTCATTGGTAATATATTTGTGGTTTTGTCTAACTGCAAGATGTACAGTTTATTCTGGGGCACACTTGAAATTCTGGTGTATACTTGAAATTGCTGGGAATTATCTTAGTAGTTCTCTGATTTTTCTAAGGTGAATACCACTCATTGCTGACACTTACCTGTTCTGGTAAAAGCAGTCAGAACACTCCAAAGAAATTAGTCCTGTGTGAACTTCTGACAATTATCCTGTTCTTCTGGGTTAAAGCAGAGCTGGTGATGGGATTTTTCAGTCACTGTCTCCACAAAGAGACAGTGAAGCAAATGCTATAGTCCAGAGAAATCCAGTGGTTGGAAAAAATTTACAAGATCAGAAGAGTGTATTGAGGCTTTTCTTTCCCCAGCTGTTCGTGGTGGGGTTTTTTCCACTTCTTGCAACTCAGGAGCTGTACCATGTGCCACCATGAACCCATGCAAGGTCGGTGAATACCACGTCCTTCCATCTTCAGCATGATTATAGTACCAGACTGAAAATTATCATTATGTGGAGGCATTAGAGACACTATAAAAACAATGTGATACACCCAGTCCACGTTTCACTCTTTTTGTACAAGCCTGTCTTGAACAAAGACACCAAATTGGTATTACTTGTCCCTTGCTGAAAGAATTACCAAGAAAGAAGGCAACACCATGGGTCTCACAGTTAAATGCATATTCCCTTATCAGGTATCCTGTTAAGAAAACCATCAGTGATTACACACAAGCTGGGTGCATCAGGGATTGAGGGGGACAGAGTGGCAGATGTGGGCTGCTCTGAGTCCTGTCAGGAAGGAATGATTAATGAACACCAGCTTCAGCTGAGGCTAACCTTTGGAGAGCCGAGCAGGACATCTGCAGAACTGTCAGAGCTTGACAAGGACAGAGCTGAACAACCAATTATTCCACCATCACTAAGGTGGGCTGTCAGTTTAATCCCAGACATTCACTTAGGCAAGGACAGGGAAATTTCTCCTTTACATAGCAGCACTCTGTTGTGACCTTAACTATTTCTGTACTGCTGAGGGGAGCCATGGGGCAGCACCACACATCCAGGAGCTCCTGGAGTGAGAAAGGGTAGAGCAGTCAGAAACCTTGTGTTAAGCACCACTGTGCAAAGAGTTATAGCGGTTCTCTACTCAGCTGTAATGACACATGGGAACTTCCGTGATTTTAGAAAACGCTGAATACAAAATTGAGTATTCTGTGGACACCCCGGCACTAGTCACTGATGTTTTGTTGTGACAAGAAAAACTGGTAATTGCCAACACATTCTGGCTTGACCGTGCTGAGCTGTGTTTGTCCTCCACAAGAAGGCTGAGGATGGTTGTCAGCAGCTGGTCTGGAGACCTGTGGTGTTTGCAAAGGGTGTGAGGAGCCTTTCAGCTGGCTGAGTGGGAGCCAGAATCAGCCCAGACTGGGACATCTGGTGCAGGTTTAGCTGCAGACATGCACCTGCACAAAAGGTACCTGGGTCCTCCAGTTTTTGTAATACCTTTTCATGAATCTGTTTCATCTTGTCACACAGTTCAGGAAACTGTCACAGAAACTTTCAGTGCTACCAGAAAAAACCCAGATGGGTGGGAAAAAATGCAGCTTGGGTACAGCTCTGGAGGAAGCTACAGCATAGCCTTGTCTTGTTGGTTTTTTTCCTAAGCTCTTTATGTGCTCAATAAACACAGAAAATGTAATTGCCACTGCACCTCTCTCTAGATTCTCCCTGTAAAGTATGATTTTTGCCGTGTTTAATTAGGACATTCAGTTTGTAATGGCTTTTATCTGGGAAATGCACTATTGTCACAAAATGAGGATATGAAAAGTCCTGAAAATTTTGAAGTAGGATTTTGCAGTAAAATAGAATGAATCTTACTGTCGTATGGCTCATTTTCTGAGTATGTTGGAGAAGTTTTTATTGAAAAAACAGAGATGATAAATCTCATCTCTTTTAAATCTGTCTAAATATACTTTCAAATATGTTTCTATTGTGCAGAAATTTTGCTAATGAACTCCCAGTCAGGTTTAGGTGTTATAGCACTGTTCTAGATAGCAGAGAGCTTATCTGAATGATGATAAAATACCTTTTCATGGAATTATATTTGCAGATTGCCTCCAGTACATGCCAGCTATGAAAAGATGGTATACCCATCATCGTACCAGAAATCAGTTTTAAAACAGCAGAAAATGTTTGGATTCCTGATTGGGGCAGCCCTGCTGTACCAAAAGTGGAGAAAACCTTCTCAAAAATTCTGCTAAAACTATAATACAGAGACTATTACTTTAACCATTCAAATGTTTCTTGACATGGTGAATTCTATCAGTATCTGAATTTTCGTGTGTGTGTAGCATTTCCAGTACTGCATTCCTGTTCCTGTTTGGGAACCTCAGGAAGCAGTGACAGCAATCGAAAGAAGGGAAACTGGTGTGCTTATACCAAGAACTTGCAAAAATTCATAACGTATCGTCTGTATTGCATAAAAATGTTCTTTGAGACATGGAGATATGCAAAATTTGTTCTTCAATTTCAAAAGGTGTCAGCGCTCTTGTAGAAGGTGGAATTCAGCCTGGTGTGTCAGGGAGGCTGCAAGGGGAACAGGCTTGAATATTGATTATTTGATGCTGAATTGCAACCCAGAAATGTTGAAACAGCATGTATGCAGAACAGTGTTTCCAAAGCTGAGGTTAAGGCCAAAGTGATTGCTCTTCCTGCTTAGGAATGGATTAAATCTGAAATTCCAACATTAACTTCTTCTGCCCTGCAAGACTCATCTTGGAGAGTGAATCTATTGGTTATCTTTTATGTTAGTTGAGGGGTTTAAGGGTTTTGTTTGTTTGGATTCTCTTCATTTATCTTCCTTTCCATCTGGATTTGCAGGACACACAGTATTTATCATGGTCCGGGCCGGGTCTTTATTGCAATAGAAAAAAATAGCAGAAAACAACAGGTAAAATTTTTGTTTTAATTGCATTTCTTAAAATTAGTTGTACATTGATAGCAATTGTGAAATATTATTAATTTTAACCAAAGTTAGTTGTCTGAGGACATGAGAGATGGACACATGGCACTTTGGTCTAGACTCCCTGTCTTACAGGCTCTCTTTTTGTGATCTTTGCACTAAAGAACAGTGGACAAGCTTCTTATTAATTACTACTGGGGAAGGTTGACTTAGAAATTCCTAAATTAATTAAGAAAAGCAAGTCTATTGACTGCTCCATTGTTGGAGCTGGTTGCTTGCTGGCCTTCATTTTTTTGACAGAAGATGATTAATATAGAGGATAATTCCTGCAGCCTTGTTAATAAATATTCACAGAGACATCCTACAGAGAGATCAGGTAGCTTTGAAATGTGAGCCTAAACCATGGGGAAATTCAAAAAGAGACACTAGAATGTAATCAATTTAAACTAAAAAAATGTTATGAAATTAGTCCCTTAACATCTAAATCTTTAATAGAGATAATGGGTGTTTTCCTTTGCCGCAGATTTGAGAAGCAGGTGGCAGAGGAGATTGTCTCGCAAAACGCAAAACTCTGAACATCTAAATAAAGGCAATATATAATTGTATACCATAATCAGGCATGTATTAATGAAGTGAGCTACTTCAGGTAGGTCCTCAGCCCAGAACAGATCATTCCCTTGGTTCTTTCTGTGTAGCATGGTTCTGCCAGACGAGGCAGAGCTGCAGTTCAGACAGCTCCAATCACAACTTCTAGGTAGAATTTTTCATGGTTTATAATTTTTGTTAAATTAGTGGAATGTTTTTTTGGTGCAAAATACCAGAGAAATGCACCCTCTGATTGAGGCCACACTCACAGTTGTTCTCTGCCAGCAAAACCAACTCTTGCTAGACCGTGTTAGAGTTCTCAGTCAGAAGCTGCTTCTGAGCACAGGGTGAACTCTGCCGTTGCTGTGAGTGGAAATCCAGGCTTTGTGGAATTGTGCTTTCTGCTCTTGGTCATTTGTATTGATTACATGGTTGCTACAGGGCTTGTACATTTGCTGTTTGTTAAGTTGCATTATTGCTTAACAATACATAGATGAAGTATCCGTAAATGAAACAAAATAATAATTAATTACTGAACGCAATGACACCAATTAGCCCTAAATTTTCACAACTAGAAGGTTTAACTAAGTATGTAATGCATCACTGAATGATTTAACAGAACATCATAACTCTTTTCTTTTTACCATAAATTGTAACCTGGGATTGTTTTTGTAATGGTAATTGCCTTACCTTCATAAATTCTACAGTCATATAGAATTTAACTAGTATTGTAACACGAGTTCCCAAGAGTAAAAAAAGAAAACAACAAAAAACCCCAGGTGCTGTCAATGGTAATTTAAATAAGAAAAGGCACGTTAAGTGGTTCTTCTTTCACTAGTAATAGAAATTAATTAGCTTTGAGCTGCTTTGGAGGTTTTACATTTTTTGCTGTGGTCTGTTGTGTTTTATAATTGTATGGAAAGTAGTTTTGATTCGATCACATTGTCTGGTGTGAGGGTTCTGCAGGAAGGCAGAGGTACACGAGTCAACTGTCAGCCTGCCTGGGTATGGAGACTGCAGAGGATCAAGAGTGTAAATTAAGATCCTCCAAATAAGTCTCAAGTGTTGGCAAAGGTTGTGCTGCAAGTCTGAAATGTGCTGCTAAATATGGGTCCCTTCGAGGCCAGGAGCTATTGCACGTTCTAAACTAAAGTGTGGCTGCTTTGCTGTTCCCTGGAAGCAAATTTGCCTCCAAAGGCACTGTGCAGACATGCTAGTGGAAATCAGCATATATTCCACCTAAGTTTCATTAGAAATAAAGGTCTAATGAAAATTAAGAAGAAATATCTGTAAGAAAGCATTTTCAGGGTTGCCATCTTCCTGTTCTTCAGTGTGATGAGTGGATGTTGTTTTTGGCATTTGGTCAGCTTTGTTACTAAGTGTCAGAGGTGGCTTTCCCTTTGAAGATCGGAGCCACACGTGCGGTAAGGAGCTGGTCACCTCAAGGTCATAAAGCTCCTGGGACATCTTTCTGCTCGAGATGAGCAGTACAAGGCTGAGCCAACAAAACAGATCTTCAGCAGGATTTAGGTGCTCGCTGTAGAGGCATTTTTCTGGTGTCAAGGAGAACTAATGTTCAGGTTCTTCTGAATGCACATCTGTGCCAGGTTACTGTTAGAAACATGGAAGCGTTATGGTCCCCCATCCGTGATTCAGCTAATTAATTTAGCTAGTTCAATAATTTTTAGCTCTTGAGTTGTATATTCTGAGAGATCTTCACAAGGTGTTTTCAGTCTTCTTGTATTTTCCCCCTCCCTTCACTGTAAAAGTAACTGTTCTGAATATTTTTGTCCTAATACTAGTGAGGAAAGAGCTGAGAGAAGGCAGAGAGAGGCTCTGGCTAAGGGTGCACTGCAGTAGGATGAGCAATGATGGGCACAATTTGGAACATGGACCATTCCACTTAGGTACAGTAAAGTATTATCATTAATATTTCTTTTCCTAACCCTGTTGGTAAATTTTCATCCTTGGAGATGTTCACAAATGTTGACTAGACAGCTACCTAAGCAAGCTGATCTGATTAGACCTGCTTTGAGCTGAGATGGGGTCTAGGTGACCTCCAGAGGTCCCTTCCATTCCAAGCTAACTCAGTTTATAATTCTGTGATTCACTGAAAGCACAGAGATATGGTCTGAAGTGTGACACACATGGATACAAGTGGCTCTTGAGGTGAAGTGTTAACTTGTTTACTGCATGTTGTCCAAAAGAACTATTTGAGAGAGCTGCAGGAATTTAAGGGTATAAGATGCATGTGGGATCATCAAACTGGATTGCAGAGTAAATTTTTCTTTTTTTAAAAAAGCCACAAAAGTTACATGAGTCAGAAAGATTCATAGAAGTCACCACAGTCCTGAGGAGATATCCAAGACGTATGCAACTAAATCCTGGAGCAGCAGTTTCCACACTTTCCTGCACGGGCCACGATGGAGGGTGCAGAAGGAGATTTGGGTTATGTTGTTTTATCGGACACAGTGGGAGGGAGAGATGATGCCTAAGAGGACCCATTTGAAGGGCTCTCTGTGGATCCAGTGTAGGCTATAATCACGTTCTTGCAGACCACAGCTGGATCAGCAGGAGCAGAAAACCTTGTTTTGTTTCCACTTGAAGGTGGAAGCAGCTCCTGAAAGCGAACCGCCTAATGCCAGATAAATTAAAGGAAGGAAAGCACTTAGAATACGCCAACAAAAAATGAATGGGCAGCAATCTAGAAAAAATTAATTCATTTTATGCACTCAACATATTTGCAGTGATATTTAATTACTGTTACGAGAGCTTGGAAAATCTGAAGGCAAGTACACTTAAATTCACAGTAAGTGAGCACTTTTATTTTTGTTGGAAAGGGTTGTCCTGCTTTTCTCTTGATTATGCTGGCAGAAGGGAGGTGACAGAAACAAGGGGGCTGCCTCCTTCTATCACAGCAAAGACTTTATTTTCTCAGAGCCTTGGTTGTCGGCTTCTTAATTTTTGTGTCAGAATAAATTTCATTCCACTTGATTTAGGTCATGACCACAAAAAAATTTTGGATAGAGTGATGTGAGAGAAATCCAGTACTCCAAGTCTAGGCAGCCTGTCTGAAGGTAGTGCAGTGGGTCCCACACAATTCATAAGGGGCCTTTCAGCCTGGGTGAATGAAAAAATCAAATCTGGCAGAAAATATCAAGATCCTTTGGTCTTTTCTTAGCGATTTATTAACATATAATAGAATTTACTCTTGTAACTAGAATAAATGCACTTGGGAACCAAAATGTTGTCTGGACTCCAGTTTTTCCAAGCACAGAACCTAGAATTAATCATTGGGATAGAGAGATTACTTTCTTTCTGTAGGTTAAGACTAAGAAGAGACAAAGGGACATATTTGTTGGTTGACCTCTGGACTTCACACGAAATATGGGGAGAATAGTGATGAATCTCTAAAGCCTGCTGGCATAGTAAAGTGCTTGGTATTCTATGAAAAAACCATCATGTATTCCCTAAATAGTTCATTTTGTTTTCTAAAGTTCTGAAAAACTCACTTTATTGAAATGCATGTTGTTGCATCGATTTTTCTAAAATACACCTTGTTATCTTTTCTTTGGTAATTGGTGACTGGTAATGACTTTGGCAATTTAACTTGTTCTTGCAGACACTTTTCCCATTCCCCTAGATAACTGAAGTCAAGAGAGAGGGCCTGTCTGTCAATCTCTGATGCCTGTCAGCTTGGTTGATTGACAGGTTTTTGTCCCACAGTAGACACTATTTCTGCAGCCCCCATTCTGTTATTTTCTTCTTTCTTAATACTTGTGGGGGATGGTGTTTGCCTTATAATCTGTGTTTAAAATCCAACTTGGAATGAGGCCAGCTCGTAAGAAATTATCACAAAGTCTTCTTAGCTTTGCATCAAGAAAATTCTCTGGAGAGTTTCATAAGCTGTGATTTCACCTTTCAAAATTACCTTTGCTCAAAAACTAAGCTTCGTTGTTCCTCCAGAATCCCCTTCAAAATCCAACAAAGAGACTGTGAGGTCTGCCTAATATGTTTTGATATAAGAAAAGTAATTTGTTTGTGCTTTACTTTATTTGGGAAGTTCTTCCTCGTGGAATAACTGTCATAGAAATTTTTGTGTGTAAGAAATGTAGGTAAAATATGTGAGCCTGGGAGCAGAGAAGGGGAGGGATATTTGCTTTATGAAGAATAACTGAAACAGAAAACAAAGAAAACTTCTAAAAGGAAAGTAATGTCATTGTTCATCCCCCAAATCATGCATTCTTGTGAACATTCTAGTCACCTTGGCATTAATTCACTTAATTGTGAATTAGCCTTGTGCATTAGGATTGAGTTGTGCTTAAAATTTAAGACTTTTTTTCGTGGAAGAAGAGAGTGTGAGAACTGATTTAGGTGTTAAAAAGTTATGTTAGATTTTATGGAAAAAAAAGCATTTTATTCAAAAGCTAAAATTCTTTTAATTTTAAAAACAAAAAACAATTTTATGTGAGTATAAAATCAGTGATTTGTGGAAATCAGTAAATCTTCTGTGTCAGTTCTCTGGCTGTAGAATCAACAGCACTGATGTCATTCCACTTGGTGTAATCTGAATGGGACAAAAGGAAACTAGGGCTCAAGAATTGCCATATTGAAATCTGAAGTACCTCAAAGGAAACACACTTACACAGAAATAACCCCATAATGCCGGTGTTATTCTGGTTAATCACAATATTAAATGCACCTGTTGACTCTCACAGATATTCTTCTGGTCCTGGCACTCATGCAACCAGGGTCAGAACCGTGTGCTGAGCAAATGCCAGCGTGTGTTTTGGGATTGCTCACTTGTTTCACATTCGCTGTTTAGAGGCTGAGGATTCTGTTACAGACATAAAAGACTTGAATGCTTTTTGTGGGGACAGGGCTGTTTGGTTTGTTGATGGTTCTTTTTTTCCACTCAAAAGGATATGTTCAATAAAACTGAGATACTTCTCCTCTGGTAACACTGCGTTCATAACAATTGAATTCATAACAATTGAATTTGGACATAAAGAATAAACAATAGCTAAATTGGGGGTTATTGTTTCCTCTAATAGCAAGTTGAACAAACTAATCAGTTTCCAGATACAGTCCAATAAGCTGGCTGGGAAATTGAAATGGGTTGAAATGATCGAGCATGCGGATGTCTGCATGAATATCCAGTTCTGTTACGCGATCCGGACCTTGCGATCTCGAATCCCATTCTTGCTGCATAAACAGCTGGACACCCTCAATCTTTTAAAAGTGTAGAGCACTCAGTATTTCAAGAGAAACAGTCCTGTGTACTCTCAGCTAAATTTCTCAGATGATGCCTCTGCTGCAGCATGTACTAAGCTGTTACTTTTTGGCCATGTGAACTGATGATGACAAGGGGCCCAGAGTGATGGAGAAAAAAGAAATGACAGATGCGGCTGACGTGCCAGGAGGTATTTACCTGGGAAGGACAGGGAAGAGGGAAGCAAATATGGGAAAATGTATAAGTCTTGAACTTTTTCTGAGGTCTTTAGTGCATGAATGACTATATAATATATTCTCCATGCATTAAGAAGAGAAAAATACCCCAGTATGATAGAAAGTGTTTGAGTGATATTCTCTGCGCACCTTGGGTCTATCCAGTTGGTTGTGTTTGGATGTTGCTAACCCTTTTTTCCAAAGATTTACAAAGACTAGTTCAGGATAAAAATGAACTCATTCCCCAGAGTACTTTCTGCATGAAGCGGCCACATCCTCTACATCAGGGAACACAGATAGCATGTAGGAATGACAGCTTTTAAGGAACTGAGGTAAACCACATCTTCACTGCCATTTCCTTTCCAGGGGAATTCTTTCCTGTCCCTGCTGAACCATTCATTCAATCTGCCAAATGTATGGTTAAGGGAATGTTGTAATTTTCTAAGCTTCAGAATAGGGGGCAGTAAGGTCACAGTATTGCTTGAACAATTTTTTTCTACTAATGCTGGAGTACATAGTGTTAAAGTGATTCAGAGTGACTGCATGTTTGCTTTTGATTCAGGGCTTACCTTTCATCCTGTGATAAGCTGGTGTTGCTAGAACCCCTGCTGTTGCAAGAGACTTGGTGGTGGACAAGGTATAGAAATTGTGATCATCCAGTTAAAGAAGACCATTCTGAAATATGGGTGGTATTTTTAAATTGTCTTCTAAACCACAGTATGCATTTAAAATAGATCCCACTGTACAAAGAATGGCAAAAATCCAATTTATGCTTTCCTGTTTGAACACAGAGGAGAAGCTTATGGGCATACACAGAAACGCCCATCATGTGGATTTCTTGCAGTCATGGGAACCAGGAGGCAAAGTCTCATTCGTGCTCAGTGGTACCAGCCTGATGCTCCAGGTCTGTGAAGATCTCTGTCTTGATCCTTACAGAGAGGGCTACACAATGTGCTTTCTACACCAATGGAATTGCCAAACCCTTTCCTAAACTGGTACGGTAGAACAGTTTTAGAGGCCACATTCATACCTGTTTCAAATCTCTAGAAGAGTCATTTAGCCTGGCATGGCTAGGGTCTCTAAATTATTTTTGAGTCATCACATCAAGGGTGCTACTAGCCCTTCATCTGCAGATGTTTACTTTATCTAGAGCAATACCCCTTGTGTTACGCCCTGCTGGATTTTATGTGCAATTCCATTCATTCCCCAACCTCCAGTTTTTCTTAATGATTGCAATAAAGGTACTACTTGCTTTTCAGATTTATTTATCATGTGCCTGTCTTCCCAGATGTAGCAAGTGGGAACTCTTGTTTTAATCCCTATGCAGTTTGGATATTTTGTATGACTGCATGAGATCTTTTTTCTCCTGAACTAAGCAGACCCATATTCTAATTATGCATTGCAGTTAATTCCCGCTGGCCTGGCACCATTTTTGTGACCTATCTTTGAATTCTTTCTCTTCCTGTTCTATCTCTGGGATAAAGCAAACAAAAATGAAACCAGTTCTCTGGGCAAGGCCATATTATTGATTTAAACAGTGGCATTATTATTAACATTGTTGGTTTCTGTCTAATTCAGTAGTTTTGCTTTTTTGGCTGAGCTGCTCTTCAGGAAAAGACTGGAGAGTTTTCCTCTCAACTGAGAACTCTGAAAGGTAGCTGTGAAAAGGTGAATGTGTAATGTTAAAAAGATAACATTGGTGGGAAGTACCAAATGTACAACAAAATGATCTAAGTACAGGCTTTTGTCAAAAGAGTTCATGAAGCAAAGGTGGAGAGAAGATGGGTGAAAGAAGAATGAAAACTAGCTGCTAAGTAGAGATATCCATGTGAGAAACTATGTGTCTGTACTCAGAACGTGGTTGGTAGTGGTTGGAGCTTCAGCATCTCATGCTGGAAAGTGTTCCTTGGTCTGACAGCGGCACCTTCAGCAGTGTGCGCTGCTCTGAGCCTTAAGTGATCTGCTGAGGTTTTCTTCACATAACCTCCTTCAAATTCCACAAACTGACAGCGCTCGGTTCTGAAATAACTATAAGTTGCAGCAGTTTGGGTTAAATCAATACGCTGGATAAAATCTAGCACCGGCTAAACCACCGTGACAGTTCATACCAACCCGAGCTGCCCGTGAACCCACCGTGAGGCAGAGCTGAAACCTCTGATGGCTGGGTTGTTTCACCGTGCATCATTCTACACTCTAGCCAGATGCTCTCACATTTATTTCTTGCAGAAGGAGCATCTAACTGATTGGCACTGTGTGAATACGATGATGGAAGCCCTGATTTTGCACACAATGAATATATTGATAGATTTATCTCATTTGCTGTACTTGTCTGTCATGTCTAAGGACACTAATGAGTTGGTTTTGGGGATTAATGAGAACTGTAATGGCTAATGGATATTTACAGCATTGCTGCATTTTACCACCTAATAATGTGAACACCAACTTCAGTTCTTTCAAGTCTTTAATTGTCACTATGGGAATCTTTAATTACATTTCATCAGACAATAAAAATCTCAGAAAAATCAACTACAAGACATTGGTGATTCTGCTGGAGCTGCTCTGATAGACAATTTCTTTGAATGTTACACTCTTAAGTAATAAATTCCTGCAAAAGTCTTTGAGAACCAACTTTAAAACAGATCCAGCTCAAACTCAGATTTATCCTATTTGCTTCTCCATTCGCATTAATTCAACTGCGAAGAGAAAAAGATACACTGACAAGATTTTAATTTTTTTAGATATTTTCAAACTGTGTTTCAAATAGGAAATATTAACTGGGGAAAAAAGTGTTTCCCTTTGTCATAATAGTCCAGATTTGTAGATAACGGGAATGGCATTTCTTTATTCTGATTTGGGCATCTAAAACTAGGCATGTGCTCTCAGGCAGAGTTCTGGGATGTTTGTGGTTTGGAAAGAGGATACCTCCTGAAGGTAAGACATTCTGTCTTAAAGGTTCCAGAAGGAAGGGAGCAATTTACCCAGTCCACCTTGGTTGCCTGTTGTCTGATCATTATTTCTTGTGGAGAGCCATACTTTCCCTGATTGTTCCACATTTGAAGATGTCTCAAAATATTGTCTGACTTGCCTGACCCGTTAAGCATTTTCAGATGTGCCTGTGTTTCACTTAATAATCACTACTCTCAGAAATTAAGAGGTTAAACCAGCAAAGCCCGAGGTATTTTGCTAGAGAGTCTTCCCTTTTTGATTACTTTCTCAACAGTCACAGCAACAGCTCACCATTTTGGGGGCTGCATATTCCTTTACACGTGCGTTTGAAAGACACTTGCAAACACAGTTTCTTGGCTCAGATTCGTTCACTGCAGAATTTGAGTGCGCTTCTTACTCTAGGTTGGGATGTTCAAGGCAAAAGGTTAAACTAAGGACTGCTTTCTGTTGTTTTCCCACTGTTGGAGTCATCTTTCCTTTGAATAGCAGTGTTGGACTATTCAGTCTTTCAGTCTTCTCTCATTCTGTGCTGTCTCTTAAGTTCTTCCTACTCTTTTTCTTGCACAACACAAAGCTGTTCGTCTGGGCAGTTACACACCTGTCTTCTCTCCCACAATGAACAAAATGACATAAAAACTTTTTGTACTTTTTCTCTCAAGGATTCACTTGTGCTTTGTGAATCCTTACTGTATTCTGGGAGACGCTCCAGCTGCACTGGCCTAGTGCTGGTGCTGCACAGATTTTTACATTTTTTTATGACTTGATGTGCATGCCAGGATCTTCAACACTGATCTGGAGCCAGAGTTCTGCCTTCTCATTTGTGTGGGATAATGAATGCAGTTGGTGAACAGCAACAGCTTTTTGCTGTGGATAGAAAAAAACCTACAATTTCCATACTTCACATCATGCTCCTTTCATTACTCTCTCCTTCCTCCAGTGTTTTTGAGTGTGCAGATGTTTCCTAGTTAGTTATTATTTAAGTGGGTAGCTTCTTGCTAAGGTGTTAATTAAAACTTGCTGTCCAGAATCTCTGGGTACAATTTGCAGTGTAATCTGTAGCCTCTAGTGCATCATTGTATCTCTATTAAAAGGAATTCTGTGTAATGATGCTGGGATTTAATTAGTTTCTTTGCCGGTGTTGTAAAATATAGTGATAAATGAGCTAACAGGTCCATGGATCATTATTCTACTGGAGATGAGCTTATTAGCTGATTATGAATCATTAACAAAGTCTACATGGGATTTGCTTATCTAATTCAACACAATTTTGAACATTCAATACTCTACATTCATTTCTTTCAACTAACAATATTGTGTTTAGATTGTAATCTTTGCATGTTTTATTCTGGGAATTTTTTTCTGTAGTGTTGAATTCTAATTATATTCTAAGTGCTGTGAGAAGACCTGGTGTCCATCTAGGATGAATACAAAACTGCATTGTAAGGTTTTACACAACTGCATATTTTTTAGTTTCGGTTCTGAGTATGTGTTTATTAATCATCTAGCACTGCAGGAAAGACAGAAACTCAGACTCTAATCAACTTGCATTTCTTAAATAATACACTAACTAGAGCAAAATTAAATACTCTGCCAGCAAGAGCTGACCACATAGAAGGGGGCACATTCACACCACTGTGAGTTTTCAGTTTGGAGGCAGGGGTAAGGCATGTGTAGCATCAGTGCAGTTGTCAGAAATAATGGGAGTTAATAACACAAAAGAATACTTCATGGATAATAATCACCTGAGAGATGCTTTTAGAAGTAAAGATTCTGAAATTTGGTGCTGTGAGTTTATCTTCAAATAAATTAGACAGAATTTCAGAAGAATTTTCCGCTTCTCATTGAGTATCTGCAGTTGTTTAAAGTGCATTCTTCCCTTGACCTTCCTGATGCCCACGTATTTAACCCATCTCAGGTGGGCTTTAGGCCGTTCTGCTGTGCCACAGTGTTAAGTTGTAAACAGAAAGTACTTTGGTGTAACCCCTTTTCTTCTCCTCACTAGAATATAGCTTGCTTAGGTGTGTAGAGGGTAAATCCAGCAGGCACGTGTCTGGTTCTCACACGTTCTGATACGTCTGTAGAGTCTCGCCTGCGCTGTACCTTTATCCTGCCTTCGATCCACGGCTGGGGAGGAAGGAATTCTGTGAAACGGGCATTTAGTCTTCTCTGCCCAGGTCCCCTTGTCCTGAGTGCTTCAGAAGGGTTCTTGTGTGTTCTCTTTGGAGGGAGGCTCCTTCCAATGCTGGATTTGCTTTTACTCTACTCTCCAAAATGCAGCTGTCATTGCAAATGACCTCTGCATAATCTGCTTTATTTGTTTCAGTGCAGGAAACTGTTGATAATCCTTCAGGAGAAATCCTGGCAATAATGTAAAAAAGATGATGGTACTGATGGCAGAGGTGCTGCTATCATACACAGTTCTATAAATACAGAGTTTAAAAATCAGGATGTTTCATGAAAATTGGCAGCTGAAAATGGATACAATTTTCTTGTGATTCTACCAGGATCTCTCTCTTCTGAATTTCCTATTTACAGAGCCATTAGTTCTAACACTTCCTGATCTTTTATCATGTCAGAGTAAATATTACTTGGTTTGTCCCAGTGGGAGAAAAATGCATACTATTTTTGTTTCTAAGTTATTTTCTTTCTCTGAGACAATCTTTTATTTCTTCCTTTGAAAAAGATTTGTAAAATGACAGATGAATTTCCAGCAGTAGTAATATTTCTTAATGGTTAGGGAAACAAGTTTGCATTGCAGAGATGCAGCCATGAAGAAAAACAGGAGAATTAAAAAGGCATCGTTTAAAATATAAGGGGATAATGACACAAAGTGAAATGCTAGAAATGCTCAATATCCTTCATGGTACAACTGGAAAATTTGAATTTGTAAATATATATACTCTTTACCTTAGTTTCTGTTTACATATGCATAGTACCTTTTCAGTTGCAGAGTACCAGTGACCATGACTTACAGTATTATTAGCTGCACTCAAATCTTTACATAATAGCCATTTGATATTGTGCAATAATTTACTAATTTTAAACTACTTATTCAATTTATATATATATATAATATATATATAAAAAATCTAACCTGGTTTATATGAGACTTTTATAGAAAATAAAGTGGATATAATGTCAATATAAAAATACCAAATTCTATTCTTTTCTAATTAGGATAAAATACTTGCCCTCAACATTTGTTTTAAATGGCAATGTTAATTTCTGTTTGAAGGAAAATACTTGAATCATAAGATTCATAATGAGTAACATTTTTCATACTGGTCTCTGTACAACTCTGGAAGCAGTGTGACTTTACTTTGTAGGACACATTCCAATTTCATAAACAGTAGAATGTGGACATTTAAATGAATTGAAACAAAGCAGGTTAATTATTCAGGGACCTCAGACTAAAGTTAACTCACGACTAATGCATTGTGTGCTCTCATTATAAACTGAATCTGTCCCTAGATCACTGTGAGTGTAGCACTCTCACTTACCCAGAATTATCTGCCTGACTATGGGTTTGTTTTCCTTTTCAGTACCTGCTTTGTTATTTTCAAAAACAGGATCCCTCTTTTTGGTACATTAGTACCTTGGCAGGGATAAATCTATGTTTCTGCTCTGATAAATCAGAGTACTGATTTCTGGGTTTTGTAAAGGTCGCATAAAAGGTGATTAGGCAACATCTCTGAAGATCATTATTTCTACCTCTGTACATATAAATAATAGAAAATAGCAGGGAATACTAACTTCTAGAGCAACATTTACAAACCCTTATCTTCTCAAGGTGATGCCCTTTAATAGAGGACAGTGCATGGTTCTTAGTTCAGCACTTCTGTCAAGTCTGAGGCAATCATTTGATTTCACTTTTATACATATGCTTAGGTGTTCAGAAAATTCCTGTATGTAAAAGAGAAGTTCTGAATACTATAAGCCTAGGTCAGCCACAAGGAGGTAGATTCCCAAAGTCTTATTAGTGATATTTTCTGTGAACTGACTTTATTCTGACTTTGACTTACTTCAGGCAGCAACGTGCACAAATGTGAGTGCTATTATACTTGTTACTAGTTTTGATTTCCATTTTAAAGGATCTTGTACTTGCTTGAAGTCATTCATGTGCTGCAGATCAAACAGCAGTGCTAAACGTTGCATTTTTGTCTCTTGCAAGAAGAAAAGCCTAGGATCTTCTTTGGCTGGTTGGGGTTTTTTATTTCATTAACATCTCTGAGTGGGCTGAGTAGAAGAAAAACCCAAGGATAATTTATTTTGCCTAATTTTTGGAATTTTTCTGTATAATCCAATTTTTGTCTATCTGATGATATAGAAGAAGATGCTTCTACCTTAGAAGCCAGCAAAATAGATCTGAGAGGTTAAGGGAACAAATTTAAACCAAAATTCCAAATAATCCTATTAGAATATCATACAAAAGAACATGGTGGACTATTCATTTGTCCCTCTACACAAAAGTTCATCATGGTTTTTAAAGATCTGTTGCAACACAAGAGCCATTATTGACTTGGGACAAGCTTGGGGAGTGAATTTTACACACATGTCTAAGAAAAGAAAGGTTTGCCACTGAGTCCAGCTGAAAATCTTGGAGCATTTCATGTTTTTTCATTCATGTTTTTCATATCAAGTCTTTACATAACCACAAAGCGTTAGAATCTGAAACATGGTGCTGTCCTTACCTTAAACTAGAGCAACTCATTGCAACAGAAATGAGCAAGCAACTCCATTCCAGGCAGCTCATTGTTTAACTGGAATGTGGTTTCCCCAGGAATCATGGATTCATGGGTTTTAATTAACTCTAACAGGTATTTAATGGAGATTTAATAAGACAGTTATTGTATGTTAATTAAATGTCAACTGATTGCTAAGAGGTTTTTGCAATTATTGAAGTTTACTAATTATCCAATAGATAAATCAATTTTTCATGTAAAAAACCTCACATCTCTATAAGCAATAAATATGCTGGTAGATGACGTATGTTGTCATAATGAAATGAGAGATGTTCTGTGTTGAATGTGCTTCTTGCATCTTCCCTGTACAGGCAAGAAGAAAACAGTTTACTCCTCTTGACAGCGTTTTTCTTGTTGAATGCAACCCAGCTGCTGGTGCAGAATATGTGGGTGACAGTGATGCCTTTTTGGGACTACTAAAAGCAGAGGCCAGAAAAAATTCAGGGAATAAAAAGCAGTTTTACTTATTGAAAGGCCTTTAGGTACATTTCGGACAGAAAACCCCACCCAGGAGCTACACCCAAAAATGGACAGCAGGTCACGGGTTTCCACACTTTTATAAGTTTGGTTCATTTGCATATTGGGGGTTGATGTTCCAATTACAGCTTCAGGTAATGAAGTCATTTACCCCAAGTTTGCTCCCCCTCAAGTCACTTTTGTTGACATTTCTCGGGCCTGAGGCAGTGAGGTGTCCTTGATCGCCAGGCCTGGAGAGGAATTGTTGTGTCTGACCGAAATGGGAGAGCAGTGGCTGACACTCTGTGTGGAGTTTAGAGATACGCACTAAAGAATGGCAGGATTACAAATCTATGAAAAATAGAAAAGCTGAAATCCTAAGGCGTCAACAGGACCCACAATTGTAGCAGTAAGGGGCGTGGAGTTTTGCTTGAAGGGTCTGTACAGAATGAGACAGTGGCCACGAAAGCAGCTCACATCCCTGCACCCTCCCAGCAGGGTTGAAAATGAAGATATGACCGGGAAGAACCAAAGAAACTCTCCGGACTTTCTCTTCCTTTCAGAACAAAGACTGCATTGTGATGTAGATTGGTTGTCCTTTGTGTGCCGAGCGGGAGCATTGTGGAACAGGAGTTTTGTTTTTAGAAACATGTCTGGCATCGAGCTGCATTCAGTCCCTGGCAAATGCATCGGTACATTCCGTGTATTGCCGATTATTAATCAGTACTCAGTGTATTAATGAGGAAAGTAACTGTAATCAGCTCTGATTTATGCAAATTAAATGCAACCCTCAGACTCTTGGTCAGTTGCCAGGACCGTCTGCAGGTGGTGAAAGCAAGGATAACCTTTTTTTTTTTTTTTAAGAAAAGGAAAAAAAGCCGAGCTGTTTTCCTAGGAAAAAGGTTCTTACTGCTAATAAAAATATTTCTAGATCTTTGATGAGGGCCTCAAAGATGATCAGAGGGCTGGAGCATCTCTGCTCTGAAGACAGGCTGAGAGAGCTAGGGATGTTCAGCCTGGAGAAGAGAAGGCTCTGGGAAGACCTCGCCACAGCCTGGCAGCACTTAAACGGGGCTTGGGAAAAGGAGGGAGAGCAACTTTTTACATGAGCAGATAGTGACAGAACAATGGAGAATGGCCTTAAAACAAAAGAAGGAGAGATTTAAATTAGATCTTACGAAGAAATTCTTTGGTCAGAGGGAAGCTGTTGCTGCCCCATCCCTGGAAGTCTCCAAGGCCAGGCTGGACGGGGCTTGGGGCGGCCTGGGACAGTGGAAGGTGTCCCTGCCATGGCAGGGGGGGTTGAACTCAGATGATCTTTGGGGGTCCCTTCCAACCCAAGTCATTCCATGTTTGTATGATTCTGTGAATCTGCCTCATCCTACAGTCTTGCTGAAGTCCTAATTAATTAAAAGAACATACCTTCTGTAAGCTTTTACAGGTGGGTAAGGACTCGGGCCACCTGAGAGATGCAGACAATAGCCTTAGAATATAAAGTTTCCATTTCCAAGTGGAACACTTAATATTACTGTCTAACTAAGCCTGTGTGGGACTATAGCACAGAAATGAGACTGAGAAGTGTCCACCAGAAAAGGGGATTTCTGCATTAATTATATCAAACCTAGCAGAGTATTTGAAGATTTTGTTGGACTTAGACCAACAGTTAAAGCAGGTTCTTCTCTCAGTTGCTTAACACACCTTTAGGTAAGGGGTGTGCTTTGCCCACCCTTAAGAATGGATCAGTTTGACGTAATTTACTTATTAAAATGCAAAGTAGCAAAATTACTTCAGAATGCAACAAAAAGATGAAAGCAGGCTCTTAGAGTAACAAACTGCTTCATTTCCTCTAAATCCTGTATTCCTCAAAATTAGAGAGAAATTGAAAGTAAATCCTTCTCAGAAAACAGCAGACTCATCCTGCAACGGAAAAGAATGATCACGATGAAAAGAAGTACTACTCCTAGACAATGCCAGATGAAATAACACCCATGACCTCTGATGTCAAAGGGAAAGGTGCTTCTTTTCTTGTACAGAAATCTTTCCCGGTGCTTGGGTGGCAGGCATGATCTGTGCTACTCTGTTCAGGATTAGTGGATTATCTCCGCTTCTCTCAATTTAGGAACTGAACACGGCTGCCCTGGGCCCTTTGTCAGGGAGACTTTTTATGTCTTTATGTTCTCCAGTCCTGCTTCTCTCCAAAAGCCATTATGCTGTTCACTCGTAGGAGGCAGTAGCTTAGAGACGCACACTGGCCAAGTAAACATATTCGATAATATGGTGCACTTGGGTGACACGGCGCTGTCGATGGCTAATCAATAAATGCTTCCTGCTGACTTCTATGCATCCTGCGTGTTCAGTGAATAAATCTGATCCTTCTGAAGATAATTTGGCCCCAGACTTACAGCATTTATCTTTAGTTTATGTCTTGACCAGAGAGAGATTTTTAAACTTAGTCAGACAGCGTTTTGGCCAATTTAATCCTTCTGTTATGCATTTAGCAACTACAGAAAATTATAAAACTTCCTTATGAAGTTTCAATAGCTTACTACCTGAAAAATGGAAATTATTCAGCAGCTTCCAATAGAGAATTAAGAAAAATAATTTCTTTATTTTGCAGATGCATATGTATGAGTCTTTGCAGTCTTCCTTGAGGAAAATGCTGTCTGTCCTAAAACCTGAGAGAAAAAGGAGCATTTTGTGGAACACCTCCATATGGCAGTGAGCACTGCCATGCTTTTTTCTCTCTTGTGTGCTATGATTTCCAGTGTTTACAATTTGTACATTTGAATTAAAGGCTATAGCTGAGCATGTAAATAACTACTGAAGTACCCAAGTCTAACCTAGAAACTCTCAGCAACTGACTCCTTAAGATGTGTTTTAGTCTTGCAAATATGCCTGGCCTAAAGAACTTACACTACTGTGCTAGCCTACTGTCACTGTGGTTAGTGTTTGAATGGTAGTGGTTCTTGCAAGTTTGAATTTCCTTCATTCTAAGTAAACTCCTCCAGTTAGTGACCCAGTTAGTTCCATTATGCACTTTAGAGTGTGAAATTCCTTGGAGGCCTGCACCCCGTATTTCCATTTCCCTTTGTAACTGTGGTGCTTCCTGTGGAATAGGCTGCAAGATCCTTCAATCCTGTGTCATCCAACCTCGTGCGTGGCAAGAGGAATTAAGTCTGTAAATCTCCCTAGCTGCCAGCTCTCTTTCTAATAGGACAGGACTAGTCAGCCTTCACTTTACAGCTAGGGAAATAAAGTGTGCAAGTTAGGTTTATCCAGGAACTATGTCAGTTTACACACCTGCAGCTTTCTCTCTGGGAAAATCCCTCATTGCATTAATCTGCCACAGAAAAGCATTGGACAGGTTTTTCTTGAGGCCTTGACAGTAATTCTCCAGAGGCTACGGATGTCTCCCCTGCAGTCTCAGAAATGATTACAGTACAATGTAGATGTACCTGATATAATTTAAGGCTGTCTAGCTCAGGTACCAATCATGGTTTAGTTTCTGTAGTATAAAGCTGAGTATGGATTGATTTTTCTTGATGGGATTTCAGTGGAGGTTAAATGGCTTAATTCAAGCTATGGATACCTTCATGTACATGAGCCTTATTGTCACACATTAAAGGAATAATATTGGGGGAGGGGTAGAAGAAGTCCTTGTAATGCTGCTGAAAGGCCTAAATTAAGTATCTGAGCTTCAGTGAGACCAGAGTGGTCTTTTAAATCACTGTTGCACCATAAGTGGACAGTTCTACAGTGTCTTATCTTAATAAATGTAGTGCTTTTCAACAGCAGCTCTTTACTGTATTTAATTTGTCTTACATTACTTTCCTCCTTAATTGGAAATGTGTTTTAGTGTAATGTAGTAGCAATTCCCCCTCATCCAGAAACAGAGCACTGCCCATGGGCTGCTAGTTAAGGATATGCTGTTATGGTGCTCTCACATTTTTGGGGTATTAGTAGAATTCTTTTCATCATTTCAAGTGTTCAGTGACACGCTGCTGGATTTAAAAGTTATTTCAGACCTTGGATGATGAAAATATTTGTAGCCCTGATTAAGAGAAAAGTAAATCTTTTGACTTGGACTAATAATCACAGAAGTTCTGTAAAATAATCACAGAATATTCTGAGTTAAAAGGGACACACAAGTATCATTGAGTGCAGCTCTTAAGTGAATGGCCCATATGGAGATCAAACCCACGACCTTGGCACTGTTAGCACCATGCCCTGATCAACTGAGCTAAGAATGCCTGTGAATATTCAGAAAAGAGTTGTTCACTTTGGTGTCTTGCATGTTGTTTTCCCTGAGTCATTTGCAACTTCTGTGCTGCTGTTGGAATTCCAGATTTCCTTACAAATATTTCTCAGGATTGTAATGCAGAGACCAGGGAAACTGGAGAACCTTGATCTCACAGATTTTTGTTCTTGCCAGTTTTAATAGTGAATTTTTTTACTTTCTTGTCTGTTTTTTCTTTTTCTCAGGACTGGCAAGTGGAAGAAAACCAATCACAATCCTTTCTTTTTTTCAAGGATTATGAAGTTAGTGCTTTAACTCACATGTCATTCTTACCTGTTGCTCTTTTCCAACATTTTAGAGTCTATGCTTGTCCCTTTCTGTGGGAGCATTTACACACACACGGGTGCATGCATACATACACATGTTTATTCAGAAACTTCCACTTCTCTCCTTGCAGCCTCTGTGTGGAAAATTTCTATCCTGTTAAGATGTTATTCACAGCTGTAAGGAGTGAAGCAGGAAGAACAGAGGCATTGCTCTAAGATGCCTGTAAATATCACAGTAATTTTGCTAGGAAATACAATATGGCACTGGGCACACGATCCACCGTTCTCCTGTCAGCACTGTCTTCTCATCTGTTACTGTTTGCTCTACTGCCATCTCTATTGTTCATCATTCAGGCTTTCTGTATGCTGAGCACAGAACAGCTAAATCAGGAACTTTGGGCTAAAGTGAGGGGATGAATTCTAACCTCTCTGTACGAGCCAGCCCCTAGCGACTGGTGAACCGACTCTTTGATTCCTCTATATCACAGCTCTCTTTTCTCCTGACTAGGCTATTGTCACATTGCTGTTGACCTCTAAACCCGCTCTCCCCACCCCCAGCCTGAACTCTGGATTAGGCTTCCCAGGGAATAAACCATGGGCAAAGTTCTACTAGCTAGAAAGAGGGGAAATGGTTCATGCTGCCATAGTAACGTGACCTCATACCGTATTCCTGGAACAAAGATGGTTTTCTTGTCATTTTTTCTGCCCCCATGAGTGTTTAAGCCCCCCTGCTGTTTCTCCACTTGGGAGGGGAGTGAAGGCTGTACAGCACTGTGAAAAGAAGAGGTTCCTCTTCCTTGCTTAAAGTAGGGCAGTCATCTAGGAAACTGGGGAATCAGGTGACCAAGGGAAAAAAAAACAAAAACCAAACCAAAATAAAAACAGACAAAAAGAGAAGTGAAGACCTTTTGGTGAATAATATGAGTTTGGAGTCTGAATTTCAAGTAATCACCTCAAATCCTAGACACTGAAATTTTTAACTCAATTAAGTTTAATTTTTGAAGTGATGCATATAAAAAAGAAAATCCTAACTCCTCATTAAAGGTGTTGTGCTCTGAGCTGTTTGCTATTGCCAAGGACTGAGATGTCGAAGCTATCTTAGCTATCTCAGCATCTGTGAAATGTCAAATCAGTAATTGACAGTTGCCCAAAAAAAAGGAATATGAATGCTTGAAACGGTTGGGAAAGAAACAGCAAAGTGGAAGAGGGCTGCTATAACAGAGTGTAAGTCTATGCTGTACTACTGAACTGTGTAAATATTACACAGTTTTAAAGACCCTGCCTAAAAAGCACATGGTAGAACTGGGAACGAAGCAGGGTAGGACACCAGTGCTAGAGAGGGGCCTTACACTGCTCTTGTGTGAGAAATGCCAGAGTGAGCCCACGAGAGGCACCAGCAGAAACAGAGGCCTCGGCAGAGACAGCAGCTGAAAGAGGCTGGCTGTGCGCTGTTCCCGTCCGTGAGCAACCTGCAGGGCATTGCACGAAGGGTCATTCACCATGTACAAAATCAAGAGAGCTGTAGAACTTCTTCACACATGACCTTGGGCTCAAGAAGCGCCCTGGCTACTAAATATTAGAAGGTGGGGACAAATCTGGGCAAAGAATCACCAGACAGTAAGCCTGTTCTGACATTCCTCCTTAGGAATCAGCCATTGCCCACTGCCAGGGACAGGCTACTGGGCTAGCTGGGCTTCATCTAAAAAACCTTCTCTACAGAGCTCCAGGTGCTGCAGATTTATGGCTTTAACAACTGCAGTTTAGTAAGCACGATACAGGTTCACCAAAGCTCTGATGCTTTTCATAATTTTTGCAATGTAATGTCAAGTCATCACTGTCTCTGGAAGCAGTTCCCTTGATTTAGATGCAGGTAGAAACCAGTAATGCCTGCTTCAGCAAATGGCAACATCTCAAATTGATTGTTATTCACTTAATTTGCAGATGTCTTTACATGAGGGGAAGGGTCAAGGGAGGAGGGCTGAGCTACGCATTTCATATCGATGATTATTAAATACTACTCTGTCACCAAATCGAGGCTTTTTCAGTAATGCAAGAAGCATTTACAAGTGGTCTTCAGTAGCTTTCCTTTTAAATCACTGAAGATAGGTCTTAAAAAAAAGGGAACAATCAATCAAAAAAACCACCAAAGTAAAAAAGATGCTGGGCAGGGAATGAAAATTTTGCATGGGTACATAAAATCACAGGCAGGTTTTGGTTTGAATATCTGTTAGCTTTGGTTGAACCTCCTATCCCTTCTCAGCCATGTATTCCTTCCCTGCTGGAGGGGCAGAGCTGGCTCCTCTGCCTTCAGTCAGACAGAGCGGGCATAGATTTAGACATGTCTCTTCTCTGTATGTACAGCTGTCTTGCAGAGCGAGGAATCAGTGACTAAAGAGATGTTTAGTGCATGCTAGTCCCTTTAGTCAGGAGATAAATTCATCAGGATTCCATAGAAACACCAGTAATAGAATGTGTGGGGGTTATGTGGACTTCAACAGCTTTCCACATAAAGAAATGGTGTGCAAAATTATCGGGCACATTGTCTTTTTCCCTGTTAATTCTGCTCATAGTGAGTGACTTTTATTATTAAATTCAGAGGTTTTTAAATTTTATTATTATTTCTTAGAATCAACACAGAATCAGAAAATAATTAAGGCTGGAAAAGCCCTCTAAGAGCATGGGGTCCAGCCATTAATCCAGCACCACTGCCTCCACCACTGCCCCATGTCCCCAGGTGACACAGCCACACACCTCACAAACGCTTCCAGGGATGGCGACTCCACCATTTCTCTGGGCAGCCTGTTCCAGTGCCACCCTTTCAATTGGGAGATTTGTCATCATATCCAATCTAAACCTCCCCTGGCACACATAGTCAAGAATAAATAGTCCCTTTCATCTATTAAGTGGGGGGAGAAAGATGTGGGTGGCAAGGATAAATAAAAACATTATCTACAGGGTACTGTACTGTTATTGGCCTTGAATATTTGTATTACCTGAAAAAGTCATTGCTACTGTTAAGTCACAGTTTGCAGAAGGAAAAAGAAGTATGGAATGAATAACCTCCCTGAATTTGCAGCAGTTTATCTTGGAGCCAGGTGAGGCTGTCCTGTGAACACATCACAGCTCCCAGCGTTTCTCTCCGGCCAGGCACATACCTCAGCTAGAATGACAAGGCAAATGGAACAGCTGAAATGTCACAAACTCCCTCCTCTTCCCAGCCCCACAAAAGCCCTTGCCAACAACCCCAGGGCTATCTGTAACTGGAAGCTCTTTTTTCTCGTCCCCTCCCCAATTCTGCTTTTTTGTTCCTGTGTGTAGCCCCTGACTTCCTGTCTCTGCCATCGAGGTCTGCTCGTTACCCGCAGGACCCCTCTCTTTCACCCTGTGTTTCCCTGCAGAGTTCACAGTCCTCCCAACACAATGACTAACTAGAACATGCTGGAAGAAGATACTGTTAAGAAATGAGGGTAAAAACTTCAAAATGTAATTTTGAAGAGTTTTC
Source organism: Cnemophilus loriae (assembly GCA_013397755.1). Lineage (NCBI taxonomy): Eukaryota > Metazoa > Chordata > Aves > Passeriformes > Corvidae > Cnemophilus > Cnemophilus loriae. The sequence goes on from VZTF01007421.1 coordinate 1,463,749, forward strand.
TATTTTTATTTTTTTTTATAAAAGAGGAGTTGGATTCTTCTTCTGCCTTTGAGCATGGCTCTCGTCCATCACTTCCTGGGCTGCTCCCCGACCTCAACTCCTTTTGCAGGATGTTGTGTGTTCCCAGCATCCCTACACCCATGCCACGCTCCCCTTTAGGACAGCAGTGTCTGGTATGCCCTTAGTGGCCAGCTGGGTGGAAAATGTAAGGAGATACGAGTACTTTGCACTTTTTTGGGGGAGCAAAGGAAGGTAACCCTTTCAGGGGCTCTCCCAGAGTCCAAGCCCATTTTCTGTTCCTGTCTCAGCTTTTGCTCTATGACATTGTCACTTCCCATTCTTCTCTGAAGTGTGTGATAAGAAGGAGTGTTGCATCCTTCTCCATCCTGCAGCAATGGAAAGTCTCCTCTGGGGTTCTCAGAAGAGGAGCTTCAAATTATCCTCTCATTAGTGATGATACATCCCTTCTGCACACTGTGCCATTCCATTGTACTGCTTGAGCGCTGAACATTAGGAGATAACTGCCTTCACAACATATGTCATTACTCATTAAGGGACCCCTCTTAGATTATGGCTGAGGTTTAATGCCTTGTTAAAGATGTTTAACACTTACAGTTTTGTTTTTAATTTAGGAAGCAGCATGATCAAAGTGTGCCCTGAGAATTTCTCTCAGATTTTGTGAAATTTGCAGGTTAGCCTGCTCAGAGGAGGTGATCCTTAAATTGAATTGCAGCCCTCCAAGGCGTGTTTGAATGTCAAGCACTGCCATGATCTGACATGTTAATGGCTTTGAGAAAACAATGTGTTTCAGAGGTAATTGCTGAAGCAGTGAGTTCCCAGCAATATTTTACTTAAAAGAAATGTGCTGTTTCTCCACTGTGGAGACCGGAACAATGACACTGAACAACTGAGTGATACAAATCTCTGCTTGCCTTTTAATGGTCATTACATTCTTCTGACAGACTGGAGCAGGACTTCTATCCCATCCATTGTTAGAAGCCAAAGATAACATTAGAATCAGATATTACGTTATTATTGTAACTGGACTACATCATTTATTTTATTAAAAGAAGGAATATTTAAAAAGTCATAGATAAACCTGAAATGAGCTTGCTAAATTAAAAACCATTTGGCTCTTCCACCGAGGGTCATCTTCAGTTTTACCAGATAAACTCAACCAGAGCAATTATTCAAAGTAATCCTGTTGGTGCTTGTCTTTTAATTAACATGCAAAAGAGAGATGGGCAGCAGCTGCCTTGTTTTTCAGGCAGCCAAGTATGATGGTGAGGATGGAGAAGAGGCTGGGTATAAGAGAACTGTCTACTGAAGATGAACTCATGATGGTAAAAGGATGAATCCTCCAGACTTGACGATTTAAATCGCTATAAATATGGATTTTAGACGTTCTGAATCAGTCTTTGGAAAGTACTTTTTTTTAAAGAACAAAATCATTGCAGATTACAGAGCTGAAAGCCAGGTTCGTGTACCTGAAGGTACACGAAGCTCCTGAAGGAAGCCTACAAGAAAGCTAGAGAGAGAATATTTACAAGAGCATGTAGTAAGAGGACAAGGAGGAATGGCTTCAGCTGACAGATCGTTTCAGACATTAGGAAGAAATTCTTCCCTGTGAGGGCGGGGAGGCCCTGGCACAGGGTGCCCAGAGCAGCTGTGGCTGCCCCTGGATCCCTGGCAGTGCCCAAGGCCAGGCTGGATGGGGCTTGGAGCAGCCTGGGACAGTGGAAGGTGTCCCTGCCCCTGGCAGGGGTGGCACTGGATGGGCTTTAAGGTCCCTCCCAACCCAAACTGTTCTGTGACTCTGTGATTCACGTGAGTACATCTTTGCAGGGACCTACTTAAGCTGCAAGATGTAGTCCTTGATTCTGCAGATTTTATCCAAACTGAGTAGAAGCATGGTGTTTGAGCAAAGTTGTCATGCTCTTTCCTATAGCTTTGTGGGGCAGATACATCATTTTTTTGTGTGCATATTTAGGTTCATTCCAAACTGTCATCGATCTGCAATCTAGATGCAAAGTGAGGGTGGTAGAGCTAATGGTGTATATTAAAAAATTGGAGAATTTTGCTCCCTCTACGTTTATTTAATGCCATTTAGTGTATCACTTTAGCTAGATGATTTCGTAGCAGAGGGACAGCTGCCAGGCCATGTTGCTGAGTGTCAGAATGATGGTATTTGTGAATGTGATTGGAACTGTGCTGCACGGAGTCTGACATCCGAAAAAAGGAAACAGGAACAAACTCCTATAGTGTCCTTGAGGAATAATCTCAAGGTCAGTCATTAAAAAGTGGGATGGATTGTTCTAAAAATACAGAAAAAAAGGGAAGATCCTTGCTGGTCTTTTAATGATACATGCAGTAGTATTTCAGTCTAATTTCAGCGTTGCTCTTAGAAATTCATCCGTCTCTTACAGAAAGAATTCTTAGAGAAGTAATCAGTGAAAGCATGAGTGGCAACAGAAAAGAGGCTCGCTGGTCTAAGCATAAACCTTCTTAGATTTTGCAGCCTTGGGGAAATAAAATTGGGAATTTGGGAGTCAGTTGGGTAAGTGTGGGATAACAGCAGCATGGGAAAGGGGAAGGTCAAAGGAGGGGTGGATTTGTCCCCTCAGAGTGCTCTGAACCCTAGGCTGGGGCTCTGATACCGTCATGCACATGACCTCTATAAACCAAGAAAAACACATTTTATTAGATTCTGAGCAATTTATCCTTCTTCAGTGTGGATCTGTGTTCTGCTTGTTTCCTCTTCCTTACTCTGTAAATCCCTGAGTAAGAGTATTACCTCTTCTCCCTTCCAGTGCATTAGAACAATGTAGATACTCAAAATTACGATTTTATGAGTAAAACAACAGTGAGAAGAACAGACGTAGAAGTCAGAGCTTCCCCTGAACAATTTAACCTTTAGTGAGGCAGTAGTTTTCAACAGGCACAGATAGGTATAGTTTTTGTATCTGTTTTGTAGCCACCACCACTAGTACAGAGCATTGCAAGGGTAATTGCAGTGGTAATTATTTTGGACCAAAATTGGCTTTAATGTTACGCACTAGATAACAAAATCATAAGATTTCTTGGGAATATGTATATTTAAAAAAATACAGCAACTTTAGATATCTTCTTGGCTTTCTGTTTTTTTGAACTGCCCATATTTGCACCCATTGTTTTCTGTTGTGTTTTCAAGTGTGCATGCTAGAAACATTTTCTTTTAAGGAATATTACTCTGTTTAATAATCTGGTCCTAGTAGTTATGATTAAACACAGCACAAAATAGCACAAATTGTGTGATAAAATTTGGCACAATTTGGTAAAATTTGGTACTGCTGAAATTTACTTGTATATGAGGTCACCCTTGAACTCCCATTCTGGTGCAATCTAACATCCTGCTTTGTTTGTAATTTGCATTGGCATCCATCAATTTCAAATTTGATTTCAGGGCCGGTCTTTGCATGTCCTGACTGAAACGGAAGTTATGGGTTTATTTCCTCTCATTAGCTTTGTGTCAGATGTTCCGTACTCTCAGCAGCTCTGCACACAATATTTTAAAAGCAGCTGCTTTCTGTTGCTGTGTGTGACTCACACACCTGCAAAGCTGCTAAAGTTGGGCTGCTTAAGCAGCAGAGGTACTGCTGCATTTCCATCCTGACCTGCAATCTGACAAGGACAGAATGACTAAGGACAGTAAACCACATTCCTGCCTTCTCCTAGAGGAATTTTCTGAATTATCTCTTTTCTTTGATCTGCATAAGTGTAAGGAAAAAAATAGTAAAGAGATCTCAGACTAAAAAATACGGAAACCTGTGAGCTAAAACACATGTAGTGCTAAAGACCAGAAGAGTTTCTGATTGGTTTTAAGGCTGGAGTCCGATGTGACTAATAGTCCATTTGCCAAAATCTTCAATCTCTCTGGAAAGGCTCTTGTTGCAAAAAGAAGGCGTTCCTGACAGACGTGGACTGTTAATAGCAGCTGGGATGGGATATGAAATGAGGACTGATTTATGAAGGTGTTTGCTTTTTAGAAACAGGGTAATGTGATTTTAAAGGCATCAAACTCCGTTTAAAACTAAGTTGAGGTTTTGTTTTGTTTTGAGGTTTGTTTGGGTTGTTTTGTTTGGTTTTTTTGGGGTTTGTTTTGTTTTGTTTTTAGAATTTTTTTCACCATGTTACCTGCGAGAAAGCAATAGATCACCTGTTCTTGAATCTGTGACTGAATTTTATGCAGAATGTCGTGTATGTGCTGGTGCTTTTTCAGGGTAGATAAACTTCATAAAATTTCTTTCATTCTCTAAGTGCTCCGAGTTCACGTTAAAAATCTGTCCTCATTACTCTGGCTTTAGGAAATTGAAAGTCTAATGCTTTTCATGAGAATCCCAAGCATCTGAAGATTTTTATCTTTTTCTCTTTTCGTGTTTGGGATGAACACTTGAAAAATGGTTAAACAGCAGCCGGAACAATCCATTGCAAAATCTTCAAAGCAAATAATATTTTTTAATTATATCAAATTAAGGTTATTAAAAGTTAAGTTCTGAACAGAGAGCATTTTCCAGTGAAAGGTGCTGCAACATCATTATTTCTCCCCAAAATGCATTTACTGTACATTTCTCAAAGCCATCAGGCTTGATTGAAAGCTAATGAAAAAGCTGTCCTGCGTCAGTTTATTCCTTGTATCCATTAAGAATAATTACGGCTGAACAATTTTTGATGCCTGTAACCTTCGCAAGTGTTGCTAATGGCATTATAAATTGCTCCTTGTCCAATGACTACAGTCTGATGCTTAATTCAAAAGCGCTCTGTCAACAGCCCTGATTTGTGTGGTTAATGAGTGCGTTTAAAACAACAGCCTCGGCTCATGCATCCTAATGTTGATAAAAGGATGTGGTTCAATAAAGAGGCTTGTCCGTAATAATTAGCGGCAACAAATGCTCTGGATTAGACCGATCGCAGCATTAATGACTCGGCTTTCAGCCTGCTTCAGAAAAAAAAAGTTTGCAGTTCTAACGTTTCTGGCCTTAGGTTTAACTTTGAAGGAGTGGTCCTCCGTGAGCCAGCGGTATGGCTAACGAAACATAAATCTTTGATGCACACCACGCTGGGAGGGTCACTGAACAGCCTAAGGCCTCTGCTCTAGTTCCCTTCAGAGTTTAATGTGGAGAAAGAAAATCGCAAGTTAGTAAGAGATGAGATAAAAGGACCTGTTAGCACCTCTTCCAGGACTGAAGTCGTCACTTAGAGTTTTCTTGGACAAGAAAGTGGACACATCCAGAAAAGTGTTAGCAACCCAAACTCTGGTATTCAGAGGTTTTACTGCCAATCAGCGTGAGCAAAATAAGACAAATCAGTGACCTGCAATGAGCAGGTACCTGAAACTGTGCCCCTGAAAAGCTGTTTACAGGAAGGGATTTACTTACTGAGGAAAAAATCTAAATCCAAAACTGACATGAAAAATCAGTCTGGGTGAATAATCAACTGAGAGTACCATTGGGCATGGTCCAAAGTTCGCAAACATGAAAATAATAATTCCTTTCTAAACACTGCTAGTTCAGATTGTTTCCTTCTCATCAATGTTGTGCAGCAAACTTTGAGACAACTTTTAGATCCAGTCTCAGCTGTGGCAGTTTTCTCTAGAAGTTACAAATTTCTAATAAACTCAGAAGTGCTATGAGTATTTTGGAACAGAAATTCTGGGATGAAATAATATAGAAGTCAGGTAAGAGTACTCTGACATCCCAGCCACTCCTTTCCCCCTGGGACATACAGTCCACTGCCAGGGGACTCTTACCCTTTTCTCAGAAGTCATGTTCTTTCAAAGAAGAATTAATTGCTTCCTTTAAAACCAAGTTGTTAAGAGCAACCTTCATACTTTAATTTGGTTTGAGTGGGCATTTACTGTGATTTGCATGACACTTTTAACTGGGAACAGTTACCAGCTATTTTGCTTGTTGCTTTTTTAATTTGACACTGCCCATGGTCAGGCAAGCTCCCACAGGCCATTTGAAGGTCTCCCCTTGAGACCCATGAGGAGTATCAGGCAGGAGAGATATGGTTGAATTCGAACAAAAAACGATTTTTTCATTATTATTGTCAGGCAGGTGGGTTCCTTTTAACATTGTAAGAAAAAGAGCCACATTCTTCTAAAAATGGGACTGAAGGTGCTGCAGGGAATGGCTGGAATATCCTGCTACAGAAAAGGGTCAAGAAAATCTGGACAGAGTGCTGTGGAATACAAAGTGCTTCACCGAGTGGTCCTGGCAGCTGGCCAAGGGCAGCAGGCAGGTGAGGGCAGGTGATGGTGCAGGGCAGCCTCTGCCAAAACACTCCAGCTGATCTTCTGCTGAGCTGGCACACGGCCCTGTGCAATCAATAATGTTTCAGAGTACCTTTCTTGGCACATTTTTTTTTCCCCGTAGCAAAAAAAAAAAAAAAAAAAAAAAAAAAAAAAAAAAAAAAAAGTCAACTAACCAAAGGAAAGTTTTAAAATAATATTTTTATGCCTATAAAGTCGGTTTGACGTGGTTAACTGGGCATCACAGATAGTAACCTCTTCATTTAGTCCTCTCTTCTCAAAGTTAGCACTTTGGAGTGGCATGCTGTGGCTAATACCATACAAATTGCTGGAATGGGCAGTTAAACGTCGAGGTCAGAGGTTAAATGAACATGGTTGTTTATGAGGACACAGCCCGAATCCATTTGCATTTTAATATTCTTTCCGTGAGACAAAAAACCATTTTGAGGACAGCTTGTTTGGAAATCCCATTAACAGGTTATTTATGGGACTCATGACTGCGTGACCCTTAGCCTTGTTTTGTTAAACATGAACCAGACATGAATCAGATGGGCGGCTGGGCTGCTGCTATTGTTTTCCATAGCATTAAATGTCATTGGATTCAATTATTCTGAATCTGACACTTTCTAAGTTATTACCCTCATAATGCCTAATTTTCCTTTTTTCTTTGTCAACCTTATTATTTCTATCTGCTTTAAAAAGCAGAGACACTCTAAAAAGGCCATTTCCTCTCTTATCACTGATCTAGGTGAGAATGGAGAGCTTATCTACACAGCTCTTAAATAAATAATTGGGAAGACACAGTTTAAAGAAATTAGAAGATTCCAGCTACTATCACGGTGCATTTTAAGGAATACAGAAATCTAAAAATTTGTCAGGGTAGCTATGCAAAGGTCAGGTAGTAAATGTTTGGAAAGGGATGGCTTTTAACCCTTTTTGGCAGGAGTATAAAGTGATGAGTGATAAATCAGACTACGATGATGATGTCGCTATCAATCAAAACGTGAAAAATTTTCCATAATTCCAGATAACAAGTTTTATAAAACAGGTTTAGGTTTTATGTGTTTCAACACAAATCTTTAATTGAAAGGAGATAGTGGATAAGTGACAGACTGTAGCAGAAATTAATGAAAAACCATTGATGCTTCTCATTTGAGAGCTGTGCAGTTGAGAGCAGACTTATCATTGCTAAAGGACATGGTGAGTCCTAGGAATCAATATGTCCTATCCTACATATTCTTCTCTGGCATTTGATCTCTTACTGATCCAACATTCATGCGTGCTTTTTTTGGCTGAGGTAAAGTTAATTTTCTTCTCAGTAGCTAGTATGTGACTATATTCTGGATTGGTGCTGAAAACTGTGTTGATAACTCTCTTCCTCCTACTTTCCTTCCCTCTTTTCCCTGCCTTCCTTTCCCAAGTTTAAAATAGATTTCCAGTATGAATTGTATATCAGTCGAATTCTTCTTTAGTGGCTAATTTATTCTTAATAGAAATTGGTGGGTTGGGGGTGGTATGGTGTTGGTTTTTCTTTTGTGGGGGCGGGGTTTTATTTCTGAAGAAAAAGGAACAATACATCTTTAGAACAAGTTTGTAAGTGTCATGATTTTTCTACTAATTTATACTATATACTCCCCTTTTAAAACGTTAAATTACCTCATTGTATTTCTGAATATCATGTATATTTGGACTGAAATTTAGCCTGCTGTATAGTTGTCAAAATGACCACAATTTGCTCTATGAAATGGTCTGATTGCATGTGTAATTCAAAGCAATCCTGATCTCTGTACAAACCAGTACAGGCTGCTTAGGGGCAAGGTTTATGTATGCTGATTGGGCCTTCAGTTCAGCTGGCAGGGAACACACCTGCATATTGGAAAAGATGCACTATGGATTTCCAAACTCCTAAATGCTAAAGAGACAGAAAGAAGAGAAGAAAAGCTGTTCCTCTACACTAAGGGTTTCAAGAAAGGCTCAGTTTTTGTTATGCATGTTTGTTCCAAGTTCTGTTGGAAAACTGCCTCAGTATTACCTCTGGAGTGAATATATTCATGTATTGTATTGCAAAAATGACTCCTGGTTATAACTCTTGGTTTGTCCCATTTCTTGCTGAAATGTACGATTTTAACAACAAAGATGAATAATATTAGGAAAACCAGTTCATTGAAAGTAGTGCCACCTGAAGCATTTCTAAGAAGTTCTTTCTCTTAAGGTAATTCAGGTATTTAGTGAGGAATCAGCCAGCTCTTTATGAATGTCTCTGGAAGTCTTCTGAAACACTGCAGAAGTCTGTGCCTCCCTTCCTCTGTATATGTCATTTATTAACAAATCTGCTATATGGCAGAGACACTGAATCATTTCATATGCTTTGTGTAATAATTAAGGCAGATATAGTGCAACACTGCTAACTTGTACGCTGCAAATAAAATGCTTTTCAATCAAGAAAGTCGTCTCAGAAAGACAAATGTGAGCGTGCACCACAATGGAACAGCTTATGCAGATGTGTGCAGATTCTATAATGTGGGGCCCTGCATGTTTTGTTGCAAAGAATATGTAAATTAGGGAAAGTTCCTGCATAACTGCATTTCTTGGTTAGTTATGGATTATTCTAATGACCTGAATTCTGCCATTGTAGGCAAAATTTACTGTTTTCTATTTAATATCAATCATGGTTACTTTGAAAATGAAAAAAATACATCACGGTGAGTAATTTAAGAATTTTCTGTCTGGATCATACCTATGAGCAGACGATGATTTGCTCAAAATCATACCAAGTAACACTCTTCCTTGAAAATATTTTTCTAATGTTTGTTATCAGCCTTGAGAAGGAACCATCAAGTTTGACCTGTAAAGTTTATCTGCGACTGAAATTATTGTCTGACATAAAATTAATGTTGTGTTTTACTAAACAAGCACAAAATAGTTCCCAGTGAGAGTTTCTTGCTCACGGAACTCTTATGTTTATTTCTACAAATTCCTCTGTGGATTGCAATTTGTTTTTCAATAATAAGTCATCCACGTGAAGTTCCATTTCTCCAATATTCATGGAAAATTGCCATTAGTAAGAAGGAAAGGTGCAGCTTTATCAAATCCCAAAAGGGAAAAACATCCTTGTGGAAACTCTTTGTATAATTCTAGCTGTTGAGTCTTCATCACTGAGTGACTGGCTTGCACCTGAGGCTGAGCTGGTTCATAAATGCTATTGCTCCACAAGAGTACAGAAGCAATTCTGCTCGTGGACACAGCCTCTGCACAGTGTGGAATAAGTACACATGTTCTCTTCAGGTTTTGTTGTTATTGAACAGCAGGATTTGCAGAGTTTTCACACCAGTTATGCTGAAGGCTTTCTTCAGTCTGAACTTCCGAAGGTAAGGCCGTTGTGGTTTCAGTGCTGCGCCTCATGGACAGATTAAATAATGTGACACAAAAGAAGACAAAAGCAAAGGGTAACTGGGCACTGCCCAGAGCAGCCTGCTCCGGGTCACCCTGCTCGGGCTGGGTTTGCTGCCTGTGCTCCAGGATCTCAGCCCCTGCCCGGGCACCCAGTCAAGACCGACAAAGTTTTTCCTAAACGTTCGTATCACCGCAAGCAATTCTTCCCACGCATAGATGCCCCAATGATACATTTTGTCACCTCATTCGTGCAAAAGGCACCCTTAGAGATCGCAGCTGCCAAAAAACTGTGTGTTATTCAAGACAGCAGTACCAGAATAACTGGTGCAAACTGAGCTCGTAAACCCTTCACAGACCCCGAACCTCCTCCTGTGAGTACCTGTGAATTCACGTGCTGCTGGATTTCACCGCTGCAGCTGCAGTTCTGTTCCATTGAGAACTTTTTCTTCACCTGTTACTCAAAGAACGACCTGAGAAATCATTCTAAGGGATACTGGCAGCTTTGCTGCTCGTTTTCTTCTTTGTTAATGTTCCGGTTTTTACACCTTTTAGGCGTTGCAGGAAAACCAAGCCAAAAACAGCTCGGGAGAAACACAGTGTTTCCAAACGAAGCATTTAAGCCTCTGAGTTCCCATGCATGCTTTTAGATCATTTGGACTTTTAATAGAACATATCTCTGGAGTATTAATGTGAATGCTTTTCCTCGTGTTCAGAGATCAAAAATGACCATAAATACAAGCATTGACTCTAAATCATTATGATCAACATCATAATTATGATAACAATAATTTCCTCAGCACTGAAAATGGTTTTGATATGTTGGTATGAAAGAAGTGTTTTGTTTTACTTCATTAAGCCTGCTTAATATGTTTTTATTAGCTTTTGAATTGGGTTCATTTGACATAACAAATTAAGAGTTTGGTCAACCATCTGAACAGAACAATTTCTTTCCCCAGAGTGCGTTTTTTCATTACTTTTTGGAAATTTTGCACTTCTAAATTTTACAGATTCTAAAAGTTCACAGAAAGTTGTTCCCAGTTTGCTCAGCTTCAGTCATATGGTGGGAGCTTCTGGTTAAATATACGTGCTTAATAACAGTAAATAAATTCTGACATTTTATTTTTACTCCTGAATAAAAGTGTTCATTATATTGGTGAAAATAAGTAATCACATTCTATTTAACAGTGAAAAAGAATTGTACATATCCCTGCAGGAGCTGAGGAATCTATTTTCATTATAACAAACATTGATTTTGCACTAAAAACTCTCATTATTTGAGATAATGACTGTTGGGTTTCTTAGTTATTCTTCTGGTTCCTAAATCATTAAAACCACAACAGTAAAAGAGCAAATAGGAATGAAAAAGACACCAAACTGCATTGAAATCTATTACCATTTTGCCTTTAGTTAAAATTGCAATCACCATTAAGGCAGATACATACTATCGAAAAATTATCTTACTTCTTTTGGGCTCATTTGAATAACATCTGTATTTTTGCCTACAGAAACATCACTGAACCCAAATGTATTGATTTTTGGATTAACATTGGTGGGATTCATACGTGGGCTTCAGGGGACCTCAGCGATCCGTGTGCTGCTCCCGACTGCGGGATCCTGCCCGTGCCGGGTCGGGGAAGCTCAGCCCGTATCTCACAGCTGGAAGATGTAGGACAAATCTCTGCCTCACGTGCGCGTGTAGAGATTTGTACTTCACAAGCTCTCGCTCTCAAATAATTCTGATTATGGAATTGGTGAGGAGGGAGTCTCGTTTGGCTCGCTTTCTCTAGGCAGAGCTCTACTTTGAATAATTCCGAGGTGTTTTTTTTTTCCTAATGGGCCTGAAGGGAAGTCGGTCCCCTTGTGCTCTCTCCTTCCCCCCCACTCCTCGAGCTGGGGCTGCGTGGGCATTAATGTATTCTGTGTAATGTCAGGGACTCACTGAATGCACCTTCCCACCACCAGCACGATGAATTATTGACGTGAGGGATATTCCCTGGTGTATACTTTTCCAAGGTTATACTCTCTGATATTAGATATTTATTCGGCATAAGGTAGGGATAAGAACCTCATTGCCACATTATGTCTGACACAATCAAGTTTTGGGGAATTTCAACAACATTAGAAGATTTGTATAATATATTCTTTTAGAGACAGAGGCACAGCTTTAAACAAAGCATAATCCCTGCTGCATATCATTTCCACCCTAATGCAAAAAGAGGAAGCGAGACCATAATGCTGTGTGCATCATTTCCCCTTTGTGTTCAGTTGCAAGGACTATTCGCCTAATATGCAAAATCCATGTATTCATTAAACAGAAGAGAATGATGAAAAAAAAAAAAAAAAAAAAAGAAAGAAAATAATGAAACGGGCTTCCGTGAGAGTGGCATCAAACTGAGTCATTGTTTCTAGATATTTGAGGAAATATTTAGAAATAATTAAACGGTTGATATCTACCACCTTTTCCAGCACTCGGACACTGCGATTTCAGTGGTTTTGTTGCTCACATAATTCCTAATTTCTTTGAATCAAGTGTTGTTTATATTTCTGCTGTCCGTAACAAAAGGATCTGGTGAACACTTCACTCACTGTCACCCAGGCTCTCCTTGTCAGCCCCTTTGTTAGCCAAAGCCCCCAGGGTTTGTGTCCTGGGCACTGGACCTTTTGTGCTCCTCACGCTGCAGTCTTAGACAATAGGGAGAAAAATAAATCTTCTGTGACAAGTTTACTTAAAGGGATACTACCACATTAAATAAGCATATAAATATACCCACAGGTAATGTCATTCCTTCGGAAATTTTGGAAAAAATGTTTTTTCTTTGTACCAGTAGTTAACATCCTCATCTGTTTGTAATGAGGTAATTGTGGAAATCACATAATTCTTCACACTTCAGGCTGTTCTTTACACAGCACTTTCCAAAAACTAGGAAAAAAGTCAACTCTTTTACCATTTCTTTTTAGTCAACATTCAGGATCTGAATATTGTGTCCTGCCCCAGTGGGAAACTGAGATGAAAATATTTCAAGGGAGTGTTTGAGCTTTAAAAAAGTATTTCTATTTCTATTGAATTGTTTATGGATATAGGACCCAAAAAAAAAGCATATTTGCTCATGGTGGATGTCATTAGAGAACATAACTAAAGCTAAACATTTTTAGGAGATTGACCTAGCCTTTTTCAGGAGAAATTATCTACAAATATGAGAAAAATCTCAAATTTCTCTGTTTCTTCATCATCTTTTTATTCTATGCAACTTTATAAATTCACTTAATGTAATTATCTTTGGTGAATAATTTAGTGAATTTTAGCAGGATAATAGAACTAGAGTGGTTTTACAGTCATCCTTACATCTTTTTAAATCAGGCTGTTTACAAGTAATCCTTGTAATTTGTTTATGAAATTCTTTAATAAGGTAGAGACCAAGACTTCATAATAAAGAGTGAAGAAAACAACAAAGAATGTACTGAGAAAACACTACGACTGATAGAGAAAATACTGCTTAATTTGTTAAATGACTATTTAAGCTCTATTAGTAAATGAGGTTTTGGTAATATTTCATAGCTACACACAGATGCACAGTCCCCTGTTGGCACAAATAAGTGCTTTAATTTCATGGCCACTTTTCAACCAGCGCAGGAATGCCGGGGAAATCTTCTGGAGCAGGAAGCAGCTGGAACAGTGGATCTGCCAGATCTTGGGCTGCAAAGTAAATCTGTGTGATGGTCGCTGTCCCCGTCCCCATGGGCTGTGACAGCAGCTCCACTGAGCCCCAGCAGCTCCACTGAGCCCCAGCAGCTCCACTGAGCCCCAGCAGCTCCACTGAGCCCCAGCAGCTCCACTGAGCCCCAGCAGCTTCAGTGAACCCCAGCTCCTTCACTGATCCTCAGCAGCTCCACTGAGCCCCAGCAGCTTCACTGAGCCCCAGCAGCTTCACTGAGCCCCAGCATCTTCACTGAGCCCCAGCAGCTTCACTGAGCCCCAGCGCCTTCACTGAGCCCCAGCAGCTCCACTGAGCCCCAGCAGCTCCACTGAGCCCCAGCAGTTTCACTGAGCCCCAGCAGCTCCACTGAGCCTCAGCAGCTTCACTGAGCCCCAGCAGCTTCAGTGAACCCCAGCAGCTTTTAGGGGGATTTCTCTGTTGCTGTGACTGTGCTTTCAGCTTTCCTGTGAATCTGTTTCTATATTAATTAATTACACTGAGGGTTTTATTTGGGGTTAGGGCTCTTTGTTGTTTTGTTTTGCAATACTGTTTTGTTTTGTTGTAAAGCAACCCTCAGCACTAAGGAAAGGGCTCAGGAGCTAATTGGATGTTAATGAATGGAGGAGAATAAATACCTTACTAGGGGAAAAAATGTTCTCTATTTGAAGACCACTTTCTCTAGTGATTCATGTTTTCTTCTGTAGGCTTTGCCTGGGGTGTATTCTACGACACCATAGAGCTGTTAAATAATATTTAAATTAACACACACATAGCCTGCTTGCAATTTGGGTTCCATTGTGCTGGACATTTCACCAAAGTACATGTGTCTGACTCCCGTCATCTGAGGAATGTACAGCTTAAAAGCACCTAGAAAACCAATTTGTAGCACTGAAAAAATGTTGAGGCTGAGGCCTTCATATAGTCCTGCAGTAGCTCTTTGGCAAGCTTTGTCAGCTTTTTGATATTGTTGTTTCTCTTGCTCTTTTGTACAGATGGGATCAATGCTTTAAACTTTGTTGAGGATTTCTGGAGACATTTCTTGACTCTGAGGATTTTCTGTGACTTATAAAGATTTCTGATATAACATCAAAGAGATTTTTTAGAAAGGTGTGGAGATGATGCCTGTCTAAGCGTTAGGAACCCCTCCTTAGCCCTGCTGTCGTACCTGAAACACATTCATCATCTACATTCTGTTTTCCATCCTCAGAACTCATGCTAGTGGACACTGAATAGAGTCAACAGGCAAGTAAGAGCTGCATTCAGACACAAATCCTTTTTTTCTAATTTACTGAATTTTCTACTCTTCTGATGTCTGAGGAAATCCCTGCTTGTCAACTGCACGTTCATCACTGTGCAGTTTTTCAGCACAAGACCTAATGATTGCTTACTATGTGACTTATAAATGCTATTAAAAATTCCCACTGAAGATTCTTTATTAAATATTTTTTCCTCCGACTCACTATTTGGACAGGTCCCTTGTTCTGGAAATGTTATCTGTTCAAGATATGCCACTAGCCAGACAACCATTTTACTCTTGTTCTCCTTGCACTAATAATAAATCTTATGATTTTAGCAAAGGTCCTCTGAGGTCTGAAAGAAGGAAGCAAAAAGGGCTGTGCCACTGCCTTAAGTCTCATCCTCACAGCAAAACTCCTTGCCAAACAAAAGTCATCCAAACTTTGCCTCTGGGAGAAGTGCTTACTTCTTAAACTCGAACTTCTACAGTTAGCAGGAAGAACTAGTTTAAAAAGCCTTGCAGAGCAGCAGTAACACTATTCACATAGGGCTTGAATTTCTCATTTCAATGAGTCCTGTTAATGAAGCCTCTCTGAGAGGAACCTGAGCTCTGCACCACAGTGCAGTGTTCTAGGCCCTGTCGGACTGAAAGCACTGGGCTGATAATTAGTAATGAGGATATTCTCTGTTTTTACTATAACATTTTCACCTGGAGGTCCCTAAACACTTTCCAAGCCAGGAAACTCTTCACTTCCAAGAAAATACGGAAAAAAAAAAAAAAGGTAAAAAAAATTGCCCCAAGCATTACCAGAACAATTTTGTACACTGCAGTTCTACAAATCCATGTGAAAAAGAAACAGAAGCTTGAGGCTCCAGGAAACACCTGGCAAAACCAGTTCAAGGAGTCAGTGACTGCTGCTGAGTGCAGTCCTGTTCCACAGCTGAGTAAGTGGGACATTAATAATCAGTTTTCAAGCTCTCAGTATTCAGCAGCTGCTGTTTTTGGGGATCTAGGGAGAAGGTGCTCTTTTGCTGAAGAGAAAACACGGGGCACAAAAAGGGGTGGCTCTCCCGAGTCCGCAGGCAGCCAGACCCTTGTGTGGGTGTGCCTGTCACTGGATGTGTCCTGCCGGCAAGGACCTGCCAGATGTGCTGCCCCTGCACACGCTCAGCTGGTGCCACCACCTTCTCTTCCTTCTTGCCTTTCTTTTGTGTCTGGAAATGTTTCCCTCACGGCTGCAATTTGGCTCACAGACTGATCGGAACAACCCGGGGTTTGGATTGCCATGAACCTTCTTTTGTCTTTGGGGGGTGAGGGTGGAGGGCAATGGAGAGGAAACTGTATCAAATAATTTGGATGTGTTGTGGGGTTTTCTGGGGGGGGGTTTTTTGCAGTTTGTAACTGATCTCTTGTTTCTGGAGAGCATCGTGTTTGTCCTACATGTAGTTTGGAGGAATTAGGCTGAGCTCTAATTTACACTTGTTTAACTACAGATGCATCCCCACTGCTATTTGTTTATCTCACATTTATTACACTCTTCGAAATTCAAGTTAAGCACTCAGGGGCTTTTTCTAGTAACACTAATGGAGGAGAATAGATGCATTATATGTGAATAATGTATTATGATGATACAATTTGGGTCTCTTAGCTCTAACCGAGACCAGTCCTGCTTTACATTATTTATAATTTACACACACCTTCCTGAACATTTTTATGTAAATATTTAATATAGAAAGTGAGTTAACTCTTTCGTTTGGGAGGTTCCCAGTAAAAAACAGGAGAGAATGTAAGAGGGCTTCCAAACATCTCTACCCAAAGTAGGCAAGTGGCCAGTCTTGCTTGTTTTCAGAAATTAAGAGAGAAATGTGAGAAATTACAGAGGGAAAAAATGTATGCTGGCTTAGCACCAAATCGTTTTTGCCTTTCTCCTTCCCAACCACTCTTATTAAATTGGATGAATGTCGGCTGCAGACGGTATATTTGCGGATGCTTGGCTGCCAGCATTTGCAGCACTGTGGTTTTGTTCTTTACTGTTTTCTGACACGTTTTGTCTTTTGGTGTTTTGCTCACTCTGTACCTCTCTCCAAAACATTTGGAGAGAGGCAGCAGGGGTGCTCTCCAGGCAAATCACCAGACTCCCTTTCTCGCAGCCTCCTGAACGTCTGAATTAGACGTTAGACCAACAAAAACAATTAGTCATTTCCTGGAAATCTTGATTGTTTCTGTCTTCTTATCTCTGACTCCAAAAACATACAGAATGACAATAATATACCACCACCACATGGCAAGATTTATAACTTTCAATCTCTTAAATAAAAGTTGGTGGACTTGTATTTTCCCTATCTCCGAGAGCTGGACTTACCCTCTACACTGGAAGAGGAGCTGAAATCTTTCCATGTAGAATCACCTCAACAGACAAGCTGCCTGAAGTTGCTGACTGCCCAATTTCCTTTGTCTTGCTCTTTCTATTGTGAAATATTGTCATATATTTAACACATAAATTGTTGCTACTTTTGAGCTTGGAGCTC
Organism: Cnemophilus loriae; assembly: GCA_013397755.1. NCBI lineage: Eukaryota > Metazoa > Chordata > Aves > Passeriformes > Corvidae > Cnemophilus > Cnemophilus loriae. The sequence goes on from VZTF01007421.1 coordinate 1,480,891, forward strand.
GAAGTAGAAACCAAATTAGAAGCAGTTTTGCATCATCACTGGTTGCCCAAATTTTCCCTTGATGCAGTCCCACATATGCTCCATTCCCCTTCCCGTAGCCCTAAAAATTCCAAACTCTGAGCAGGTAAGGATATGGCAAGAATATGAGCAATCCCTGGCACTCCTCAATATCCTTCTCTGGGGAAAAATTTTTAAGGGACAACCTCTTCTAGTAGATTTAAGGCAGGTAACTTATTTATGTAAATCTGATCACTTTTGTTTCAGCATAATGAGCACATTTTCAGGTGTGTGCAAACACACGTGACGAAAGGTATTTTCAAACTGGAGATCTGTGCTGTCTCTTTCCTAGCACACTCTGTTTTAGCACGAGAGCATGAGATGTTGACTCTCCCTAACTGATGCTTTTATGGTGTGGGGAAGGAAGAAAAGACAGACATTAAAAAAAAAAAAAAAAAAAAGAAGATTAGAAGATTAGCTTCAGGTCTTCTGAAAAATATCATCCTATAATTTGAGTCCATGTACCTACAAATTCCCAGCAGGCTCTGAGCCAAAGAAATACACAGATGAAATAAACATACCGAAAGACAGCTGCTTTTTGAAATCTAAGAATTGAGTTATATACCTTTTTGACAGCTTCCTGAATCACAGCCCATATCCAAGATGAGTAAATAGGTATCTGGCCCTTTAACTAGGTTCCATTACATATAATTAAAGACTCACAGAATTAAATGGCCTACATGGAAAGTGGCTTTCAGTGGGCTAAATGCCTGAAGCAATCTCCTTGCCTGAGCATAGAAGTGACACTGGCTTGCGGATCAATATCATCTCTGTTATTAATATCAAAAGCGCATTACTTTGTTTTTGCCTGGCTGCGCTCCAAGTCTTGAGCCCAGCTTGCATCCAGCCATTTGCCTGGACCATAATTTACTTTTGTGAGTTTTTAAGGTATTGTTTTGTCAGGGCCAATCACCATGAAGTTATAAATGATTCTGAGGACTTGCACTCTCTGTTAGTGGCATATGCGGTGAAATTAATTTTTAAAAGTTTCATGTCAATTACTTCTGTCCTTGAGTTATGCAAGGGGACAAAAGAGCAGAGATTTAAAGACATGAGCAATATCAAACAGATGAGGTAACGACAAACAGAAACAGCAGCTTGGGACCAAATAGACATTACACTATCTTTAATTGATACATTGAATTAAACAATGCTAAAGTTAAATAAATATTGACCACTTAGCAAAAGAACCATTGATTTTTATGATGTACAACATTTACATCACATACTGCTCTAGTCTACAGATGTAGGCTGCAAGACTCTCAGCTCTGGCACAAATATTCTGCAGGACAGCTCGTTCTGCTACTCAGTCCCTTTCTAGAATTATTGAGGTAAATGTTAGCAATTTCCCCTGGTTTTTGTTTCCAACGATTGTTTATTTTCGAGGAGTTAAATTCTGCCAGGTCTTTCTTCTCTGGTACCGGCTGCGTTAGCGAGCAGGTCCCACGTTTCACACAGGTGGACAGAGATTTGCAGTGAATTTTTTGGGTATGGACTGACTGCACGGCCGGGGGCACTGCCCATGTCTGTTCTTCAAGCATCTGCCTCGTCCTTTTGTGGGGAGTGACAGACAGGCAGATGCTGAGCTCCTGTCAAGGGACAGAAGTGTTTTCTGCATTGCAGGGGACTCTGCAACGGCAACTGCATCCCTTACAGAATAAATCACCCCGTGCTCCAAACTGGAAAGCACTGACACTGCTGGGCATCCTCAGAAGGGGTGACCTTTGCAAACACTCCCCGTAGCTGCTTTTTGGAGCTGACATGTTAATGCTCACTCTATTAACATTTATTTAATTACTTGATGTGCTATATCTTAATGATATGATATCTACCTACCCTGGAAACAAACTAAAACAACAAAACAATTTTCTTGCAGAGCAAGAATTTACATCTCTGTGTCTGTTACAGCTGCAGAGCAAAGCCGTATTTTATTAAATAGCTATTTTGTAGTTCTTTCACATGAGATGTGCCCCTGATTGTGAAACTTATACAAAATGCTAATCACTGGCGTTTCGTTTCTCACAGAAATGGAAGGTCTGAGGTGTCTTCCTGGCAAAGCAAAGATTTCATTAAGGCAAGATCTATATGCTTAGTAATGCCAGCTTTGGTTACATATAGCTTCCTGTGTCTGCAAGAATTGCCAAAACACCAGTTAATGGGTTATTATTTCAATTAGTCCGTGATTACTGCTGCTAATCTCTAACTCCTCATTGTGGTGGCTCCCTTTGACTTCAGTTATTAAGAAGCATTTGGATTTTATTACAATTGACAGGAACTCCAGTCTTCTCCGTAGATAAAACACTGCCTGTTGCAAAAGAAATTCACAAGTAATGAAAAGAGCTTTTTAAGTTTTGGGTTGAGGTTTTTTAGGGATTTTTTAAATGACATCATGAACATACTACAGAATTCAATTAAGCTGGAAAATTACAAGGTTTAAGCTGGATTTCTTAGAGAAAAATCAAAATGTCTGTAATTAGTTTTCAGTTATAAACAAGTCTAACTTGGTAAAATGAAAAAAATTAACTAACACAGGATAAAGGAATTACTGGTGACAGCAGGAGAGGCAGATAGGTAAAGCATCTCTGTACTCTATTGCACAGCTCTTAGCGTGGAGATCTGTGCACTGCAATGGTGTGACCTTGGAAATCTCAGTGTTTGGTTGTGATGAGCACATGGCAGCACTCATGCTTGTCAGAACCTAAATTGTTAACGAGCTGCAGACTGTATGGAGAGCAGCTGCAGGGATGTGGATGGTGATCAAGATATTTTATGTCCAATCTCATGGCTCAATTTGCAAATGGGAATAAACCTTCTAAAGCAACAAATAATAAGAAAAACATTTTGCAAACAGGTATTTGCCCATTTTCCATGTCCAGTGTTTACACTGACTCAATTTCAATAGTTTTCTTTCTTTAACACAGTGTTGGTAGCTTTAATTGCTGTTTAATTGAAACTCTCCAGGTCTCTGCCCAAGTTTGTGGAAGGATTGGGATTAATTTCCAGTGAGGAAGGAGCTGACCTGCACGCGGAGTCAAAAGCTTGGACTGTAATAGTTTAGCTTTCCACGTGTACATCTCAAAATGTGGGAAGATGCTCTCATTGCCTGATGTTCCACAGGGCTGCCAATTCCCACCAGGCAGAAGGTGCAAGCAAACAGTGCGAGAATTACCTTTCCCCTGGCGGCATCGCAGAGAGTTCAAGCTGCAGATGTGGGGAGGCATCTTATTAATGTGTGAGTATCTGAAGGGAGCACGCGAGGAAGAGAGCGCAAGGGTCTTCCTGTGATGCCTGGTGACAGGACAAGAGGGAGGGATGTCCTGTTTCCAGAGCAAGTGCTGGAGCTCACTGAATGGTTCACAGCCTCGTTAGAAGGAACATGAACTGCTGGACGTTTGAACAGCAGGGCAGTGAACAATAAGGAGAGTCTGCTTCCCTCCGCCCTTCCCAGCACGCAGATGCCCCCACTTGCAAACGTGGCAATTTAAAACCATGTAAAATTCATAAATGAGGCAGCAGCTGTGTACAGCTTCAGCAAAATGTTAAATTGCTGCATCACTGTAGACTCTAAATGGCAATAAACCTTCCACCTCTCATAAATTAAGCAGACTTTCCAAAAAATGGTATCTACAACTGCAACTTTTTATGGATGTTTGGCAACTTTAATCATTTTGCAAAATGCAATTCCTGCTCAGAAATTTCCTCCCAGGTACATATTTAGGGAGAGCTAAAGCTGTGCACTGGACTGATTGGTAAGTTTTAATACGACAGTGCCAAAAACTCCACTAGACTTATCCTGAGGCAGTGGCTGCCCAGTAATTACAAGAGGGCAGACTTAACAGTGGTTTTGAGTACCAAGAAAGTGACTTAAAGAGTGTGTCAGAGGTTCAGGAGATGAACTTGGAAATACTCCCTACCTGAATTTAAAAAGTGGTCTTTGAACCCACCTACATTTTAAAAATTAGTTCAGTGGAAGTCAAGCCTGTCAGGATAGCTGTGACCTTCCCACATAAACTCTGGGAACAAATACCTTATAACCATTCAAGAGAAGTAACAGAATTCTCCTTTCTTGTTTTTGTTTTTATTACCAAAAATTACATTCCTCTATCGATGTGGCTGTCATTTTCTACCCCGCAGGGGTGCACTTTTTTCTCCCCCTAGCATTGGTCACTCAGGGATCTCAAAACACTTCAAAAATTCATCTTTGTCAGCTGCCAGTTTAAAGATTCCTGTTATATGGTGAGTGGTTTGAAACAGGCCCAATAGTGCAGCAAAAGCAGGAGTGAAATCTGGATGTTCTGTCTCTGTGTGCAAACCACAGGCTAATTCTGTTCATACCAAGTAGGGAAGATGTACATACTTACTACACGTAGTGGGAAACAAAGAACAAAGATTAGGAAGTCCAGAACCTGGTATTTGGTGTCATGTTCCTTTATTAAGTTGTTCTTTAGCAGTGGACTAATTTGGAACAAATAAGAATGACAGAAATGTATGAACAAGAAGGAAAGATGAGGAAAGATTTTCCTCCATTCCTGAACAAGAGCTGTGTCGTGAACTGGTTGTTAAAGTTCTTAGAAATGCCTCTGCCTGAATTAAGGTGCAAACGAGACCATATGCCAGTGTCAATAGAATGGGTTTTAACTGATAGTAAATATGAGAGAGAGAGAGAGAGAAGAGAGAGAGGAAAGAAGACAAAGAAATAGAAAATAGGTGAGGGGGACAGAAAGAGACTGGCAGAGACAGAATAAGGAAAATATCACCATCTGTGGATCCCAGTGATGTTCCATTGATCCTCTCCAGCTGGTCTTCTTGGTGGTGAAGGTCTCCCCAAAAAGCACAGAATCCGATGGGTTAACAAAGGCTCAGGCCAGGTAGGAAAACCCAGGCACCTCCCTGGGGGTGGGAGTTTGCCATTGTCTCTTACAACAGCCTCTGTGTTTGTCACATCACGTGCAGTCCTGTGGTGCAAGGCTTCAGGAATGACTCTGGGGAGCACTTTGGGGGGTCTTTGATGGATCACGACACCCCCTCAGCTGCCTTGCACGTGAATGTCCCACGGATGTGGCCTGAGGGGTTGGGGGTCCCCAGCTGGGCCAGTTTGTGTAAGGGAGGATGGGTGTTCAGTGCCTCTGACCAGAGGCTGCACCCAAAACCTCCTCCCCGCCCTCATTTCGGGGGGAGTAAACCTGGCTTCTGCGGGCTGCGGTGTCCCCCACCCCAAACTCAGCCAGGGAAGAATCTCTGCTGCGTTTGACTTTCTTGTGGATGCATTCCTCTCCCTCAGCCTCGTTTGTTGTTCCCTAGGGCGAGATGGTTGAATAATAGCGTTATCCAGGCAGCTTAATTGACAGTCCGAAGTTCCAGTCAGGTATCTTCAGAGAGGCTTCTTCGGTTGTAGCTTCTTTATACAGCTTGTGTTATAATGGGCAGAACTCTTTCACATCAGTGTCTGAGGCACGAACTATTTCAGTCTCTCACAAGCTGATGAGCCAAGTTAGTCTCTGTATGAAGTGGTGCCAAGCTGTCAGGATGAGCCCGGGTACACCTGAGTGGAGACAGCAGTTCTGCCATGAGCTCTTCTTCCCACTTGGTCTGGGTGGGCTTTCCTGTTGGTTTGTTTGCAGGATGATGTGGGAAAAAAGAGCCAGTTTCTGGAGGGTGCTTCGGAAGCTGTTTGCAAATGTTGCAGACTTGCAAATGAACTGCAGCAATAGCACTTTGTGCTCTGTACAGGTCGTAGCACCCGGGGTCTTATTGTGGAAGCAATTCCAGAGCTTCCCGGTGAGATCTGCTGTGAGAAGCTTAGCAGAAGTCCTTTGATTTCAAAATGCCCAACAGATAAATGATGTCAAATCCCATTTGACCTATTTTTGGACACCAGGCAGCCATACCTGCATTTCAGCAGGTGTTTAAATGTCTTATTAAAGCAAAGGCTGTACTCTGAAGAGGTGAATAAAGTCCCTCCTGAAATGAGGTAAGAATTTCAGACCTTTTAGTTTGGGCCCAAGTCATCACGTGCAGGACTAGGGCATGAACACAGCACCATCAATGCCCAGAACTAGAGCAGTGTTTCTGAACTGCACTGGACCACTCATTTGAGGTGGCATTTGTGATTAATCTCCTTGTTGGAAACTTGACTACACTTATTACTGCTCCTCCTCTGCAACTGTATTATGAAGAAATTCAATTTTTCAGTGCATGAAATGGTTTCTATGAGCTTGGTGTTCTGTTTCATTGGTTTTATTTATTAAAGTCCAGTATTCAATGGTTTCGCAGGGTGGCCTGGCTAACTATGGCTCCTTGCTCTAACTGCTAAGTCTGTCTTGTATACTTAAGTAAATAAATTTAATATGAACTGAAAGGCAGCAGACCATTCATTTAATGAGATAAACCTTGACTAGTCAATATTACAGATGAGAAATTCAAATGAACTACTAATGCTATTGGAACATTGGCTTTTCATAGTCGTAAAATTTTACTTTCTGTATCTCATATTTTTTTAAAAAATAATTTTTAGCTCATTGTGGTTTTTTCAAAGCACTTAAGGATGTTTTCATATTTCATTTTCATAATAGAGAGTTAATAGCACCACGGAATCCAGTTCATTGTCAGTATTGCATCTGCACCCGGGGAGGGGAGCCTCTTGCTAAAGCTACCTGTGAAGGGAGATGCATAGATCTTGTTCCAGCATCACTTCTATATTTAGACTCAGAGGTTCTTGTTTGGTGTTATCACTGTGGGTATGGATCACGTTAATATCAAGTTACACGTGCATATGGGTAGGACAGCATATGCTCAATACTGGCTTTCTGCTCAGCTCCAGAGGCAAAGCTCACACCTGAACACTTACAGGAGAGGAAACCACAGCTCCTAAAGTCACCTGGGGGAGACTGTGCTTGCAGTTACATACAGGATCACTTGGCTCAGGAGCAATTCTGACTTCATGTCACAATTTGAGGTGACATTTCCAATGCTGTGGAAGAAAAACCACTTTCCTGGACAAAAAAAAGAAAGAAGAGGAAAAAAATATATAAATGTATATCAGCATGGATAAACAAAATGAGTTATTCCAGTATTGTTTTTAAAGCTTCCTCCTATGAATAAACTGTTTCTGAAATTGTAGTTTATCAATTAAGAATATTGTTGTTATATATTAACAAACTCTCTGATGCCCATTCTCATGTCTTATAACTCCATGCACTAGTGTAGTGCTTTTAGGTTCAAGTTAACCTTGGTGAAATATATCATGGTTCAGTAATGTTTCTTCAACTGTCTGATAAAAGGCCTTACCCCCAACAACATATGAATATTTAAATTACTGTTAATTATTTATGGTATATTTTTATTAACACCGACTTACAGCATGGTCAAGTAGCAGCTAAAGCTCATTATGTTCCAAGGCTGAACGTGCATCTCGAACAACGTTGCTGCTGCTGAAGGGACAGAATGTCCATGTTTGTGTCCTGTGCTGGTATCTGTAGGAGTGAACCCAGAAGATCACTGAAAGGAGGCACTTGTTGACTCAAACCCTTTAGAGAAAGGTTCTGATATCTGAGTGCAAGTCAAATGAAAAGTTACTGTTTCTAACGGAAACATGTGAAATGTAACACCTCAGCGTGTAGTTGGGGACACTTAAAGAAATATTAAAATCTGCCTTGCACCATTGAAGTCTCAAGTGGTGACTCTTACAATGACTCTTTCTTACCTGACTATTGCAAAGCCTCAAGTTTAATGAAAAACTTTACCTATTTTATCCTGTTTTCATTTTATCTTTTCGTGCACGCTGTGAAAAAGCATTTCTCCCTCCTTGATAATCAGATATGTTCTATATTTGCCACCTTTTTTGTGAGCTCTTTAACCCCTTCCTGACCAAGCTAAGGGTGCCATTCGACATTTTCCCTCGTTTAGTTTTTCTTGCCATTGTCTTTTCAGCTTCTTGTTGTTTTACTGTTGATCGTCTCTGAATTCCCTTCAGGCTGTTGTGAGTTCTGCAGTGAATATCGATGATACCCATCTACCCAGGTATTTATGTGGACTTCATATTGCTAAGGCAGCATATCCATACAACCTAACACAGATTTCTGCAGGAGCTAATAGGAAATCCCTGCAAGACCAGATTTAAATCTCTCTGGTTGGTAACACAAGGTGGTGCCTCTGCATATGATGACAAGATTTCATTAGCCTTTTTTGTAGCTGTATCTTAATGCAAAACCATATCTAATCTTCAGTTTGCTGTCTCTGCTAGATGTCTTTCAGCACTGCAGCTTCTTTGGATCTCCCCTCTCTCACTGAGTGTCTATATTGTGGATTATTTTCCCTGGAGGTATAAGTGTATATTTTTCCATATATGAAGATAATAAATGGAAGAAGTAGAGATGAAAAGAAAAACCATTACGTGAGAGCAGAAATAGAAAGAGATGCAAAGAAAAGACTGACAGGGAGATACCCAAAGAAAAATCAAGGAAGAAGAATATGGAAAAATGAAAAAGGAGTTAAATAATCAGAATAAATTAATTAATCAAAGTGCAGATCATGTGGACTAGAATAGCAAAGCAGCAATGCAGAGAGCTAAAAGGAGCCAGGTATAAGGATGATGGAGGATAAGTTGAAATGTAATATATATTTTCAAAATAATGCATTGACTTGCTAGACCTGACTCTTAGCATACTCTGGGAACCATAAAGCTTGTGACAAGGGCTTATGAGAAACATCAGATTTTTCCCCTAACAAAAGCAGTGATTCTTACTGTGATCACGGTTTTGTTTGCAATTCTCTGATTTTCTCAGTGACTCATGACTTTTATGCCCCATCACAGATATGAAAATGTGATTTAGAAAGGGTAAGTGAATTGTCAAAGGTTATAGAAGTAATTGCAAAGAAATACACATTTTTAAGTCTCAGAATGAATCCACTGTCCCTAAGTTTGTGCAATGCTGTGGTTAGAAAGAAGGAATTCTTGTCAATTCTCACATCTTCTCTCCATATTATGCATGCTCTTATATCACAGAGGTTAATTATGATTTGTTGACCTCTTTTTTTACCATCTTGTCTCAAATACATGGTCATATAACGCCCATAAGGTCCAGTGAAAGTAGTTGCCTAAATTCCAGATAGCTGCTAGGAGTGTTTGATTTGCTTCTCTTCTGCTGGGGTGACCTTACGGGCTCTCAGTGTGCAGGCTGGCCGGCATTCTGCAGGGGTGGGGGGGTCAGGGACCACCATTTGGGAAACTGCAGGGCAGGGCTGGAGAAGCCTGGAGCAAGCCCTTGCTGGCTGCTTGGAAAGACTGTCAGGGAGGGGAATAACGCTGTCAGCACATGAAGGTGGCGGGGGGAGCGCAGGGGAGGGCTCAGTTCAGTAGGCGAGCTGCTCTCAAAGAGCTGATGTACCAGATATTGCTGCTCATGGCACTCGCAGTATTGCCAGGGGCTTAATAGGATTTGCATAGTGCATATGGGTATTCCTAGGGGAGAATGACAGAGATCATTAAATGAAAACAAATAATAAATAAGCTCCTTACAGCCCCCACAGGTATATAAATGTGACTGTTGGTGGGGCACGCAGGCGAAGATGGATGGCTCCGTGTGTGTAGGGGAGGAATCCATAAGGCACAGAGGCTTCGTGCTCCTCTCTCTGTCCATGGACAGTGCGCTCACTCACTGCTAAGGAGGGTCAAGTGACTGTCACTGGCTCTGCAGGGAGGAGATGTAACCTGTGTCACAGTTGCCAGCCATTCTGGCTTGAAAAGGTCAGCTCCCCTGACACGGGTGGCAATGTCACAATTTATGTACATGAGGGCGTCCCAAGCACACCGGGAGCAGAAACCCAGCAGCATCCCACCCTGCCCTGCTGTCCATCCTTATGGGGCAGCACAGAAGGTGTCTGAAAACAACCAGACTTGTGTCTGGAGGGGAGCTGCGTGGATTTTCTTCATTAGAAGATTTTTAGGGACCCAGTCAGTAACATTATGTCACATAGGAAGAGCAAGGACACTGAGAGATTTCATGGCTGTAGGTGTTGTGACTCTGTTACTTATTCCACTTGATGGGCTGCTGGGGTTGAAATTAGACTAAAGCTTAGGAAATTCTTTAACTGTGACCTTTCCTGTGACTCAGATCACAAAGATTTTCTGTCAGTTTGCTCTGGGCTAGATTTGAAATTATGTCTTAAAACTGAAAGACACAGTGAGTGAATCAGGCAGATTAAACTAAATTATTGGCTCCAGACTTGTAGTACTCTGTTTTCTACAAGAGATCAAAAATAAATGCAAAACACTGATTTGACGTATCCTGTGAAATGGTTAAGTATTCCTTTCATTATAAACATTATAGAAGAGTACCTATTTCCAGGCTCTTATACTACATGGCAGGTCATCTTGCACCTCACAGCAATTCAAGCCAATGCCAAATCATCTCTGGATCTGAATGATGTCAGTTCTGTTATCTTTATTGTTTGCTTGCAGAAATATCTAAAACACAGTGTTCAAAGAGCAGGAAGATGTTTTTGTTGCTTTCCAAAGAGAAAGGACAAAATTATTCTTATTGTCTTTTAAAAAATGCTGATAAATTGGGTGGTAGAGAGAGAAACCTGCAATGTGAGAAAAAGTTTAAAAGATATTAAGCTTACTGGTTGTGAAATCTAATTGTGATCCCATTATGAATGGGGATTAGCATGCAGCTTTTCAGTGTGCAGCATTATGACACGATACCTCTTGGGCATCTATTTCTATCATCTCAAGCTGTCTATTCCTAGTAAATGTGAATAAGTCATTCATATAATACTTTAAAAAGTTGCTTCACAATGTCTTCTGCAGCCTTTAGTAAGTATTACATTTTCTTATATATAATTGAACCTGCAACAAGGATTGCAATGCAATGAGGAAAATAAGTCACATAAACCCTTTGGTGCAGAGATGGAGGCAAGTTCTGCTGTGGCCTGCAGTGGTGCTCAGCACCTGGGGTACCTCAGCTGGAACTGAGGGCGTTCATGGCTCTGAGAGTTTGTCAGAACTGCTGTCTCTTGGGACTTCTCAGATGTCATGGCAGGATCAGGCTTGATAGTCACTTCTGACGATATTCAAACAGTAACAGCTAAAAGTGTCTGTAACTTCTCAAGCTGTCGGTTTAATTTTTTCACTCATACTTTTAATTTGAGCCTGAAAAGTGTGGGGTTTGGAGAGTATAAACGGTTTCTGACTCTGCTTTCCCATTTGAGATTTTGTTTTGGGAATGCACCCATCAGCCAACCAGCTGCGTGGTACCTTTGCAGGGAGTATCTGAATTGTCAAGATAAAACCTGTCTGAAACTCCTTTAACAATAGGTGAGAATGTTTCCATCCCTGAAAACACTGAAGGCCAGTTTGGATGGGTTGGATGAGATCAGGTTGAGGCTCCAAGCAACCTCATTGAGTTGAGGAGGTCCCTACTCACCGCTGAGGGGTTGGACCAGCTGAAATTGAAATGTGCCTTCCAACCCACTCTATTCTATGATTGTATGAATCAGAACATTCAGACAAAAGGAAATATTTCCAGCACATTAGGAATCTGGAACGATCTTCTGGAAATATGATGGGTAACCTGGTCACCTTAGAACCTCTAGTGGTTCTAACTCAGCCAGTTTAATGTGCAAATAAAGTTACATCAGTAGAAGAATCCCAAGTTTTTAGGAAGTATTAGATACCTTCCAAAAGGGCTTGAAATAAAGCTAGAATATGCTAAATGGCAGATGGAAGACATAATATTGACCAGGATGTGGTGACAGGCACTGGAAGGGGCTGCCCAAGGAGATGGTGGAGTCCCCATCCCTGGAAGTGTTCAAGAAATGACAGGACGTGGCACTTTGTGCCGTGATTTAGTTGACACGATGGAGTTCGGTTAAAGGTTGTACTCGATGGTCTTGGGCATCTTTTCCAGCCTTAGTGGTTTGTTGGTTTCTGCCATATTTCTGATTCTTTATGAAGGCTTGAAGAGTTGAGGCCATTCAAAGAGTTGAGGCAATGGAAGTTCATCTGAGCAGAGGATGCCCTGCAAATGTGAAACAGGTGTTAGGTACAGCTGTCTGCAGTGCTTAATTGCCCCTGCATTTTTTTTCCCTGTCTATTCATTTTTCCTAGGTTGGCATTTTTGTGCATGAATACCACTGAGACTTAAGGACTTGCTGCGACTCTCACTCTTACTTATAGGAGTTTTGCCTGCAGCAGTCACATAGTTGAAAAATATAGATCCATGTGACTGCTAAGAGACCACTGAGAAGCCAAGTAAGTAGAACTCATGGCCATTTTGCAATTCCATCTCATTAGACATGTTTTGGGGCTTATGATTGTGCTGTGAGGATAAATAAGTATAAATATTATATTTGCCTCCAGGTTATCTTTAAAAATGTATTTCTCTGTCTCCCTCCCGCTCCTTCTTTCCTTCCTTCTATTTTTTTTTCCCCCCTCCAATTTTCAGTGTAGTCTGTCAGCTCCTGGTAGGTGAGCTATCAAATCTGTGGTCTCACAGTATGGTGGCCCAGCACAAGGTATTACATTGTAAAGGGTTGCCTTGTGGTGCCAATTACCCGAGGTTCTAGAAAGCAAAATGTGCAGCAGTGTGATTAAGTCCATGTGCAAATAGAAATTCACATGCCCCAAAAACTATTGGAAAAATATTGCAAAAAAGTATTTGACTTGTCCTTAATGCTACATCTTCAAAATATAAAAAAGTGTCGATAGCTGTCTTTTTTTTATCATTTGAGCAACTCTTGTGAATTCTCCTTGAGATACAGAGTAGCAAGACAGTAGCGAAAATCTTGGGTAAATACACACCTAAATTTATGTGGTTGCCCAGATGTTGATCTTTCTTTAAGACACAAAGTGCAAATGCTTTTTGTGGAACACACACTGATCCAGTTTGTGACCTGCTGCAGACCCTTGTATCTCCAGTGAGCCCGTGCAATTACACTAATTGACACCGAGTGGGACCTATCCCCCTGGTCTCTCTTGCCTCTATTTTTTTGCCATATATTTGCAAAAACAAACGGACAAGTTTCTGAAGGAGAGGTATTGCACCAGAGGTCAGAAGGTGCCTAGGGGAAGCAGTATTTTGGTGGTTATTGCAGCCTCTCTCGTGTGTGTGCTGCTAGGCTCTGCCAGACACGCGCTCGTGGCTGGTTTGCGTGTTTGGCTGGGGATCGTCACTTCTACACATTTCCTGATACTGCTGTTGAGGCTACTGACACCGAGGTTAGGACAGAGCCCCTTTTAGCAATTCTTCAGTCTGCTTCATTACCTTTAGTCTCTATATTTCATATTTTCACAGATTCCAAGAGCTCCTTTCTAAAATATCACTAGGATGTCATCAACTGCTGTTACATATAAAAGGACAAGCTGCAACAAGAGAGTTCCTTTAAAGTAGAAAGCAACACCAGGTTTTGTGTAACTTACGTGCTTATTTTGGCTCGTTGGTGTTTCTAGGAGAGGATGCCAGGAAATGTTGTTGCCTTTTCACAGTCGAGTTTTAGGAGGATGTTTAGTGTTTCGGGGCTTGTGTAGTTCTAGACTGCGGGTGAGAATTACCACGAGGTGGCAGCGTGCAAGCCCCGCGTGTCGATTCTACCACTCTCCTTTTACTCTGTTATCAACCTGGGTAACAGTCGGACTAGATGATCCTTGCAGCTCCTGTCCAGCTGGAATTACTCTATTTTCCAGCAAATCTATGTGTTAAAAGGTCATGCACAGATCCTGAAGGATTTCTGGTTTTACAGAGGATACTTTTTACCATTATGCACTGATAGTCAGTACACGCTCAAGTTAATCTACGAAGCAACTCTGCCCAGTGGTCAGGAGAAAGACCTGGGGACCTTTTACTCAAAAATCAGAGGAGGGTTTTAGAAGCAGTGACTGTACTGTTCTCTGGTTCTTCCCATACCAGCCCTCCACATTCAGAAGTGCAAATAACACAGTGCAAAGAGACTGTGCTCTCTGAAATGGAAATGTTTGAGAAATACAGGGTGTTCCTCTGTCCGTGTGTGTATACACACAAGCAGCAAAGAGCAGAAAGAATCTCTCCTCATAGACTGTTTTTGAAACATTTTCACTGGCACCATTAAAAGACCCCTCAAAAAATCTTTGTTTGCATCTCCAGAGAGGGGCAGTTAGTCAGTAATCAAGAACCAAATGCTGGCCAGCTTTGCCAATAAAAGATGCTTTTTGTTTTCCTTTCTTCACAAATGTTTACTCTTTTGAATCCTTGTACAATGACAGTAGGAAAAATTGCATCAAAAGCATTGGCTCAATCCAGGTATAACACAGTCATAAATACTCCCCAAAGTTAGTCAAAACACAGTATGCTGTGAAGAAATAATTATTGCTGCAAAATGTTTTATATAAAGCAGTTCTTTATTGCAGGAATTCCGAGTCTGCGTGCTCCATAACAAAGTCAAACTCAAACGGTGAACAGAGCTGCAAAGAATCGTGGCTCTCCATGAACAAATACTAACCAGAAGGCTTCGCATGTCTCTTTTTTCAGTAGCATGCAAAGTCTCTGTACATAACGTCCACAGAAAAGACATTGCATACAACCCCTGGCAAGGAACAGGTTACCTTCAGTAGCAGGGCTCTGCAGCTGGAAGCCACGGGCAGACGAGGTTCGTGCTCGGTGCTGTGGGAGCAGAGCAATCATATTCTCTCTCTGGTCGAATCAGGCATTGGTCTTCTAATCCCAGAAAGCTTCCTCACAATTTCAGCAATGCTTTTGACTTGGTGAGGGACCCTTGAGATAAATAAAATTGAGATGCAGCTTGTAGCACTTCCGCGGTGTGCTTTCACTTGTGGTATACCCTGTAACTGTAATGTCCTTCGGTTGTTTGGGTTAGGGTTTTTTTTTCTGTTTGTTTCTCTTCCAAGGTCTCATTTCAGGTTTTAAAACCTCTAAAAAAATTAGTGTATTTTTATGTCCTCATGGTGTCCTCACAGGCTGTTTGGATAATGAAAGTGACAGTGTTTTGGGGAGCTTTGCGGCACTGCACTGAAATACATTTGCATTTATCATCTCACATTATTTCAAATAATTGTCTTCAGGAAGTCAGAAAACCTGCCCTAGGAAGTTCTCTGACTGAGTACCGGTGTGCTGCCCATAAATCTTGCAAAAGAGGCCATTTGGCTATTTGTGTGTGGTAACTCGTGGATTCATGCTGTTGAAGTGAGACAGTCTCATTTAAGCATCTGAGTGTTGCCTTATTTGTGAAAAGCCTTTTCATACCAAGCACCATATTTAGCAAAACTGAGGAAAATTCTGCTCAGCTTCATATGTTTTTCTTCAGACCTACACATAATTTTTCAAATAACTTCTTCCCCTAAAATCAAGGCTTCTCAGCACTTTTCCGTTGTAACCTTCTCCTCCTAGGGCCCCAAAGTCTTTTAGTTTATTTATGATTCATCCCACTCCCTGCCAAATAAAGGATGGTTCCAGAGCAGAGTTATGAGCAGTAAGGAGGCTGGCTAGGCCAGCGTTCTAAGAGCCTTAGTAAAAGCAGGATGCTAGGCTAGTAGTGAAGGATAGTGAAAAATTCAGTGGAAGTTATTAAAATACCAGTAGTTGATTTTAAGCCGTACCCATTCCCTAAGAAACAAATTACTTGCCCCCAGACTTCACATCTTCTCACTGCTGCAGATAAAAGCATGAACAGGTTTCCTTTAAATTCCTGAACAAGCACAGAAAGACAATTCTGCAAACATTTAAAATTGCAAATTGCTTGTTTGCTCAAGATCAGATTTATTCAAAAGGGTGCCTGCTCCTTGGGGACTTGAAGAGGTTGTTTCTGAGATGATCTTTGTACAACGTAAGCATGTTTTTCAGATTAGTCCCAGCATAATATGCTAAGAAGAATACAGTGCATTTGTTATTTCCTAAAAAAAAAAAAAAAAAAGAGATCAATTACCTGAAACATTCCCTCTAGACCTATAATATTTATTTCAGTGTTCTGTCAATAAATATAATAAGGTTATTTTTCTGTCAGATTAGTTGGAAGAATCATTTGAGGAAACTTCTGTTTGGTAAGTTCACTTGCAAAAAGCAATCAAGAAGAAAAAAAATCCCTTGCTGTTACTGGAAGAAACATGGAGCTCTGAGGAGTTGTTCCAGAGCAAGTATTTACATCTTTGCCTCAGAATTCTTTGGTTGGCACCTGAAGGCCGATTTGCCTTTTTGCTGTCTTGCTTTCAAGTGCCAAATGAGGGGAAATGAGAGCCCACAGGAAATCTGAGCAATGCTGGAAATACTAGAGCAGCATTCTGAGCACTGCAGTTCTGGTTGTCCTTCATAGGAAATCGCTGTTCACTTCTGCTGTGCATTGAAACCATCACCTCCTGCACCTCAGAGACTCACGGGTAGCGCTGCCAGTGCCACCCCTCAGCCTCAGTGGTCCTCTCAACGACAGTCTCATAAAAGTAATGCAAAACTCACAGTGTCGTTTCACCATTTCTTTGTAATATCAGAGAAGAAAGCCAGGCCTGCCTGTCCTGCCACAATAATCTTCCCTTGGCTTTATCAGCTGCTGCTGAAGATGCCAGAGGCAGCGTTCCCAGCTCTGTGCTGCATGCTCAGGTCTGCTGCTCCCAGCAGAGGAGGCCACCGAGAGTCCTCTCACGAGTCCTGTGCAGCTGCACCACTCGTTTGGCCCAGAAATAATGAGATTTGTCATCAGCACTGGAGAAGGCAAAGCCAGAATGAAAACGAACTTTCAAGTGTAGTGTGAGTGATAAGGTGACACCTTCTCTGAATATTCCACTAGTATGTTAATTAAATTGTAACTTTGGGTTAACTGAATAGTTAAACTTGTAATTTTCTTAGAAACTGGTATTCCAATAACTGCAGATATATTTAGCAGAAATGTACGAACTCTGTATTTGCCAATGCCATTAAAGATAATGGGAAACAAATCTATGCAGATGTCCTGTGCTACAGAGGGAAAGTGATTTCCCAGTCTAACAAAAGGTAAAAGCCTATTCATTGAAGCTCAGCTAGAAATTATTTCTAATGGGCATGAAAGAATCTTTAAATCTGTATACTGCTTTTAATATTTTGGGCTTAAATTACAATTAATAGTTTCCATAAATGAGGCAATAGAAGAAATATTAAAATTCAGAATCCTTGAACATGAGATTTCTTGTCATGGCATCATTTCTAATGGTTTTACTGTAAAAAAAGTAAAACAACCAGAAAGTTGTTTGTATCAGCACAAGACAACAAAGTTTTTGCTAAATAACCCCTCTCATTCCTCAGTGCAATGTTCTCTGGGTTTGTACGTCAAGCACGGGCACGGTTACAACATATGCAGGTGGGAGCCCACAGCAGGGTAGGGACGTCCCTGCTCCCACTGCAGGACACTCCCAAATGCTGGCTGGCACGGTGGGTTTGGTGCTGCTCTGCCTCCCAGTCTGAGTGTGTTCCTGCAGGGGTGTTACCGAGCCGGCTGCTCCCCGGTGTACTGCACCGAGGCTGAGAGAGACTCTCGGCTCTGCCCCGTTTTGTTTCCTGTGTCTGTCGAGTCTGATTGGGTTTCCTCTCTCACAAGTGTTTTGCACAATGCTTGTATGTTTTGTCAAAATAGGGAGGTTTTAAAGTCAGAAAAACAGACATTCAGCAGCCAGAAATGGACTTATATGCAGAGTCATGTTCTTCAGATTCCTTTCTCCTAATCGTTTTTGCATGAGACATGGTAATAGGGACATCACTGCTCATTGCCTTAGGCAGCTACTCATGCTAGTTTCTTGAATTAATATTTGATTGTTGCATAGAAAAAGTACATAGACTTAGGGTTCAAGCAACAGCATAATTATCTCCTTGAGATAGTTGGACCTACCACTACCAGTAACTATTCTTCTCCTCTGCCAGTATGGTGAAAAGAAGGATCAGGTGATGGCTGGATTGGCAAAGGAGTGGTTGTGTTTGTGTATGTGGAGCAAGGCAGGAACCCAAGAAGGGTGTAAGCCTCTACTCACCTCTCTGAGGTGGACTCAAGTTGTGATTCTTTTCCCAGACTAAGGATGCTTTTTGGGAAAGATTTCCGTTTATTCTGCAATATTTATTGGAAGTCGTTATTATTAAAGGTGTAGCTACAATCTCTGTGTTTCAAACCTGTCTGCATTATGGTTTACAATCCTTAATTTTGCATTTAGAATGCTGTACAAAAGTTCATATTGGGAAGTTGGCTAGTGACTTCCTGTCTTATATTAAAAATGGTTTGCTTTGGCAGGGGATACTCTCAGGGGATGCCCACTGGCACTGACATTTTCTGCAAGACCAAAACACCTGCATGTGAAACTTACCTTCAGTGTGGAAGAGTCAGGCAGAATTGAAGGCACAACTAGAATGTTGAAGATGAAGACACTGTCTGAAATAAGTCCATCTCTGATTTATAAGGCTTTCCTGTAGTATCAGTGCTCTGACAGGCAGAATTGGAAATATCTGTGTTTCCTTGGCCTCTCGGCTGCAGTGTGTATACAGGAAGTGCAGTGCTGCTCCAAAGAGCAAACTGCTCCACCAGGAGCTTCAGGATGCAGGAACTTATTTTTTTTTTGCTGTTTGGAACAATGATGTGCATAACTTACTCCTCTTCCTCTGTGCTTTGGCTGCTGCGAGGCTGTGACTCAGCTGGGACAGTCTATAGACAAAGAACTCAGCTCTGGATGTTCTCCAGGGTAGCTGTAGCTGAAGGGTATAATGTGCACATTCACTACACACACGATAATGACATTGTACATGGGTAAAAACCAGAAGATATTATGGAGAAAACAGAGAAGAAAAAGGAAAAAATCTGTAAAAATCAACATTTGGTACCCCCATCCTGAATGTTGTATTTGGCGGCATAAGCAGCTCCCCTCCACTGCAGAGGTGGCTGAGTTTGGGTGGCATTGTGAGGCTGCTGGAGACTTGGATAAAAGCTGCTGCCTATGTGTCTCTGACAGGGCACCAGTTGGCCAGTTTTGTTCCTAAAGATTTACATAAAGCTGGTATTTGCAGAATTCTGTCAGTCCATCAAAATGGCCCAGGGACTTCGTACACGTATTTTTTTCAGAATTCCACCCATAAAGATGACCACTATTGCACAGCATTATCTTGCTGTAATGCAAGCAATCCTTCACGTTGCACAGCAAGCCTATAACAAAACAACGGTAAGCCATTTGCTGTGAGATTTTCATCTTTAACCTGAAGACTTTTCATGTTGAGAAGAAATTCTGAGTGGAATCTTTTGCATGTAAGAATGCTGTGCTTCTTGAGTTCCTTTGCTCAGCAGCATGAGGTAACGCGTTCCTGCAATGTGACCCTGCTCTGTTGTTTGAACTCATAGGGCTAGTTTTAAGCAAAAGCATATTTTATTCACTCAAGTCAGTAGTAAAGGGTGACCACCTCATGAAAGCTACTCTCAGAACTCCAGAAAGTAGAAAACTTCCCTTAATTCCCAAGCTGTGCCTTTGTGGTTTTTAAAAGAATGCTGTTGAATCTGCACTTGGAACAGGAATAGCTGAATCTTATTTATAGCTCTGTTCTGTCTGGTGCACTTCCTCTCACTTCCCTACAGAATGATATGAATGAAAATGACACTATTGACTATGTGGGTGACAATAAAAGAGCTTATAGAAATATGATTTTTATAGATTCAAGACTAAGGGAATCAACCCCCCAAGTTATGATCTTCGAGAACAGGGGAAGGATCAGGCTGTGCTAGTTGGAGAGGCCCCACTGGTGGGTCTTCTTCCTTGTACAGGTGCCAGGTTCACCCTTTCTCTCAGACCTTCTAAACCTGACTGGAATTGGCTGTAATGAATGTCTAAGTGACAAAAAGAAAAGCAGAGTGTAAAAGATGCTAATCAGTCTTTGTTCTTTTCAGACATCACATACAGGACCTGGAGTAAGGATTTTGTATGGAGAGAGATAGATTTTAATTAAGCATCTTAATAGAGAAATCCTTCTTGTTTTTTTCAGAATAAATTAAGGAAGTAACTTTGATGCAATATCATTTTCATCTAATCAGTAACATTCTGAAATTACCATGTTGTTTTCCATTAGAAATACCATCATCCAGCAAATCAGATAAAATTATTTAACATAGCTATATTGCAACCTCAGCTAACATCAGCTTGGGCATGTGTATACACAGAGCAGCAGACGGCAAGTGAATTGACAAATGTTTATAGGGAGAAAAGGGCAGACAGTATCAACAATTTTATATACTCCTGTGGAAAAAATGCCTGTATTCCATCTCGATTCACTAATAATCAAATAAAGGCTTCTCAGGGTTTTGCCATTTGCATATAGTGAATACTGATTACTGACACCAATAAAAGGCAAATGTCTTTAGCCTTTACTTGTATGCACAAATTATTAATATCTCCATTAAATTTTTTTACTTTATATTTGGCATGTATTCAGAGGTTTTTGTTTGACATAAACCAATGTGTTGACAGAGAGCTTTTATACCAGAGTGTTTGCCGTTTTTTAAACACACAAAACAAAGTGCATGAAGATAAACCAGCTTGGAAACCCGGGACAACAGTTGCCAGTCTGGAAAAGGGATGAGGCTGCTGCTGCATGACTGTGTTGTCGATAAATGTGTGTGGTGGTTGTGGCAGTTTTACACAACTGCAGTTCCTGTGGGCAAATTTGCAACACTCATTCCTGACAGCCAGAGGCAGGCCACAGTTAGCCTTGCGTGTCCAAGCACTATTAATTGTTATTAATATTTATTTTCTATTACAGTCATGCCTTGAGGTGAAGTCAAGTGGGTGCTGTATTTGCCCAAAGTGAGAGATTGACAAAGTGAGCAGGAGCGAGAAGCTGAAACACCTGGTGGTAAGTGACTTACTCAAGAGTACAGAGAACGGTTCTGTGAGCTGGAAACAGAACACTGCTCATCCAGACAGACTCTCTCTCAACCCACAATACACACTTTTCTTTCTAGTGGAAGTTCTCCTAAGGAGAAGGCGTTCTCAGCTGGGTTGTAGGCAGTGCTATCTCTTGATCATATAATTCAGTCACATGAGGATCTGACAGTAAAAATCAAGGAAGGCAGCACTAATCACATGTCCTATTTTTTCACCTACCATGGAAGCCAAACGAAGGGGTTTGGGTGTATGAATATGCATTACAAGAACCATGCAAATGTCCCTCTCAGAACAGACTCTCACGATTGCTTGTTGCGTTGATTTCTTTAGTTCGGCTAGATTTCTACCAGTTCGAGCAATAGGAAAACCTAAAACTGTCAATATCTTTTGACATGACTTGAAATCCTGTGTAATAGGTTCCGTCAAAAAAAAGAGTTGCTTTTATTGCCACCATAGCTGTAATGCAATTTCATGTGCTATCCTTACACATACTATAATTTCTCATGTAGAGCTGTCAGCAATAACCTTTTGTGGCAGCAGAGAGAAAAAAAATCCCCAAAATACATACTTGTCTAACATATATTTGTAGACCTTAAATCCTGTCTAACCATATACAGCTATGTTTCTCTGATCTTTCGTTTAGTGGAGGGGCATTGTGCCTTTTACTTGTAGGTGGAGCAGAAGCAGCTGGCAGGGCTTGTGCAAGTAGGATCTCGGAGGAAAGTCACAGTCCAGGCTTAGTTCCACTCACCTGGTGCATGAAAGGACTTGGCACCCTCTGCAGTTCTGTGTATGCACAAGAATGTAAAATATTTTGTGGTTTTGTCATTCAGTTTTCCTTCTTTAATTCTGAACACAAATGACAGCTTAACCTAACGAGAAGCCATAGGAAAAAAAAATCTTAGAAAGTCGGTACATGTCAAGAACAGAGGAAGGCTGCAGGACCTACGAGCCTCAAACACCCAGCAGTCTGTTTCACTCCCTGCTGCCTCTCCTCCTGTCACAGACCAATTTATATTTTGTGCCTCAACAGGAGATGTTCCAGTGCTGGCAGAAACTTTTAACGATCCTGAGCCTCACATGCTGCTCTGGAAACAAGTTCTGAAGAATATAGAAGATTTTGCAACATATTATTCCTGTAAATAAAAATGTATTTCTCACCAGGAATTCACACTCTTCCACATTTTAGCATTGTGAGTTTTTCCTCATCTGGAGATGCATTATCCCTTATTCACATTCTTTTGTTTTTCAGACATCTCTTCGCCTTCTGATGAACTCTGGTAAAATGTAGTATTGTTAGTGGGATTTTAGATGATTGATTAGTGTTAAGATTCTTCCTAGTTTCCTTCTACTTACGAAGCTGTAATGAGTCCTTTACAACCTGTAATAAATACAGTATCTGAGCACTTATTATCAATATAAGTTGATAATAAGTTGATAACATAACTTATTATCAATATAAGCTGATAACTAGCTTAGTTCATGAGGAAACTTCTCCTTGAGCAAGGAACAGCCTAGCAGGACAAATTGGTCCATCTCTTTTTCTGGAACATCTGTGTTCAACCAACATGGAATCACAGAAAAACAGGATAATTCAGATCAGAAGAGAGCTCTAGGTGCATTTAGTTTAACCCCACAGCCAAAGCATGACCAACTCTGACCAGATTGGTTAGGGTTATACTGCAAGACACCAAGGGAGCATAACCTAATCCATGACTGTAACGGAAAGGCCACAGCAGGAGTTATGAGAGGATGAGCTGAGAGGAAGCTCTGCAGCCTGAGGCAGGCAGTGCTCGGTATGGGTAACAATCTCAGTCTTTCTCTGATATGTCAGTGGAATTAGCCGTCTAGGTTGTCAAGTTTTATACAAGAAGACTTCTAACTAAGGTAAGATCAGCTACAGAGAGACTCACTGAACAGAGCTGAGTCTTAGTTCACTTCATGCCTCGTCTGGTATCACACAGGTCGCCTACACAGCGCTGTCCTGTTAAGATGCCTTGCTGGGTTTTTGAAGCTCGTGTATCTTCCTGAGTCTCTGTCTTCCTCACCTGCAAGTTTAGGCCATTTTTATTCCCTCTGCCTTGGCTCCAGCACTCCCTAAAGCTGTTCAGGGGGTTTTATGCTTCCCTTTCATGAGTACTGTACTCAAGCACTGTATGGCTAGCAGGCACACAGCTTTTGCAGATGATAATGTTCTTTATTTTCTCAATGTGGTTCATTTAAAGGCACTTAAAGAAAACATTTTCCTGCAGATTGCTAGTGAAAGGAGATTGCTTTGGGTAGTTTCTTTATATTCAGTTTATCTTGACTTTTACATGAAGTGGAAATGTACATTGTTAATACAGGGAAATGGTCAAAAGGAGAAATTATAACTGCTTGCACATGCTTTTTAAAATGTGTTTCTGCTCTGAAAAATAATCATGTGAATTTGACATGGCCTCACTTAGCTCTTCTTCTCCATGAGAGTGAGGGCTGCTGACATCAGTGGAATGGTTACTGTTGTCAGAATGGTCTTCCTGGCTACTCTTGGAGAGACTGAATTACATTTGAGATTTTATGCATCATCAGTAAATTTTTTTTTCCTGTAAATTGTAATTGCAGGAATACCTCAAGCACTCCTGTGCCTTCAGGATATGGTTGACAGCACTGCATGACTGTGACTGAGATCCTGATAAGCAAATGAAATGACACGGGTGCATAAGTTTACCAAAAAACAGAGCTAAGAGAGTTTTGCTGAGGTGACAGGTGGAACAACACTTTGGTGGATGTGGATTGAGGGTGCTTTGGCACCTGTTACAGCTAAGAATGCCATGTAAATTCTTAACATGTCTGGATGTGTGCTGCACGTACATAAAGCTCTGAATTTTTTTCTGAACACATGAAGAATCCTAGGGAACGTGCATTTGGTCACATTTCTTATTTGTTTTTAAAATTTGGGCATGAGTTTGAATGTGCAAATTTTGGCTTAGGAAGATCAGATTTGTCTTTTCAAAAATCAGGGGTTGTTAGAAGAACTTTGTTTTCTGCTCGAAAATTGCCACCAGCTACCCCACAATGCCTCTTGGCTTGCAAACATGAATTAGTGTTTTGCTTTGTACGTGCAAAGCTGATATCCTTTGCCTCTCTGAAGGAAGAGAGACCAATGACCACTTCAGAACCAATCCATTTCCAATCTGCTCTCTATTTCCACCACTGATGCTCCTACCTTGCATGTAAAGCGAACCAGCTGTTACTAGATTGCACAGCAGAAAGATGCAGACTAAGTGATTGTCAGAAGATTGTGTGTATTCCAATTTGCATAGGCTTCTCCTTCTTTTCACCCTCCTTTGCTTGACTAAAGAAATTAAAATGTGTGAGTTTAGAAGCAGCAGATAATATATATTCCTGTTTTCAGTGATTCAGAAATACGTGATCCAACCCCTAGATTTTATTCAAAATAACATGCTGTTAAGGGGATTTTATTGCATAAGAAATAGTAACAATAAATATGATCTGTGCTTAGATGGTACACAGCTGCTTTTTACCTGAAGTGATAAAGACAACTTAGTAAATGGGTAGTACTCGAGTGTGGTGTGTCAGGCAGTACATTGCAGGATTTACTAATGCTAATATCTGTTAAGAAAATACACTGTTAGCCCTTCTCTACATATAGATTCAAACCTTTCTATTGATATCCTACTGTAGAAATAAACCTGTTTAAAAGAATTTACTTCTGTGGCATAGCACGCCTTAAAATTTGAACAAAAGTCAGCGTGATAAAAAAATTGATCAGTTCAGTGAACACATTTCTTTGCCTTAAACTGAAAT
Source organism: Cnemophilus loriae (assembly GCA_013397755.1). Lineage (NCBI taxonomy): Eukaryota > Metazoa > Chordata > Aves > Passeriformes > Corvidae > Cnemophilus > Cnemophilus loriae. Next base: position 1,505,615 of record VZTF01007421.1, read on the forward strand.
GTGCATTCTAGAAGAGCATGGCTTGTGAATTGGAGATCCATGAAAGGAACAGACCTGCTAAAAGAATAACATTTTGACGAAACAAGCTTATTTGCTTAACAGCTTTCCACCGCAATTAACATACGCGGCAAATGTGTCTATTTAATGTGACAGTCTGCTCAAATAACCCTCTTTCAGGAGTGGGATTATATAATCTGGAAATAGCAGAGTTACACCGAGATTAAAATTATTGAATATCTTGCTTATCGAAGATGCCAGCAGCACTGTCTCCTCCTTTCCTCTGTACTTCATGCTGACTTGTAAATGATCTGCTTGAGCTCTGGTGTCCTTAAATTAATGAACTGTCTGACAGCAGCATTCAGCACAGGACTGCTCTTTGGAACAAAAGAAAGAGAAACTGAAAGAAACCCCGGGGAAGACAATCTGTGCAGCAGCAGTTCTGGAAGTATTTGGCCTTTTCAGGCTTCGTGGGATGGCCGTTGCATTGGTCCTGCAAGAGTGAAACTATGAGGATGCAAATGGCAAGGCATGAAAAAATAAAGTGACAAGATGTACAGTCAGGGATCCGCTGGTCCCTTGGGCTTGGCTAGTCAGTGGTTAGCCCACGATCAGTGGCTCCATCGAGACCATTTGCTCCTGGGCACGTGCTGGGGATCTCGCGACCACAGGAGTGGCTTGGGCTGAGAACGGGGACACAGCCAGCGTGGCCTACTGCCCGCTGTGCAAAATGCCATGTGGGACACCCTGAGCAGGGCGTGGGTGGAAGTCGCAGCAGCTGCGCTCGGGTGGATGCTGTAGGCAAGATTTGGACTTGCTGTTTTCAGGAATTGCCACGCCGGTGAGGGTGGGAACATTCACCAGCCAAGTCCCTGTCCCTGCCATTGTCACAATCCCATTCTGCACACCTGTGTCAGAGACTTGCTCCCCCCAACCTTCTCAACACTGTCGAAAGAATACACAAATTGCTTTAACCTCATGTTATGAAATAAACAAATCAAAGGGGAGGGTGGTGTGATATCTGTTAGCTAATAGGTACACAGAAGTGACCGGCCCAGCACTCACCAAGGCTGAGGATTCCGCATGGATGGGGACTCATCAGATGGCAGCCAACAGAGCACTGCAAGGAGCCAGGGAGGTGCTGCAAGCCTCCCACAGCAACAGAGACTTCTAAGCCCCAGGAAAAGGCAGTGGGGCTGCTGCTCCCTTGCCCGGGAATGAGGCAATATTCATTACTATTGATATAGTTCCCTTGGCCCAGAGTGACCAGTTTTTGAGCCATTGCCCTGTTGTTTGACCCTAAGATCCTTTCTGCATCAATTGCAGGGCGTGGAAGGAAGGGGAGAAGGGTGCTGTGTGCTTCTCCATAGGCTGCCTAAAGACACTGGAACCCTGAAGCAAAGTCAAAACACAACTGATCAGAAATCATCTGTGAAAACAGACTTCTCCCTGCAGCTGCCTAGAGAGGGGAGAAGGGGAAACACAAAACTGGAGATGGCTCTAGCCCATTGCCCTTGAAAGGGGTCAGAGTCACAGAGAGCTCAAGGGCACGCTCACTGTTAAGCCAAGATACAATCTCCAGGTTCAGTTAATTTTAGAGCTGTGACAAATTCCCCTTCCTGATACCTCAAAAGGTGGGGATTTTCTACAGCTCACTGTGAAGTACCCTGACAACAGCCTGCCCACTCAGGAGCTCATTGCATAAAGATTTGCGAAATTGTGAGGAACAAGGTAAGAAACCAGATCTTTCCCTTTCTTACCTGACAAAAAACCCCTTCTTTGGTCAGCACTCTGATGGCAGAAGCTCCATTTTAAACACCCTCCAAGACCCTCAAAACCACATTATCTGTCTCATTACATCGGGGTTTTTCATGACAGTCTGGAAAACTCTCTGAGTTGTCCCCAACCCTGGAAAACTTCCAAGTGTTCCTAAAAGAGTATAATGAGGCTCTAACTCTGAGGCATTGTGTTTTCAAATGTGGAGGAGGCTGTTTCCCTTCTCGTCAGAGGATTTGGCTGTCACTGTGTCTCGTTTGGACCATCACCCATTTGACTGGAAGATGCAAACTCTTTCAGTGTGGTCGTTGTACTACGGAACATGCAGATGGCTGTCTGGGCAGCATGGGAAAAGCTTTTGCTTACAGCTAGGGGATGAAGAGAGCAACCACAGAATTCAGTTTTCAGCCCCATTGCCCCCACATTTTCAAAAAGTCTGAATTACCAACTTGTGTTGCCTGTTGCCCAGAGAATGCCAGGTCACCTCTAAGGCAGTAATGTTGTCTCTTCTACATGCTAAACTTGCAGACTCTTCAGGCTGCAGCACCCGAATTTCCCTCAGGTGTACTGAACATTTCAGGTGATGATTGACCGCTCTCCCTGATATTTGTATGATTATTAGTCTCTTCTCTGTGTGCTATTCAGAGGACAGCACTGCTCATAAAAAGCAGATAGGAGCAAGCTGGGCTGCTGCCCCTGGTGAGTAGGAGAGAGGATGGGCTGATTGATGACCCTTGGCTGTTTTCTGATGTTGCAGTTGTTTTTTATGATGTCATTAGGAGGCTATAGTCATATTAAGGAATCCCTCATGACATCATAAAGGACTTGATATTTCACTAATGTTATTTCAGCAGAGTGAAGCTCTGGCATTTTATAGTCTTTGCTTTCCCCATAGAATTAGGAGTTGTCTAACTACAACCTAGAAGAAATGCAAAAGTAGTCAAATGTCGACTTCAAAAGTTATGGTTAAAGAATGCTAATATATTTGGCTCTTTTGGAGCACATAGCACCTTTAGGTGGAGGACATGATGTGTTTATAAAAGATGCCATCCGTGAATCATATCCTCACACAAAGGAAGAATCACACATGCCTTCCACTTTTTGGTGCACAGAAATAAAGAATTATTCTTCCTGAACACTGCCAAACATACCATAGGACAGCACCATGGCACCATTTAGCATAAGAGCACTGAGTAATGGTGCCATCAGGACAACACTGACAGTGGAGCCCAAAGCTATCATTTCCTAACATAAGAGGGAAATCTAAACCCTGTATGAGCAGAGATACTGATTTGATGGGTTTGGTGTAGGTGGAAAAATCAGTATGAGTGCTGTTGCCAACTGTACCAGCACAAGGGATGTGTGAGGGCCGAGGCCGGTCAGCCTCACTGACACCTCCCTGTGCAAGCTCAGCATCCTCCTTGCAGCAGCACAAACATTTCCCCAGGTGAAAGTGCTGTTAGTTAGGGATAGGGATTGCACGCCCAAGGGAGAAATCAAATTACAGTTTGTTTTACTGCAGCATTAAGGGATTCCTTGATGAGTCTTTATGCTGGTCCCTGCTGCCTTTCTGTCCTAATGCACTCAGTAGTATAGAAATATTCTTCATGGTCCCTTAACCTTTCCTTTTTTCTCAGAGGAATTACACCTCTGGTTTTACCTTCATTTTCTTTGTTCTCTGAGAGTTCGCAATGCAAAGGAACTTATTTTTAATCTACGTTCCTATGATTTTTGTACTCCTCTCTCTGGTTGCTCCCAATTTATGTAGTAAACAGCAATAATATTTATTGTATTGTTTTAAGATTTTTCATTACTTCTTATCCATGATTTTGGAATGGTGCTGGAAAGCCAGCTCAGTGGCAGAGCACCTGAAGCCCCACTGAATGGCAATAGGAATCGAACCTTTACCTTACACAGATGCTTCCAAAAATCCTTGCTGTTGACTGCAAAATTCCACATGGAGATGTTTTAAAAGCTGTTGAAAATTTTACCCGTACTGACAGGCAGAAAACTCCAGAATCTAAAAGACTGCCATATGCATGTTAATCTGAAATGAACACTGTTTTATTTCACATACAGAAGTACACAAAATTAAAAAGCCCCTCTGAGAACCCAACTGGATTTGTGGGAGATCATTTTTGGCCTGAATCCATCTGCATTCTGAAAAATCAGGAAATTAGAATGAAAGGGGTTTTTTTTATCCCAGAGATGCTACTGCAAGTATGAGTAGATAACACCTCAAAGTTATTTGACAACCCCCAAAACAGCTAATTGAATGATTTCATATGAGGCACAATGCCAGCCCTGCCTGTACCTCTGAATACTGTTCTTAGATCTGAAGAGGGGAGGAGAGGCAAGAGAAGAGCACGCATTTCAGAAGCACACGGTATCCGAAATCTTGCTGAGGAGACTGTCCTTCCTCAGTCCTCGTAGTCCTAAGCCATGTCTCTGCCTGTCTGAAAGGGCCCTACTCATCACACTGCTGCTGACCTGTGGCCCCTTGACAACCATAACCCCCAAAGAATCAGATTTTTATTGTCAAGGGTACAAAAATATGTGTCCAAGAGCCTCCCATCTCCATTGTTCAGCCTACTAGCTGTTGGAAGAGTCACTGACTTACAATCCTGCAACCCAGAGCCTGTCCCTTGCTCTTCCCTGCACTGACACAAAACTCAGGTGTTGCATCAGGAGTGAAAGGGCTCCAGGGATCAGCAGACACTTGGCAATGGGTTCCCGTGGTGTTCTCCTGTGGTCACTGATGAGCTCTGCCTGTAAGAAGACTGTGTGTTGTAGGCATTTGCTGCTCTGTGCTCAGCTGAAGCCAGTCCCTGCCATGTGATTTCACAGGCAGCTGGCAGTGGTACTGCAGGTGGCTTGGGGCTTCAGACAGCTGAGGACACAACCCTCTGGGAAACAGCTTTACTTTCGTGTACCAACAGTGGCATGCACAGTGGAGATGAATACAAAAGAGAGTCCTCAGAGGAAGTCCTGGCACTTGGCATTTTGCAGGGTCATTGGTGGCTTCGTGATCCTTTTTTTAAATTTATACATCACCAATTAAATGTCTGTTTGACAGACTGCACCACCCTGAACATGTCTGGAGATGCCCCAGAGGAGGAGGTGGGAAAGGGGGAGAGTTGCCTGAAGCCTGGGATAGTTATCTGTTTGCTTTGAACAGAGCAACCAATCTACCTCTGGGGTTTTGCTTTCACACAAGTTCATCCAGTTCACCTACTTCTGCAGCTCGTTATTAATAGAATTGTTAGCAGGTTCACTCCACAGCTGGTAGGGAAGGTGTGCACATGGGTGGCACCTGAAGACAGAAAGTATCTGATTGTATCTAATACTATTTGGCTCATCTTCCCAGGTGTTCTGTTTTACAGATAATAAACCAGACAACTTCACAGAGGGAGGTACAGGCACACCCTAGCTGTGGGCTCCAGCTGTATTCCAGCATCAGCTCACAAGTGGGGTACCTGTGCTGGTGAGGAGTCAGGACTGTGCCTGCACATACAGGGGAGCACAGACATGGGTGCTGTGACCTGTGCAAGTGTCACACGTGAACAGACTCGTCACTGACCCGTAGGTCTCCAGAGGCAGCTGTGCTCCCAGTCGGTCACTGACGCTGAGATGCTCCATTGTCTACGGACACATCCTTGCCCTTGTGCATCTTGTCCATCTCTCATTCGTGGCCATTTATACCTGAGCTAGTCATGGCATTCAGGTGGAACGCAGCAAGCTGTGTTTGCAGCATGGGCTGTAGCTGCTCGGGGTACAACGGCTGCAGAGATGTGACCTGTGTGTTGGAGCAGAATGTCAGGTGACAGAACTCAGGTCTGACATGTGCACAGGAGGAATGGACCACGCACACTGTTCCTGATGAGAGCTTGCTCTGTGTCTTGGTACAAACAAGGAGAAGGAGGTCTGCCGTGGACCTGAGGCTGAGCACTCTGCTCTGTCATACATTCTGCATCATCTGTGGTCTTCCTCTGGCTGTGAGGCTGATTACTGATACTGAGAGGTCAGGTGCAAGATTTTAAGCTAGAGGAAGTTGAAGAACAGACAAGAAACAGACGAAAGAAAGTCTCCCAAAACAAGCACAGTTGCCCACCTCTCTCAGTGTTACGTACAATGGTACATACAACCTGCTACACTACATCTGAGCATGTAAGGGTGAGCAGTTCATTGCTACTGAGTGCTCCATCCTGCCCTCACATACAGATAGGGATCTTGATTTAGCTTTTCAGCCATGGATGCCTTTGAACTCAGACCTAGCAGAGAGGCATGAATCTTTTCCATCTGATTCATATCCAGAGCTTCTGCTATTTACTCAAGCCTCTTGGGTGGAGACATTGGCTGGAGAGCTTGTGGGAACAACTCCCTTCAAGTTCTAGCTGCAATTTGAAAGCTGTGGTGTAGGAAGAAAAACAGGGTAACCAGCCTGTCTTCAAAGTGAGCCTTTCTTCTCCCCAGAGCAAATGCAGCTCTGACCCCATTTAACACCAGCTCTCTCCCAGAGGTTGGTACATGCAGTGTTTCAGGCTCAGAGAAGAACTTCTCTGCCTGAGTGGAGCAGGTATATTTGTTGAATAAGCTCTTTCTTCAGCACCATTACAGTAAGAGTTGCAAGTTAATTTTTTTTTCTTTTGCATCTGGACTGCAAGATTTTTATGGCAGTCAACATTTTTTGCAATGCTAGCTTTAGCAGGAATACATGCTGTATGCATTGAGTGACCCTTGAACAAGTTAATACTTTCACGTCTACCTCAGAGTGAGCTGGAGACCTCTGGCCAGAGCAGCACTGCCTTAGCTTGTCAAGATGGGTTCATTAGAATTTTCATCACAAATTCAGTGCATGAAATAAGGTTGGCTTCCAGCCGGGTGACTTGTCTCAGTCACCTATGCTTTTAGTGTGTGTTCAGGACGAGCAAGAATGTCTTACGCAGTGGTAATCATGTCATCTTGGATTTTTAAAGCTCACCTTTATTCCTGGCAAACCAACACATAATTAGTTTGATAATATTAAATGCACTGGATATTTATGTTATCAGTTATTAATGTACGTTGCTGATATGTGATTCTATTTGACTTGAACAAAGCACCTTTTATACTCTAGATGAAACAGGCACTACTTTGCTTAACTACTGGGCAGATGGTAGCCTGATAGTCATTCACCTGCCTCTAGAAAGCGTTGCACCAGTGGACCAGTTTCTTGGGCTATGTCTCTGTGCCTGGCCCTCAGGATCTGCCAGCTGTTGGAATATCATTCACACATCTTTGGACGTAAGTTTAAAAAGTATCGTGGAGCTCTTCAGACTAAATGTAGGGTGTAGTTTTGAGAGCTATGATTGGAATATCCACGATCAGGAAAAAAAGAACACACAGATTAATGCACCTCTCGTGTGGTCCAAAAAACCCACTCAGAGTAGATGCAGCACAATGGCTGTTTTCTAAATATTCACAGGCAATTGACTCAGTGGAGCTGTGCCTCAGGGCTGCAGAGCACTCCATAAACAGTGGTTCAGGAGTTCTTCTTGCACAAAGAAAGTCCCTTTTCCAAGGCATTTTTAATGCACCTGAATACATAACAAATAGGAGCAATCTGCAAAGGGCGGGAGCTTGACCAGATAAACTTTACAGTAACACAGATATTAAAACTTATTTATAATGTCATGCTCTTCTTTCTATTTATGAAACCTCGACATATTTATCTTTTATTTAGAAATTATTAGTCCCAAATTAGGCTCAGATGCTTCATCTCCTGTTTGAATTATGGGCAAGAAAAAATAGTAGAGCAACAATACCCCTGGAGTGAGGGCTGTACATCTTTAATCTAATTAATTTATGAGCATTTCCAGGGACTCCCTACTACAGCACCGGAATGCCTGGAAATCCTGCATCTTAAGAGTTTTCCATTTCATATTTTTTTCTTCCTGCTAATTCAGGTCTCACATCTCCAACTCTGTAGTGTTCAGTAGAAAAGCAGTATTAATGTCTTAGTGCCTATAATGTCAACTACAATTGAATTAATTTCTCCTGAATTGTTTGTTGGTTATGCCTATCTCGTTCTAGTAAGATGCTCAATGACAGCAGCGTAAGAGGTCCCTGTTTGCGGCTTCTCCTGTTCTGCGTGAGGCCTCACGTTTGATTTGTTCTCTGAAACAGCAGCAACCAAAACACTGATGTGCTTTCCTTAAAGCATGTATCACAGGGGCTGAGGTTCTTTTGAGCTAGTTTTCGAAGGCTTCCAGGAAGCAGTGGTAGATGTGGTATCATGTGACATGTCAGGGGTATCCAGATCTGGTGTCTTTCAAATCTGCATCATGCTCCTGTTTCCCTCTTTGGCAGGTGTGAAAGAAATGAAAAACTCCTGAATTAGCATTCGCCGTTTGTCAGTGCCATGCTCCCTGACAGAATCAGACTCGTATTGGCTCTTTCTCCCACCTTCTTAATTAATTTTGCTGTGCTGAGCAAGCGGGCTCCAGCAGGCTCGCTGCTGCGGACTGATCTCCTCATCTGCCTTTGATGTGTCTCCTGGGAGGGGGAGGGTGCACTGGAGAAACTCGTAAGAGAGACCTGCTATTGCTTATTTTCACGCTGCCTTGGGCAGAGCTCTTCTCTGCCCTCTGCTCTTACATGACTTCTCTTTTACCAGCAGCTATCTTGTCATAATACAGCGGAGGTTTCTACGGCGTGGGAGCTGTGGGGGCCTGGGGCCCACAGGCGCTGCCACCGCAGCAGGAGCTGGCGCACGCAGGCCCTGCCCACCGGCGGCCGGGGAGGCTGTTGCAAACTGCAGGGCTCTGGGGGCGCCGGGCCCCCTTGTCTGCAGAGACTTCACCTCGCCAAGTCCACAGCTGAGGGCTGGCGCCGCATGGCAGTGCGAGCCAGCGGGCCCTCTGCCCGCCCCAGGAGGCTCAGCTCCCGCCGAGGACATCTCCCTCCCTGCCTTGGTGGCGCAGATGGCTGCAGCGCTGCCCTTAGGCCGCTCTCCTTCCCGCGCCTCCTCTCTGGCCCAGCAAGTCTGTGTCCGGCAGCGGCCGGGCAAGGGCCACTTTCCCCCGTGGGGTGCGGTAGCCGGCTGCGGCTGTGGGGTGGAACAGAGGCGGCAGCTTGATGAGGAGAGCGCAGGGCCGCTCGGAGCAGGCAGGCTGCCCGCAGCTGCGCTGGGACCGGCGAGGGCCGCTGAGCTGAAACCTGGCTTTCCACGGCGCTATCTGGGAATCTGCTGAGAGCTGGCTGCTGACACACGGGACGAGCGAGCTTTGGCAAATGCTGGTGCCTGCCCCTACGTGTATGGCTGCATGTGTGCAAAGCGGGCGCCCATCAGCAGCGGTGTGCGTCAGACCGGAGTCGGAGCCATGGGGCACTTGTTTTCACTGCACCAAAACAAGTGATCGCAGCTCTTCATTTTTTGCTCTATTTTCTGTCTCTCTCATTCTTTTCTTCTTCTTTTTTTTTTTTTTTTTTTTCGGTTGGTTTTGGTTATTTTTTCTCTAAAATTGCCGAGTATTGTGATGGATTGAACCTGGTTGGATGCCAGGTGCCCATCAAAGCCACTCCATCACTCCCCTCCTCAGCTGGGTAGGGGAGCGACAATATAAGGAAGAGCTTGTGAGTTGAGATAAGGACAGGGAGGGATTGCTCAGCAATTACTATTGTAGGTAAAACAGACTCAACCTGGGGCATTGAGTTTCATTTATTACCAATCAAATCGGAGTAGAATAATGAGAAATAAACCCAAATCTTAATGTCTCACCATGGTCTTGGTCATGTATTGGTCAAGTATGCCTCTTCTGAAATGAATGCTTCTGTTCTTGCTAGAAGAATACTGAGTATTAATGGGATTTAGGTCTTTCCCTGCCTGTTTAGTTTGCAGGAAGCTGCAAAGTTGCTCAGATGGCCACACAAAAAGCCTAGAAATACAACTTTCTTTTGGGAGTTTTTTTGTAAATTGCCTGAGAAAACACATTTATAAAAGTTAGTTTATGGACTGCATTGAGGTGAAAGCTCCCAGGAAAAGTTTTGACTACTCAATTACTGTTCCCACTTTCTGCCGTCAGACTCGTCCTTGTGTGAGTTGCTGATACTCGGGCTGCAAGCATGCCATCCTTTAGTTCAGCTCAGGACCTCCCAGATCAAGCTTAGACACTGTCCAGTTTTCATTTTAAAACTAAAGAGAACTCAGAATATTCAGCGAGTCTGTGAGAATATTATTTGCACATCACATATAACATTGTGCACAGCTTGGGTAGTAGGGAAAGGAAAGAAAGGGCAACAAAGTCTGCCTGGTTCGGACTGCTTGAGTCATGAATATTCATCACCTAAATGAAAAGATCTGGAGTTTCACAGGAACTCCACCCACCAAACTGAAATAACTGTTATGGCCTTTGCCAATAAGATGCCAAATGAAATGGATAGAAAATGAAGCAGCATCGATTGTATGAAGTAACTGTTTTAAATCCTGGGTTTGGTGGTCAGATACAAGAGGTTTCCAGCAGCAAAACACAGTTCCAGGTCTTGTGATCAAACATCTTTTAGCAAACCCTGAATGTGGAGAGCGTGCACGGTCTGGACTTTGATTGCCATTGCCTGCACACATCCACGTGTTCACGAGCACCTTGTGGGCACTCTAACACAGGCTCTTCCTGGGGCTTGCATGTTTTCCATGACTGCAGTAATCTGCTCCTCCTAACTCTGCTTGCTTTCTATGTCAATTCTCTTCTATTAAAACACCTAAAATTCCTTCACTACTGGTTTTAATTACAAGTGTGTTAGCTGCTCCTCTACATGTAATTACTAAAATGAATGGAGAAAGCAGAGATGAGAGAGTATAAATGCTCTTCACACAGAAATGCAATTAGACCTGCAGGCATCTTTCCAACTACTCCATATGTTATGTAAAGTTTGGTGTATGTACATATGAATTAATGAGAATGTTTATGTTTTCCCTTCTCACTTTCACAATGGATTAATTTCAGACATATTTTATAAGGTATTTCTGATTGTTAGGTAGACGGATGAGTATCTCCTCCAGGTACTGCCATATCCACCTCAAAAACCAAAGAAAAGAGAGTACATGATTATTCCAGTGTATGTGCACTACAAGCAAACGCATGATGTTGTGTGCTCACTGCGTTGCTGACCTTCTGAAGTCAGTCTAAGTGCAGGGAGGCTTTCAGCAGCCTCCTGGAAGGGGTGACAGAAGGGAAACACCTGCACCTGGGCATCATTTTGCTGAGGACTTGCCTTCACCATGGAACTAAGTCGCGTCTGCACCTGAATTTCTTCTCCCTGGTTGGTCTCACTGAAATAAAAGCAACTGCATTGAGCAGCCTTATTTGTCCTGAGACTGGCCAAGCTGTGCTGTGAGCTGTTGTTAACTCTTTCTAGCCCTTTTGGGATGTGTGACAGGATTCAGAAGAAAACCCCAGGCTAAAGTGGCAGGTGAGTGGGTCCAGCTTGGATGCGTGTGGCAGAGTGGTTGCAACGATCTCTGGCAGGCTGTGCTTGGTCGAGCTCTGTCCCGTGTCCAGGCTGAGGAGGTTCTGCCCAGGGAGAGCGCTTAAAAACGAACGGGTTTGTGGCCTGGTTCGTTTCTGTCACTGCCGTGGGCTCTGCTGCTCCCTGCCCTCTCGCCAGTCCCTGCACAGGGTCGGTGTGAGGTGGTTGCTGCCTCCTCCGTTTTCGTGAGGACCTTGGCATCAGTCACCGCTCAGCTTGTGACAGACGGAAGCATGGGCTTGCTGTGAGGGGACTCTGCCCTGGTCGTTCCTGATGGAAAAGTCAGAAGAAATGAATCCTAGAATGCTCTCATGCATTCCTCAGTAGGAGCTGCAGCAGCGACCTGGTCTGAATAAAAGAGTGAGTGAATTGTAGAATTAACTAAGCAAAAAGATTTTTATTTAATTTAATTTTATTTTATTTTTTTAGATTTTTCACAAAAAAGTGGAAAATTGAGTAGATGCTGCTGGGGAAAAAGTCACAGATACCTGTAAAAAAAAAAAAAAAGAAAAAGTTTTCTTTGATGTATTTGACTTACATTTACAAAGTTTTTGCAGTCCTTTTGTGAGTATGAGTTTTTACATGAAAAAAGGTCTTTAGTCCATGTTCAGTACTTGCAAAAGTGAAGCTAAAATGCCTTCTCAGGAAGCATTTGGACCTGGAATCCTTTGATGTCTAGTAACTTACAGAGAACTGGGATCAGGAATGATGACATGTGACTCATGTGAGGCAAATGGCAGCTTTACTTGTGGACCAGAGAGTAAACATAATCCACAGAGGGTGTCATAACATCATTAAAAACATGGAACAGCTTGTAGATGTGTCTCTGTCTAAATCCTCCACAGGTGAAGAAAAGTGCATTGGTCAGATACATCATTGTTCTGAGTAGTTTTAATTTGTTTTTAAAGAAACAGTGACAGTCCTTTTAGTGAGTTGATTCAAATATCCTTACTCAGGCAATGCTGAAATAAATGCAAGATATAGTTAAATTTTGGGGACCATAAAATCACAGATCATTTGTATCACTCAAGATAGAACCCAATATCTGACATCAGTGAAGCCAGTAGCAAATTTCTTTTTGCTATGCCACTCTTAGAAGGAGGTGCTTAAATAGAAAAGATATTTGATTGTGCACACAGGGAACATTCTAGTGGTATTGTACTCACTAAAATATTCCAGATTGTTATGTAGTAACATTCTTTTTGAAGAGTGGAATATTTGAAGAATATTCGAGTGGAAATCACTCAAATTAAAACTGACATCATTTAAAAAAAAATACATTGTAAGATGTATGATAATATACCAAAAATGGGAAAAATATACTTCATAAAATACAAAAAATTGCTGCCATAAAGCAAGTAAGATTTTTCAGCCCAATGTGCTGTTCATACTGCCTCTGTTTTCCATGCTAAAAATCTTTGTTTCTCATTTTCAGCCAAATTTTTGGTTTATGTCATGACTCCTCAGGAGTATCAAGAGGAAGTTTTTATGCAAGACAGTGGTTTCTGAGATTTATATGACAAGCCTGGGTAAAATTCAAATTACTCTGATTTAATCCATTTGGAGCTGCTGCACTAAATCACTGTAGCTGTTGCTGACATACCAGCCCACAGAAACCTGGAAGCTGATGATATAAGTTTATCTGCGTATCTACAGGTGAGAACTCAGGCAGCCTTGAATTGCAGTGAGAGGTGTTTGCCTCTGTTCTGAATATATTTGGGGAATGAGCAGGGGCTGCTTCTTTGAGCACTCTGTGAGAAGTCTCACTGTGCTTTTCCTCCTGAAATAAATTGTCCTCAAGGTCATGCTATCTTTCAGAATATACAGTAGGAACTTTCCCTTTCCCTTTTTTTTTTTTTTTTTCCCCCACTGACACACGCCACAACCTTATTTATTCAAGAAATACACATCAGGGAGCCAAATATTCATAAATTACCTACTGTTGCAGTAAGCATCCACTCGACAAGCCTGCAGCTGGCCTCAGCCTCCTGACGGGAGGATCCAGTTGGGAACCCGGAATTCCTGCGGTCACCCTATCTGTGCTCTCTCCTGTTTGAGGGAACCTCTGACTTTCCAGGCCAGGACTTGGCTTACAGGTAAAAGGAAATAGAAAAGGAAGAAGTCTTTAGGCAGCTGTATAAATCTTTTTGACATGGCTTTGAGTAAATGAGCAACAGCAGCATCAACTTCTTGCCATTCTGATGCAAATTTCACATCTGCTGTTATTTATAAATAAACTTTGAGGTCTCAGCCATTCCACTTTAAGCTGATTGTGTTACAGAACAATTGCAAGATCAACAGTGTCTAGAATTGCAATTAAGGGTGTGAATTTTGAGAAACAGTTCATAGAAGCTACTTGCCCTGTGGGCAAAGAGATAACTGTGGGTCCTGAGTTGACACGCTGGCATCTGATGCACCTTTCATCATCCATTACAGGGACTCAAAAATTTATATAAAGAAACAAAGAAAAAAAGCTGTGTTTCATTCAGATCAACTGCCAAGTGATACTTTGACCAAGCAGGGTTTAGATGCCATTTCTCTCTGGGTTATCCTCTGAGGTTATGCTGTATGGATGTTGTGAATAGGAAATGGAAGTTTCTGGGGGCTCTCTGTAAGTCACCAGATGCAGACTCAGGAACTTGACTTGCAGCATTTACCTGCCACACAGGATTATGTACAGAAAGCTTTTGGCTGGAAGAAGTATGGTGAAACGTTAAGGTTTAGTTCTGTTCTTGAGTACATCCTTTCTGGCAGCTGCACTGAAGTGCAGCTATTGAGCCTCCCACAGTGTGCCAGAATCACAGCCCTTTCCTTCCAGTACAGAGAAGAGGGCTGCAGAGACAGACACATTAAACACATTTTTCTCTTTAAAACCGTTTTCTTAATTTTATTTTTAGGTGAACCAATAAATAAAGAACTCTATTAGGAGAAACAGAGTACTTACAGCAGCTATAATGCACACATTAAAGTTGGAGCAGGAGGTTTGAAATGTTTCCATATTTCATAATAGAGCTTTAGTCAGTTCTGTCATCACTTTGCTGAGCCAGATAATGTCTGGGAAGGAATATATGAGAGCTTCCCTGTCCTGTTTTGGGATAGAAGTGACAGGGGTGCCAAGTTTGAGCAGGTGGAGGGAAATTGTTGCTGTTAGAACATTCCTGAGCCTGAGTGCATGTGAGGTGAGGGCAGCCCAGGCGTGGTGCTCTGAGAGGCTCTGGACACAGTTGCAGTGCATTTGCAGTGGCCATTACATCATGGGGAGGGCAGCTGGGGAATGACACTGGTGTTTGGACCGGGAGTGTTTCCAAAACAACACCAAGTTCTTTTTCTCTGTCCTCTCAGTTATACCACCTGTGTGCCTGGGAAAAGCGAAGCCTGTTGAACAACTCCAGTAAATTGTAGGTGTGGAGTGAAATGCCTGGAGAGTAGAGAGGATAGGCAGTGCCAACCCTAGCCACTACCTTATTAAATTTAAGATGAAAGGCCTCAACCCCTTCAGTCTCTCTTCAGACAGCCCCAGATTAAAATTTCTGGAATCCTGCAAGCTGCTCTGCTTTGCTCAGGAAAATTAATAACAATTTCAAATACCTGCCTTGTGGCGGAGGGACCCCTGACAAAAGTAGGTGGTTGGAACAGATGCCAGATCAGGAGTAAATCAATTTCAGGATGGTGTAACTTCTTCCAGTTGTGAAGTGTCTTGATCTTGATCTCTCTTACATGCCCTGCAGAACCAGCAAGTGAAGGGAAAAGCCGACCTCCAGCTTTTCTTTGTGTCAGTGGATATCCTGCTCAAATGCGTACAGTACTTTTTCTTTCTTTCTTTCCTGCATTAGGTTCATCAGCTGCTATTCAAAAACATCTCCTACTCAAGGGTATCCACTGTGTAACTCCCTAAATATTGCCATATTACCACACTACTGTATGATTCTGTTATAATTCCCAGCTTGGACAACCTCTACTGAAACAGGTCGAGAGTCAGAACAGAAAGATCTTTTCCCGTTTTTAAGGAAGACAACTTCTTAGCACCTGTGAGAAGAAAGGAAGAAGGTGAATTTTGTCTTGTTTTTCTGCCATCCACCCCAAAGGAGAGCCCAGGGAAGAGCAGCCTCCAGTGTATTGTGTCCTCTAAAGGGTCTGTCCTGTCACCTCTCCCTGCTCTGCTCAGCATCAAAGCTAATGTGCATTTGCAGTTCCGTGTGGTCAAGGCTGAGACCTCAGCTCAGAGAGCAATTCCTGACGAGGGGCAAGCACGCTTGCTGACGAGCAAGCTGATCAGTCAACTTTTCAGAAACACTGCTTAAGCTAATTGTAGAGCTCTGAGGTAATGGTTAATTTTTGCCAGACAAAATAATCTTCTCTCTGGCTCAGATTTGATGTGCTGTGCCTCAGCTGTATCTTGCATTGAGATGGGAGGGCCAGGAGATGTGAGAGGTTTTTCTACCCAAGAGTTGCTGTAAGGGGCCCGAGCAGCGCTTGCACCCTCTCAGCAGCACGGACACGAGTTCTCTGCCAGAGTAGCTCATCCCAAGTTCAGGGCAGATGCTGCCCCCAAAATGTTACCTCTCCTGGAACAACACTTGGTAGAGGAAAAAACATGTCACCCTTTACCAAGGGAGTATTAGAAGATCCTCTCCTATGTGTCAGTTGGGTAAGTTGTTAAAAAAGTGTTAGTCTTTTCTAGAAAAATAAAAATATCTGAGCTCCTAGACTGTGAAGACTGTGTCATGGCCATGCTCCCATTTCTGTGTCCAGTTCTCCTACTCTGGCTTCATGTCTGCAAGGGAAGCTCTTTCAGAAAATATCTAAATATCTCTGCTGCTCTTGTTGCAAGGGGATTCAATTTTGAAAATAATTTTAATTAAAATTGGAATAAACTAGATAGAAGAAATCCAGTGCCTCCCCTACCTGCTGTGCCTCCCAAACCTGAGATCATTCTCATTTGAGTGTCTGGTTGGATATTTCTGCTCCCCACGTGCAAAGTGCATTTTCTCTTCTGCTCGGTCTGACAAGGTATTTGCATCTTGTGCTAAACAAGTGAAACAAAGCCCTCTTTGAAGTGCATAAAGCCATTTATTTCAAAGGGGAACCATGGAGTGTGGCATGCTGGCAGTGCACTTGGCTTGAATTTATCTTGAAATGCCGAGATGTCTTTTGTGTGTTTTTATAATGACATCATTAGCACCTCTAAAGACTGTTTCACTATCTTCCAGGTAGAAATTCAGACGGAGAGGAGTATCTGAGTGAATGGAAGACAGTCAGGTACACTGCACAAGCTAATTTTCTTGACCCAGTAGACCAGCAGTAGCACCCAGCCCCTGGGAGGGCAGAGCTGCCTACTAGTCTGCTTCACCCACGAGCACCACATGCTTTACCCACAGGCTATTTCTTATACATACATAAGGGAAACTCCCTTAAAACAGTCACTTCCTTAACCTTCATTAAGGCCCTATGTAGACTCATCTTTGATGCCTGCAGATCCCTGCCAGCTGGCAATGCCTGGCTGTTGCTGAGCAGAGAGTTCTTCATGTGTAATGCTGCTTGCCTTTCCACTTCCTCCTCCTCCCTCCCCGCGAGTCCGTCTCCTCCACCTGCTGCATCTTGTTCTAATCTGGTTTGTGAGCACTTTGGGTCAGGGACTGTCTAATTTATAGCGTGTCTGCATGCCCCCTAGCACTAGGTAAAAGCTATTAATTCACATCACCCTATACTTAGGGAAAGTTTTATGGGATCAATAGAGCTGTGCTATTAATAATACAGCTAAAGTGTAGTAACTTCATACTGTGCATCACCTCAGAATAGCCCCACAACCTATTATAGAAAGACAGTAATTTCCTCAAAGCTATGGCTGTAACCAGACCTGGGGTTTAGTTCTCCATTGAAGTATTTGTTGAACCTGAGAACCCTTGTCACAAAGACAAACCAGGCTGGGCGTGGTGCTGGCAAAACTGTTTTGAACGTGAAGAATTTCAGAAATACTAGAAGCGCGAAGGAAACTTTCTCCTCAAATTACTATAAGATTGCATCAAACCTTATTTTAAAGTTTTCCTAATTTCTGCTTTGAAGCTGTGACTCACATTTGGCATTTCTGTAGCATCGTTCAGTTTAAAATCGATTAGCCATGTTTGCTCAAATGTTTCACCTGAGGTTTTTTTTGAAAATTCCTACATAGATGTTGGCTGAAGAGAAGCAGTAAGAGTGAGTAGAGTGGCAGCTGCTATTGACAGTCTTGCTGTGCTGCTTTAGACCATAAGGTCACATGTGGCTGGCAGTGTGACATTCTTCCTCGGTGTGCACACCAGCCTGAGTCCTGCTCTAGAGATGGGTGTGCCCTCTGAATGCTCCGGGCTACAGCAGCGCCCTTGGCGAGTGGTCACACTGGTGGTCAGGGCAGAGGGGCACTCCCTGGGCATGAGCTGGGAGCTTCCACTGTCGCTTGGCCACAAAGGGCAGCAGCAGCAGCTGTGAGCTGGGGAAAGTTCTCACCATCCAGCCACCAAGAGAGCTGCCATTGCACATCTCTGGTTTCAGGCTACCTGTCGCATTGACCGGTACTGTGCGGTTGTGGCTCGACATCCTCTCATCTTGGGTTAATTTTTGCAGACTGCCAAAGGCAGTGTCTTGGTGTGACATTATATCCATGTTATTAAACATCTGTACCCTGAGACAGTATCACAAAATGACATCCTGTTTTGAGGTGATTTTATGATGATTAGTGTATTCCCTGATCGTCTGTTTTACACCCAAAAGTGGTTGGTGTAGCTCGAAGTGGGGTCTGGGGGAGCCTTGGGGCTCTGGGGCGGCCTTTTCCAAAGCCTCACTCCCAAGGTGTCTGGTGTGCTGGATGGTCTGGGGTTTTTTTGCTTGGCTAGCTTGGTTTTTTTGTTAGCTTAGGCAAGAAGTTTTTTGTTCCCTTTCCCTGGCCTTGGAGAGG
This sequence comes from Cnemophilus loriae, assembly GCA_013397755.1. Classification (NCBI taxonomy): domain Eukaryota; kingdom Metazoa; phylum Chordata; class Aves; order Passeriformes; family Corvidae; genus Cnemophilus; species Cnemophilus loriae. Next base: position 1,523,823 of record VZTF01007421.1, read on the forward strand.
CTGCAGCAGCAATCCTTTGGCGGCTCTTTCATAGTGAACTGCACGGCTTGGTTTTGGTCCGAGATCAGAGATTGGAGGGAAGGCGAGGGGCCTCTCCGTTGCGGCCCCACACCTCGGAAAAGCCGAGCCAGCGAGAGAAAAGCACACCAATCCCACCTGTTCCATCTGCTGTGGAGAGGGGACCGACACCAGAGATTCTCCAGGTTCCCACCTGTTTGCCCAAGCTGCCACATGAACCTTTTGTTTTTTGGTTTTTTTTTCTCCCTGAGACAGGAGCTGGCACCATCTTTCTCCCCACCACGTGGCCAGCCATTGTGGTTTTTTTTTCTTTCCCTGGCATTTTGGTTTTTTGTCCCGGTGTGTGTGGAGGGGGATGGTTGTACGGTCTGACAGTTCAATACCTAGCATTTATTTACCTTTCTTTCCCATGCCATGTGGGCATTCTGCCAATAAACAGTTGGGGTTTTTTTTGCTTTCATCCACTAGTATTAATTTCTTATTGGTGGAAAGGGATTGTTGGAACCCTTTTTTTTTAGAGGAAACACTCTGGAATGAGCGTTTTTCTCCTGAACTTGTCTCCAAACCAAGACACATCCTCCGAGCAGTGAATCCTAAGACAGACCAGATAAATATGTAAAAAACACAGTGCTGTAGAGCTTTTTAAGGTGATGTTAGATCCCAGACCTTGGGCAATGTGCTCCCAGACTGTCACACCAGGAAAGGATGCTGCATGCAATTATACCAATGCATTGCTGCAAATCCAGTGGGTGGTGATGAGCTATCCACGGAAGGAGCTACCTTAAAGCACTCTAACAAGAAGGCATTTGTCCTTTGCTTTGCCTCCCTTAAGTAAGTCCCATAAAGCTTTAGCAACATCTGTCTGAGCTTTTCAGCTCTGCCTGCAGCCCTTAGGGAGTTTGTGATTGCTGGACAGATACCTGCTCCCCTGCAAGGCGTTGCACACACACAGGGGTCTGAGAAGTCCATGCGTATTTGTACACAACTGACTTTCTGCCAGGTGATTTTCATGTCAGAAAATTCCATCTTGCTTAACTGTAACCCCATCACGATGAGGAAGTAGAAACACATGCTTGGTTTGATGTTCCCCCACATACAATATAATTTACTGTCTTGGAAAAACCAGCTAGGACTTATTTTCCTGCTGTGATTTCCTTCTTCCAGGGCTTCACAAGCTCTTGGCACAGCTTTGAAATCCAGCCTGGAGAGTCAGGGGCACTTCTGAGAGAGGCAAAAACAACGGCAGAGCCCTTGAGCTTGCTCTTCCTTCTGATGCTAGACAGCCAAATAAAAAGGAAAAGAAAGCTGGGGGGTGTTCCTTTATGTCCTGACTTCAGAGATCATGAGAATGGTTTTGCTTCGGCATTGTTTACAATAAAACTGGGAATATCTTGGCAGTTGACTATTGATTTTGAAGGTGTAGTATAAACAAATAAGTCTTTAAAAGTCAAGGGGACATTTATCCTGTGGCCATTGCTGCTACGCGAGTTCATTGTGTGAAACACTGTGTCTGCTGCCTGGGATATGTTACACATCAGCTGCAGCTGATGCCTGTACCTAGCTATGCATACCAGCTGCACGTGTAATTCATCTTTAATAGTATATTTAGGATTCAAACTGGGTCTTTCTGTCTCTTTTTTTTTTTTTTTTTTCCTCAGGCTATTTTTAAATTGCTTAAATGGCAGGGCATTCATTATTTCCACTAGATGACTACATTGTTTTGTTACCTAGTAGACGTTTCAAAAAGGAGTATAGTGGTTTACTGTCTACTGAAAGTGGCTAATTAAGAATTGTATTTCTCAAATTAGTACTTGGAGCAGTTTCCCTGGACTGTCATGTGAAGAAAATTATTTTAGTAATTTTCCCAAAAGGTGAGAAAGCTGTAACATAATGCAAACTTTCCTGTATTTTCTTATAGGTGAAGGTTGTTGGTAGGTAAGCTTTGACTTGTGATATAATCAGTCTGTGCTTCAGGAGTGCCTTTTTGAAAGTGTGTGTGTGTGTAGATATTGTATATAAAATACATAATTTTATTTTTAAAAGTGAACACACTGTATGCCAACTCAATGTTATGGAAATGTGTTGTGAACAAATTTGTTCAGAAGAAAAGCATGGTGTGCGGGTGACTGAATGATGATTAACGTGTGGGCAAAATCACTGTTCTTGGGTAAAATCACTCAGCAAAGAACTACTGTGTTTAAGAACAGTTTTAATAACTGAATAGATCACACTTTGACTTGCATTATCAATATGCTGACGACTGCTTTTCTTCTCACATTTCGTGATAAGAAAGTCACTGTGACCTGACCTCTGAAGTGCCCACACTGTCTTTTAAAACATGAACTAAGACCCATAATTACACAGAAATTCGGGAAGTTTTTACAGCAAGTTCCCACTTCATTCCACACTTTATTAGTTATCATGAAAAACCCTTTCTCTCTGATCTGTGCATTTTCAGACACTCTGAGTGACAGCCTTCTTTTGAAAGCAAATCATTTCCTCTGTCACATGAAGGGAGAGTCCTGTGGGGAACTTTCCGGGATAAGCAGGACTCATCCTCAGCTGTGCCCTTCTTTTTTTGAAAAACAAACCATGTTTCTTTAAACAAAATGGTAACACTTATACTCCTAATTCTGCTTACCTCCTGGCCCGGGCTTTGTAAACGTAAGTGCAGATTATGAATGCATGTGCAGTGTCTGATATTTCTAGGAAGAATACTTTATAACTGAAATCTCTCTTCTCCTGGGGATGAAAGCAAAACAAATTTAAGGATTAAATCACACAGAGGTATAATCCCCAAGGGAAACTTACTTTAGTTATTATGATTATATTGCGATGTACGCTTCAGTACAGCAAAAGCTGTGTGAATACCATTTCAATGGGGAATAATTTTTAGTCTTACAGCCTATAGTACATTATAATGCATTTCTGGTAGCTTGATGAATCGTAACTGCAGTTCTCAGACATCTTTGCTTTCTGATATTCCTAATCTTCTCTTCTAAAAGAGAAAGGAGAAGAGCATGAGATTCATAAAATAAAAGCTTAAAACAATTTAGTTAGACAAGTTTTAGTCATGCATTAATTATACGTCCCTCTATATGCTCCATGGTATGCAGTGTTTATGCAGTTTATGGAAAAATAACAGGGTGAACCATTTCAGAGGGTGTAGTGCTGCTTTTTTACTGGTGTAAAACCTGAGTGATCAACCCAGGTCAGCTCCTGTGCTTGTGCTGGGGAGGTCACCTGTGCAAGGCGTGAGCTGTGGGAAATGAGGTCCTCCTGCACACAGTGGCTGGATGCTTTTGCATGCTGCTGCTCTCGTGGTGAGCCTTGAGGCAGCAGATCAACCCCCAGGGCCCGCTGTAGACCCAATATTGGACTGCAGGACTGTACTCACAGCTGTGCTAAGACTCTGTTTTGCATCCCACTGCGCCCAGTAAAGGAAATCTACAGCTCAGCTGTTGGGAAATGGAAGTTCACGGATTTCAAATTACTTTGGAAGATGCAAAAGAAACTGGTCCTGATGTTTGAGTGAATTTGCAATAAATGAGACTAGCTAAAAGTAAAAGAAAATGATATGGTCACAATATAGCAAATGCTGGAAGTCCCACATACAATAACTGGCAAGCCACTGCTGTCTGGTGGTGTTTAACAGCTCTGTACCAGGGAACAGCTACACTCCTGCTGTTTGGTTGAGTGTTTGGGTTTCCTGTCTACACAGCCAGATCCTTACTCTGCCACACACACCATCTAATTTCACTGTCTGTGTGTACCAAACAATACAGTGTTTATAGATGCTTAACTACGGAAGAGACTAAATTACTTGCCCAAAGTCACACAAAGAGTCCCTCAGAGTAACAACATGAGGCCAGATCTTCAAAACCCTAGTCTGGTGCCCTTACCATGAGATCAACCTTCCTGCGAAGACTGAAAATCCATACTGGTTGCATTGTTGCACTGTATACAGCTGCCTCTAGAATACTGTGCTCTTTACAGAGCACTTCATTACCAAGAAGGTATTGATTGACACATTGGAGGGAGTTCAGAGAAGAGCAACAAAAATAATTAGAGAGTGAAGAGATTGACTGGAAAGATTGATTTAAGAGGGAAGATTAAGTGAGATAAATATGTATAGCTTGGCTCACCTGCAGCATGGTGCATAAGTCCACAAATATTTAAAGGGTGTAAACAATCAGGAGGAAGAACCACCAGTACTGGTCCAGTCTATTTGTGACTTGGTGGTGCCACATGCTGTTGTTGTACAGAGCTTTCTCAGGGCGTGACTGGGTCCCAAAGCCTGCCTCTCAGCATCCTCAGGGGAAAACTGGCTCTTGGAGCTACGGCACCAGTGTGACAACACAACAGGATTCTGTTCTGGGCAATGGCAGGCACTGGGGAGGGGACAGAGGTGTCACTTAACACAGTCATGGACGCTGTCCTGCCTAAGTTTGGAGGGTGTTTCCTGATCTAGAACAGCAGGACTGGTACCAAATGTGTGCTGCACTGTACAGGAGACACTGCAGTGAATACCTTTGTATCAGTTAATGTCAGTTGCCACGGTAACTATGATACTTGATTATTGTGGAATAGCACAACAAGAAGCCAAGTAAAGATTGTGGAAGTTCTTAGTAAGTCTGGATTGGACCATCCCAGCTTTGATCAACTATAGAATAAGCTGGAAACAAGCTACTTCAAATAAATCCTAAAATAACATTTGAGATTCAATTTTTTTTTTTTTCAAGAAGAAAGTGGATTTCCTAGTGATAATAAACCCTCCATGACCTTGTAACTTTAATAGTTTCAGGTGACATTTAGTGACTGCCATCAGATAATCATGGTACAGAGCTTACTGGATGTCATTGCTTATCCAAGGAAATTTCCACATCATTCTATGAATGGAACAGCCGTGTCTTGTTGTTGTCCTTGTAGCAGGACAGGGCTGATGTTCCCGTGTCCTGAGGCAACCCACACCCAGTTGTGCCCACTGGTGTTGCTGCACAGTGAATAGATCAGGATGGGGATGGGGGAGGATGTTGTGTGAGATGTGCTTTTTTCAACAGCATATCATTTTGCGAGGACAGAATGTGCTGATCTGTGAATTTATGCCTGGGAATTAAACATATCTACAACAGAATCACATCGATGTGTGCAGCTGTGAGAAGATGCTAATGTGTAGCTGCATGTACAGAACTTTTCGGGTGAGCTTCCCTGCCCTCCTTTTCTTCCTATGCAAGTGAAAGAAAAGCCACAGCTTCTCCTCCCGTTACAACCACTGGCTTGTACATTCCCCTTTTCTTTTCTTTGCAGGCTCTGTTTGTAGTTATACAGTTAGGTCTCCACAGAGTAATTTACTGGCTGAATCTCTCCCAGAATCCAGCTTGAAACCAAGCTGTAAAAACAGCTGAGAGTGTAAATAATTCATGCAGACAATATGACTTTTTTATGTAAATTCGGTGCATTAACCCTCTATTATAATGATGGACGACAGATATGGGCGACGTTGCCTTGGTAAGAGCTAATGGATGGCCGCCATAAATTCACTGCACATTTTATTGTGTTGCTGGAAATTGTGCCTTCAGGCAATGCTGTTTACTTTTATGTAAAACTCAGGGTTCCCTAAATATTACAAATATTTTACATCCGACTCCTCAGCATTTGGGCACAGCACACAAATCAAGCTTTCTTCATTTGAGCTGTAATTAAAGGTTTGGGTTTTTTTCAGGGACAATTATCTAAAACTATAAAGAGAAATATGTTTTCCCCTTTAGATGTTCAGTCATTGATGTATTAACAAAACCTTTGAAGAAAGATATTAAATAACTGCAACATATAACTTTGCATTACGCTATATGCTGTATGCATACATAACAAATTTGGAAATAGTTTCTTGTTACTGGTTTTTATTTTTTACCATTTCTTGTGCTTAGTTACACATAAAAGACTCTTTTTTTCCCCACACATATGCTTCTCTCTGTAATTCATATCTGTTTTATCAGTGTAATTCTCTGAACAGTGTCCTTGAGGAATTCTGTCTCTCAGTAAACATGGCAACTTCGGTTCCTGTCAGGGAATTTTAAATAAAGAATTCCTGATTACTTTTTGTTTCCACATGTTACTGTTTTGTACAGACCTTAAGTAGATTGGGATGACACAGGTAATTTTTCTCACAGAGAAATGGTCTCAGCAAAACAGAAACTTACCGTATATACTTAAGTACAACGTTTTCTTTATAAGATTTTCAATGCATAATTATTAATATAAGTATACAATTAATTCAGCTGAATCAAACGCTCAATTTAGTCTCATAGTACACTGTGGCTTTGGAAGCAGAAAACAAGCAAGAAGCAGGAAAGGATCCTACTTCTTCTGAGTGCGAACAGGATCTCGTTCACAACAAAGGGAGGTGATGCCAAGAACAATGGCATGTTTGTCTCTCGGCATGCTGGCCAAACACCAGCTGGCCAGAGGACCCCGACGAGTCTCTGGGAAAGCACCTACGTGAGAGTTTATTGACATTTTTGAGGGAAATCTTGTAGATCAGCAGCGATTAAAGCATGTTCACTCAGTCGTCTTCTTTCCGTGGAATGTGCCAGTCTGGGCAGTTTTGTTTTGATATCTCTATGAAAACACAAAGTTGCCTAGGAGTGACCACGAGTGAGCTAGCTCCAATAGAAATGCATTACACCTTCCAAAACACCCCAGCTCCCCGAGGACTAAATAGAAGGCACACTGTAGGAGAGGTAAAAACCACTGAAGAGAGGGGGAATGCAACAACTGTGCAGGGGGAAAGGGCTGACAAAATTAATCACTTGTAGTATTAAGTAAAGTCTAGCAGTTTAATTACACATAAACCTATTTAATAATTGGGTTTATTTTGTATCTGGATAAGCATGCTCCCTTCAACTATATTAGGAATGTCACAAGATAAAAGGACAAAACCTATTACCAAGGGCATTTACTTATTCTTAGTCTTCAATATTGACTGAGACTCCTAAATTTGGACTTTCAGATTTTGCAGTTTATTCTTCTGACGTGCTCTGACGTGCTCTACTGCCCTGAAGCCACTTTGCAAAATTCATAGCAGCTTTCACATGCTCTGCTGCTTCTTGGGACCAATTCAATATCGAACAATAGACGTGTGTGCAGTAGAGCCAGGAAATGTTACACAGGAGATCATAGGCTTATTCCCCAATAACATTTTGATTTGTAAAGTATTCCACTACACAAAACACACACAGGAGACAGCATTAAAAAGCATTAGAGACCATAGCCAGCAAGACAGAAAGGTGTCTTAAAATACAGATTGACAGCAAGGCCTGGGATATGAGCAGGACACACTAAATAATCAGTGGAAATATTATAGAAAGAGTTTTCAATATTTTACATTATTCAGCCATTTAACAAATCACTCCTGGAACAGAATTTGGCCTTCAAAAAAACAAACAACGACCCTGACTTTTGACTTTTTTTTCCCTGTTGTTTAAAATAAAGGTGTTTTTGTAATTCATACATCAAGAGAAGGCAAGTTTCCAGTCTTGTTCCTTGTCCAGTGCATTTCCATGCAGAGCAGACACAGACATGGATTGCCAGGAGGAATTATAGGGCAGGTTTGATCTGCTGGAAGGAAATATTGTTTATGATCCAGGACATAACATTGTCCAGTGTGATCCCGCTCTCTCTTCCTTATGTAGAGCAGAGTATGCCTCTGGTTAATGACACGCAGATCATAAGGCATCAGACTGTCCAGGTATGCAGCTCAAATGTCAAATGTTCTGAACTCTTAAACAGCAATTTATGGCTGCCACCCTGTCTTGGATGGTTTGCTTCTATGGAATTTGTTGCAAGGATTACAAGACTTCGGTTGCACAGGGGAAGCAGCACTTTCTTTCCTGTGCTGCAGTAGCAGCTGTGTCACTGTGTATCTCAGAGGTGATAAAACAAAAGGGAAATGTATTTTGAGATGGAAGCAGAGCTTGAAAGCATGTGGGCTGCCTTGTAGGACTACAAAGAGAGCATTTCCCCTGCTCACGATGAACACATCCCTGGGTCAGTCCAAATACAACCTGCAATTCCAGGTTGGTACAAATAGGGGTCCATAACGAGCCTTCCTTAATTTCCTCTCAAACAATAATGTTATATTCTTCATAGAACCATGGTTTGTGTTGGAAGGGACCTTTGAGGAACATCCAGTCAGACACTGCTGCCATGGGCAGGTACACCTTTCACTTGACACTGGAATAGGTTTCACTGAGAATTTGTGGATGCCCCATCCCTGGACGTGTTCAAGGCCAGGTTTCGAGCAACCTGGTCTGGTAGAACATTGGAACTGGGATTTGGAACTGGATGATCTTTAAGGTTGTTTCCAACCCCAACCGTTTCTGGATTCCATGAACAGAATGCTCCACAAACACTGCACAGCAGGTTTCACTTTGGTTAATTTAGGGCTCATGAAAAGAATGAGGCCCAGATTGCCCACCCATTTCTCATGTCCAAATGCAGCATTGTCAATTCAAAGGTTTTTGTTAGCCCCCTTCTTCTGTTTAATACATTTAAGTACTGCACTCTGCATATGAAGAATAGTGATGTTATCAGAAAGCATTCAAAAACATATGTTTTAATGAAATGTGTTGACAACTGCTGAAGTAAAGTTTTTGTTAAGTCTCAAGAGTTTATCCATGACAAGCAGTATTAATGAATTGAATTAATTAAAAAGCATTTCAAGATGAAACAGGACCTGTTCTATGTAAAATGCTCTATACATTAGACAAGCATTATGGAAATCACTGCTTTGTACTACACTGTAATGCAGCCATTTATAAAAGCTTCTCAAGATCCATGGATAGCAGTAATTTGGGTTCAGCGTGTCTTTGAAATTCATTGAATACAGCATGTGCTATTTAAAAGCATGAAATCTGGATGGTTACACTGCTATCAACGTTTATTTGGCTCGGAGAGGGAAACAAGAGCTCAACGTTACTGGAATGAGTGAGTGGGCATGGGAACAGGGTGAAACGATGGAGGACCTGGCAAGCCCTGGCAGAGGCTGGTGCTGACATTTTTAGGGAGCAGACTTGGCTGGCAATAACTCAGGGTCCTGAGCTGGTTTCGAATGGGAGTTGTTTTACTACAAGTGATTTCTCATCTCTGCTGTTCCTCTGCCATAAACTCCTCTCCTTTAAGGACCAGGCTTGTTCTTCACCATGTCCTCTCCTTTTTAGGTTGTTTTTGTGCCTTCTCTAAGAGTAATACCATCAGCAGTGACCACTGGCATTAGGAAATATCTGTATTCCACATCATGAGCCACTACAATGGGCAAAATAATCTTATGAGTGTGTGCAGTGTGGTTTGTGTGAGCTCCTGGCCACAGCCCTGAGAAGCCAAGCACGAGCAAGGGTAGTGCAGTCCTACAGCAGGACCAGAGATTTGGGTGTCCACTGGCAGCCAGGAGCAAGGGGCAGTTCTGCCTCACTGGGCCAAAATCAGTCATAAAATGAGAGTTCTTGGCTGGAAGCTTATCTCAGAGGGAAATGTCTATCTGTTTGCACACAGGGAGAATTCTTACTTAGGCTGAGTTATGACTGTGGCTTGGATTTGGATGAGTAAGGTAGCAGTACCCACACACAGCACATTAGAACAATATATCTTTAAAATATTATCAAGGGTTTAACATATTCATAAATAAAAATATAAAGGGTGAAAGACAAGAAACTGTGAAAACCAGTATGATTTCATACATGCATGGTGAAGTTTATTTCACTTTATGTGTCTCAAGATTTGGCTTGTAGGAGATTATTTCCAATGGATCCACCTTTAGCTATCTGTTTTGTAATTCCTCCGGATCTTCATAAAGGAAATTACATCCTTCAAGGAGAACCAGCCAAAAATATGTTGGTACATTTGAAATATTGCTATATATTAATACTCACGATTCAATCAAGAATATGGCTCTGCAGTAGAGAAGAAAAAAACCCCTAAATACAGAATGAAGGTCAGGTTCCTCAAGCAACGTACACAGATATTTAAAGGATGGTAATGTTTGCTACTTAGCTACTGCACATGCTTCTAAAAATTTGTTTAAGACATCGCTTGGAATATCAGTAAATCTCACAGGCAGCCCCATTGGTTAGAAAAAGGGATAATTCATTTGGCCCTTAGTGTATTAGGAAAAGAGCAGCCAAAATTGCATCCCAAAGTGCTTTGGGAGATTCATCCTCTAAGCAGGCATGAATCTGCTCTGCGAAAAAAAACAAGAGAGCTTGTTCTGCTACTTCACTATAACATGAGCAATATGTTTGCACTTGTCACAGGTAACATTTGCATTTATTATCTGCATGTAGAGAACTTCTAAGCTTTCTTATACCTGCTAAACCGGCCCAGGTAGCATTTGGGCCTGACCGAAAGAAGTCTCTCCCCACTGGCTGGGTGCTGTGCTGCCTGTAGAGCAGTATCTGCCAAAATGAGGCCTCACGTTTTCTATTTCCTTTCTTGCCAACTAGATTCCAGAAAGGACCAAAAAGCCTTTTCTGTGGAATCATTTTTGAGGGCTGAAATAGCCTGGCTCCTCCTCAGTCTGTCTAGAGTGCCTGGCACACTCTCTGTCAGGCCGAGTGACCAGACAAGACCACAACACACAGCACAGATGGGGTGATGGAAGTGAAAGTCTAAGATGCTGGGCAGAAACTGGTTGCTGCTGATGGTTTACACTGAAGTGTCCTGTGGTGGTGGTGGTGCTGCTGGAAGAGCTGTGCTCGTGAGAGCCGTGTGTTGTAAAACTCTGACCATGAGCTCAGTGGAGCTTGGGCTCCCAGAAGACACAGATTTTTTTAACCAGATACTTGCATTGCTAAATGATCATCTCCAGGGTTACTTAACCAGCTGATCCTAGAAATTACTTGAAGATATAAAGATCAAGACAAATTCTGACTGTTTCCATTACCAGGAGTATTTGCTAATTTTTAAATGATCAGTCTGTCTGCATACAGGTGTGTGTTTCTTCTCTGTTGTTTTTCCACTTAGCAAACAGTTTTTGTTGTGATTCAGCTCAGTTCTGTGCTGTTGGACCAGCATGTTTAAGTCAAAATATCCAAATTTTTCCTAATCAAATTTTTACAGCATTTCAAAATCCAAATCATGACTTGCTCTGTGCACAGGTGGGAAGCTAAATAAAATTGAAGAGGAAGACTTTTGTGGAGGAAACAGCAGTAAGAAGGGCAAATAGACATGGTGATAATGGAATAAGAAATATTGCTTGTACCATTTCATTATAGAGAATAATAAACATCTTTAAACCAGACAAGATATGCTGTGATCAGAAAGAAGGGAAGAAAACTGGAATTTGACTCTTTTCTTATTGCCAGAAGCTCAAGACGGTATTGCAGCAGCCCTGAGACACTTGGGCAGACATGATGCCTTGTATTTGCATTTACTTCTAAGAGTAGGAATTGGAAAATTATTTTCTCTGACTCTTGGGAAGGATATCTGCCTTTGAAATAGTTTCTAAAATACAAATTGGGGAACAGTCTCATAATGCACTTGATATTTTTTTTGGTTACAGCTGAGAATAGCATCTGTAGTAGTTAAATGAACATGAGTTCAACTTCAAATGATGTAACTTACCCAGACTATGTAAAAACTACTATTTGAATTATGTTTTGAGAGTAGTGATATTGTTGGACTTCACCCTGAAATCCTGTCTGGAACCTATATCTAATCCCAGGTGGAGTAATTTTGTGTTCTCAGTTCCACATGCAGCAGAATGGTAATCAGAATTGTGATATCATCACTGAACTGCTTATAAGGCACTGGAATTTAATGAGTGTTAAATAAAAACAAAATAAATCCTTGTAGCCTTCTCCAAGGAGAAATTGCTCTGTATAACAAGGCAGCAAGTAACACTTCAAAACCCCGAGCACCACCCAGCCTTGCGTGTTTGAGATGGGGCAAGTGGGTTCTCCAGACAGACACAGAGCCTCTCACACACGTGCAATGCACTCCTGAGGAGGAGGAAGGCTGATCCCTTGCTGAAATTCTGGCAGGGAGGCTCATCTCAGGGGCTGTTTCTTCAAAGGAGCAAATAAGCAGCCTTGCCACACAGACTTGAAGGTAAAGCACAGTAGAGTTACCAGTTCTAAATAGTCCACAGCCTCACAAGAATACAACAAGAGTCTAGTCAGCAGCCTTCAAAAGAGGGTGAAGATATTCATCAAACCTGATGAGGCTCCTATTAATTAGTGTTAAGTGTTGTTACACTTTTGTTACTATTACTATTTTGAGATTTAACTAAGAAACCTAATGGGGCTACTTCTGCACGATGTTAATTAGATATGGCAATTCCACTTACCCATACAGCCTCGGCACACAACCATCACACATCAATATTTAATTTAATTACTGATGTTGTGGTGCAAGTCACATCTGATTTAAGAGATAAATATGCTTAATTAATAATGAGATAAAACACATACAGTATGTCACCTTTTGTCATTTGAGCTTTATTAGGTACAGCAAAAGAAGACACACATGGACACTGGAGAGGCCACGACATGGTGCTTGGGTCTCTGCATTGTCTGTGTCCTTGGATTTACCTGAGCTCACACTGCACTGTAAATATGACAGACATCTGCAAGTGTCAAGGGCACCAGCCTACGTAAAGACACACTTGTGTCTTGAGTAATTCATCATTTACTTCCATTTTTCTGCATAATTAAAAAACTGAACTTTCATCTTGGATTACACGTAGCATCTATAGAAATTCATTTTATCAGGTTTGATCACAGGATTCTCATCTGTGTTGAATGTGGCCTGGTACCGAGGCTGGGTGTGCAAGAATTCATTCTGCATCAGCATCCTTTGGAAGTGAGCCTTCTTCCCGTCGGCACTGGACATCCTCTCCTCAGAGCTTCCTGCGAGAGCCTGCTGAGAATAGTGGATATGATTGTTGTACCACAAGGTAGAGTTCTGGCAAGGTGTATGCAGAAAGATTGCTTACCACTTTGTAAAGCCTGGGGGAGCAGAGGACAGGCAGCCAGGCCTTGGGGCTGGTTCTGATGATGAACTGTATGAAAGCAGCTTCCAGGCAGGACTAGGTCCCCGTTTCATAAAGGGCTTTGTAACAAGGACTGACAGCCTTAGCCTCAAAGACTTGCAGTGAAATTCAAAACAAATGGATAAACAGGTACCACACAACCAGTGCACCAGACCTGCTGAAGTAAAGGAAACTCCTTCTGTTCATTTTTGATAGAAGATCAAAGCCTTAGCGGGTCCCTCTCTGTTTGCAGTGTCCTTTGCAGGCCTGTGTTTCAGGGGTTCACAAGCCAGCACTGGAAGTTTGTGTGGGTTGAAACTTGCTATGCAAGATCTTTACCTGGGGGCCATTTGGTTTGATGTGTTTGACAAAATTTTAAGAGCTCCTAAGTTAACTGTGCCAAACAAATAGTTTCCTAGAGGCTGAGAAGGTTTTTGAAACTTCCTTCAGGGAAAATTCCCAGTTGGCAGAAAACCTGTGAAAGCAAAAGCAACTCACAACATCGTAACCTACTGAAACACGTACAGCTCTCAGATCCATTTGTGGTCCTTTTTGCTGTGTTATATATAACTATTCTAATATTAATATTGAGAGTAACTAGTACAGTAGGAACCTGTTGGGCTATCAGGAATGAGTGAAGGAGACCATCTCGGTATGGTCTGAAAGCTTCCCTCAGAAACAAAAAGAGCCAACCGAAAAATCAAGACTGGGAAAGTCTTCAGCTGTCCAAGCCTGCCTTAAAACCCACTCATCCAAAAGAAAACACTAGAGAGGGGAAGACTAAGGCACAAAACGTCAGTGTTTCATTGCTCATAGGCAGGGAGAAATGGAGGTGCCAGAGACTGCAAGTGAGGGAGGCTCCTCTTTGAGGATAATAAAATAGGACTGCTGCCCTTTCCAGCTCCATGACCCGGTATTGTAGGGGCTCACCACGGCTGGCACTGGGATCTGTTGGTACGATGGATGTACTGCAGAGTTTCCAAAGGGTGTGACTGAGGTGTGGAATTCAGCTGTGCTGAGCTCACACCTTCTGTCAGCTGCCAGAAGTGGGAGAGGCATCCTGGGACCTGTTCCCTCTAATTACATTCCCTGGTCTTGACAAGTAAATGCATCCAGAATAGGAGAATGGGGGATGGAGGAATTTGTGGAAGCCATGGATCCATCAGCCAAACTGAACAGTGAGAAGTGGTGTGTAAGGAACATTTTCCCCATGAGACCAGCAGCCTGCAAGAGTAGCTAAGAAATGTATGGGAAATGAGAACTAATCCTCTTTGAGAAGAACCTGCAGTTTTCCCCCAGGAGAGAAACAGAGCTACAGCTGGAAGGGCAGGTGAGAGCAGCCCTGCCTCCAGCTCTGTCTGAGCATCCTGCTCGTGTGGGAACACTGAGGCCAAACATCCCCATAAAGTACAGGGTAGTGTGTGCCCATCTGAAGAGGGAATGGAGGAGAAAATGGAGCATCTCTCACAGTGATTGGCTTGCAGAGAACATGGAACACAGGTCGTACCCATACCATGGGTATACCCTGGCTAGAGACAGGATGTGGTAGTTGTACCAGGATCAGTAGCTAAAATGAAAGTGTAGCATAAAATAAAGTTCTTGCAATGGAGATGCACAGGTTGAGGCTTTATCCTACTGTGTGCTTAGCAGTTGTATTGATATGTGAGGCACAAGATTCCTGTTCCATCTTCCTTACAGGCTGCTTTGGTAAACATTCGTTTCTTCCAGGTTTATATTGTCATGGGAATGTTTTCTAGGTTCTCCTGTGGCAGTGTGGGCTCTGTGTGCTATGAATTACACCCGTGAGCTGAGTGGATTAGAAAATTGGCTGCCCCTTCAACAGAACCAAAGGCATGCAGGAAAGTATTAATATTCTTAGTCTCTTCTTTCCTCTTCTTCCTTCCAAATTCGTACCTGGCCTCACTGGGGAACAGCTGAGGACAGCCTGGCCCAGAGCAGGGATTCCAGTAAGCACATGTGACACCACTGGCACCTACATGTGTGAAACTCCCCTCTCCCTCCTTCTGCAGAACGCTCCTCCTGCACAGGGCCCATGGCTCTCTGTTACGGTGCAGCAGCAGCAGCAGGACTCAGCACAGGCAATTGAGGCACTTCTCACCTGCCCAGCCTGCCTGAGTCTCCTAGGCTTGCCTGTGGGGTATGAACTCGTGTCTCCAGCTCTCCTTGTCGTTCACACACTTCCTTGAGGCTTGCTCTTGCATTAAGGTGCCTGAAACTGGTCTCAGGATTCAGAAAGGCAGCGTGTCACTGGTGACTACTAATAGCAATTACTGCAAACTAGGATATACACCTACATGACATCCAGCAAAATAGGCTGAGGCAGATTAGAGGTTAAAACAGTCATTTGACAAGGAAATAACAGCCACCCCATCCTTTCAGTACATAACTGTGTCTGGCTGCTGCACCTTAGAGCACCTCCCCAATTTTCTCCCTGTTTTGGTCATGGGACATACTTGGACATGGTTTTGAGAGGCCACAACTTATTTAGACCCCCTTTTCTGTGAATGAGTAGTTAAAAATTGTTTCTTCCAACGTTCATTATTTTGCACTTGTCTATACTAGTAGGTAATGGAATTGTGTTGCAGAAGACTCACAGCTGGATATGACAGTCAGAACCAGATGTTCACACAATAGGCCAGACACAGCTGGTTCTCTGTAGCTGGCAAGGGATGTAGAACAAGTAAGTGCAGAGACAGCAAGCCTGAAAAAAATCTAAGGTAATCAAGCTAAATATGCCTGGAGTTTTAGGCCATCTGGAAGATTGCCAGAAGGCTATTTATTCTGATGTCTACACCTGCTGAATGGGAATGCTTTGTGTGAACTCAGAGCTTGAAGTAATACTGTCTCTCTCCCTTTTCCAGCACTCCACTCCCTCTAGGCAGTGTTTCTTGCTTGATAAATTGTGCTCTACAACTTAGGTTTGATTTGAAAAAAAAAAACCTCAAGAAACCAAACCTTAAACTTATTTCCTGGCTATTGATGAGCATAGCAGGAAAGCAGAGCAGCACTGGAGAGCAGAAAGGGAGCAGATTGCCCCTTGGAGAGTTAAAGCCTATGGGCAGTGCAATCTGCTAGAGATGTTGAGAGCCACTGCAAAGATTTTCTTCGTCCCGTTTACAGTGAACTGGGAGAGAAATTCCCACAGGCACTTTTAGGTGCTGCTGTGTGCACGCTCACCTTTCTGTGCTCAGTGAAACAGATTGCTCCCACCGTGCCCCACCTGGCTCAGCCCTGCTGGCTGCAGCCTCCTCCGAGCAGCACCTGCCTTGCTGTCAGCGTGAAAGCTCTCGGGACTCCCATTTTACAAAAAGTTTTGGTGTTGGTAGTGGTGGTGAGCATGCTGCTACGGTGAGGAACATTTGACTTTGGTGATTTCTCAGTGTCAAGGGAGGGTTTCTGGATAAACAAGAGCAAGAAGATAAGAGATAGAAGGACCACTATCTCAAAGTCTCTTTGAAGACATCGGTTTCCCCAAGCTTCTGTGCCTCTGTAAGGAAATGAGAGCATCTCACACGTGAGACACCAGCTACCTGAGGGAGTGATGTCCACTGCTGCAATAGTAAGCTCTTATAAACACACCAAAACCTGTCTTTTCTTGTATTTGGTTTTTACCAGTATCTTCCTGATCATTGTACTGATACATTCAGTATAATTCTCCGAGAAACCTCGGGCTCACACTCTCCTCAGCAAGCAGGAGCATAGATTTTGCCACGTCTCTACCTCAGTGTGTGCTGAGCAGTAACCCTGCTGCAGCTGACATGCAGCATTTGCAGCTGCACTGGTGATGATTGTGCCCACTGCTGTCAGTACCATTCCTGGTTTTCAGATGCAGCAAGTGAGCATTTCTTTCTTTTTTTTGTTCATGCATGTGATAGTTCTTCGTGTTATTACTGTCCAGTACCACTTTTGGTGGGACTAGAGTTAATTTTCTTCGTAGTAGCTCATATGGTGCTGCCTTCTGCAGCTGAGATGAAAAGAGTGCTGATAACACACTGATGTTTTAGTTATTGCCAAACATTGCTACACAGCATCGAGGCCTTTTCTGCCTCTCAGGCTGCTCCTCCCCCGTGAGGAGGCTGGAGGTGAAGGAGAAGCTGGGAGGGGACACAGCTGACCCCAACTGACCAAAGAGATACTCCACAATATACGACATCATGCTCTGCAATAAAAGCTGTGGGGAAGAAGGAAGAAGGGGGGGCATTCAGAGAAATGGTGTTTGTGTTCCCACATCCCCGTTAGGTGTGCCAGAGCCCTGCTGTCCTGGGCATTGCAAACACCTGCCTGCCCATGGGAAGTGGGGAATGAATTCCTTGTTTTGTTTTACTTGCACACACAGTTTTTGCTTTACCTCCTAAGCTATCGTTATCTCAACACATGAGTTTTCCCATTTTTACTCTTCTGACTGTTTCCTCGATCTCGCTGTGGCAAGGTGAGTGAGCTGTGGCCTGGTGCTGAGCCGCCAGCCAAGGCTGAACCACAGCCTGTCCCAAAGGCACGACCGGTCCAGCAGCTTCTCTGTAAATGCACCACAGTTCTCTCTCAGTTCCCTCGCCTTTGCTGAAGGATACAGTGGACTTCCTTAAAATTATTTTGGAATAGCTGTTCCTTAACCTGACCCAGATAACTGATGTGTTATGCTATGATGCTTTGCCAGAAAGAAGTTACAGTTTTTCTTTGATTATTTGTTTGGTTTCCATTAGCAGAGAGATGAACTATGGAGTACTCAAGCTGATACCTTTGAAGGACATGAGATTTAAAAACAAATATAATATCTACTGTGTGTTGTAAGCAATAATCAATAATTAAAAGCCTTGTTGAAACGTTGTTGAAGAGTATTTCAGAAGAAAAGTAGTTATACTGCATTTCATGCTTAATTCAATGTCAATTAGCTGATTGTTAACTTCCCTCCAGCTAAATCTTGTTCAGCACAGAGCAGAGAAATCAAAAGCATTCTAGCTTTAACAAGCCTAGTGTTTCAATCATTCATCTCTGCCCGCAGGCTCAAAATCAGTGTCAACAGACGTTTCATTGCAATTTTATCAGCCATTTCTGCATGTCACTGTTTTCTTGGCTGCCCTGATTGTCCCTCAAAATCGTCTGCGGGAATCAGAACTCATCTTGAGCGAAAAACCAAACAGACCACACTTGCTCTCACCTAACCCGCCGTGGGGTTCGCTTGCACCGAGACCATGCGAGGGCTGCTGCACGCCCGAACACCCCGAACGGCTCGGGCAGGGCAGGGCAGGGCTGGGCTGGGCAGGGCTGGGCAGGGCTGGGCTGGGCTGGGCAGG